>JAMWYP010000242.1:285736-885736 GCA_025563575.1 Acacia pycnantha | reverse complement strand
TGAAAAATAAATAACGAGCAAATTTTATTAAAAGAACAATGGATCAAATTTATTTCAATTAAGCATCAAAATATTCTAAAATTTCACTATAGATCCAAGGACTCAAAATGAAAGTAAATTTTATTAAATATGATAAATTATTAATGTTGATAGATTTAATTTCAATTATTTGGATTTAAAATATATTTGAATCAAATTGTTTTCATTTTTATATTTTAATTATCTAAGGGTTAAGGTGCGATTTAGCCAATAAACTATTGGCTCAGAAGCGTCCAACACAATTAAATATTAGGTGGACCAAAAATACCAACAAACTTTTAAAAAGGTGCAGCCAGCACAACACCGTTACAAAAAGTTAATGTCCGTTATTTAATGTGCAGATTGTCCAACACACTTTTACTCTAGGAGCGCCTAGCACAAAATTCTAAATTTTACTAAATTAAATAATTTTTTTCTCAATTGTCATTATTTAAAACTACTTGTATAGATATCTATGGACAAAAATTACTTATTCTTCAATTTTGTCAAAATTATAATTTTCTAAAATAAAAAAAAGTTTTAATTAAAAATATAATTATATGATTTAAATAAAACTCAAGGTGTTTTATAGTTTATTATTTATGTTAAACAAAAAAATTATATGATTTATTTTTATTTTAGAAGAAATTTATGTGAGTTAAAAAATTCATTTAATGTTAACAAAATTTAAAAAATCTATTATATCCTGAAAGAAATGAAATGAGTGTAATTTTTAATTTTATAAAAAGAGCTTAATGGATATTAACATTGATACTTAATAATATAAATCTGACAACTTGATGATATATTTTGTTGATTAAATGATCTATTGATTATATGAATATGAGACTTGTTGTTAAAAAAAAAAAAAGATAACTTAAAAGGCTTGATGAAGGACAATTTAATAATAGGTTAAGGAGTAATTATAATGGGTAAAAGAGCAATTTGGCCTACGAAAATTTTATTAACATTAAATGAATTTTTTAACTCACATAAATTTATTCTAAAATAAAAATAAATCATATAATTTTTTTTGGTTTAACATATATAATAAACAATAAAACACCTTAAGTTTTATTTAAATTATATAAGGGAAAAACACTTCTCATGTTGTAGGAGAAGTGTTTTCTCTCATGTCACACAAACATGAAATGATGGGACTTATATATATATATATATATATATATATATATATATATATATATATATATATGTGTGTGTGTGTGTGTGTGTGTGGGTCCCACCATTTCATGTGTGTAGGAATCTTCTTCTTCTCATGCAACATGAGAAGTTTAAACCCCATCATATAATTATATTTTTAATTAAAACTTTTGTTTATTTTAGCAAATTATAATTTTGACAAAATTGAAGAATGAGTAATTTTTGTCAATAGATATCTATACAAGTAGTTTTGAATAATGACAATAGAGAAAAAATTATTTTAGTAAAATTTAAAATTTTGTGTTGGGCACTCCTAAGTAAAACTTTGTTGTGCTGAACGCTCCTGAAGTAAAAGTTCGTTGGCCAATTTGCACATTAGATAACGGACGTTAACTTTTTGTCTAATGGCGTTGTGCTATGCGCTCTTGAGTAAAACTATTTTTGTGCTGGCTGCACCGTTTTAAAAGTTTGTTGGTATTTTTGGTCCACTTAATAGTTAATTGTGTTGGATGCTACTGAACCAATAGTTTATTGGTCAAATCGCACCTTAACCCATTATCTAATTATAACTATTAATACATATTTAATTATAAAAATAAAATCTTACAAATTTACGATTTCAGTTTACCTCACAATTACAAGTTTTTCTAAACTCACAAGTTTGACAATTTTAATTATATCAAATTAAAAAAAGCACATATGAAAAATTATAACAGTTAGAAGGTAATAGAACTCATACCATGCCAAAAAGCTGGGAAAGAAATTGATGTTGGTTTTGGCTTAGAACCTTTAGGGAGCAGATACTCTTCCTAACACTTTTCTACTCATCCCTCCACATCTTTAGATCTGACCGTCAGTATTTTGAAAA
This sequence comes from Acacia pycnantha, assembly GCA_025563575.1. NCBI lineage: Eukaryota > Viridiplantae > Streptophyta > Magnoliopsida > Fabales > Fabaceae > Acacia > Acacia pycnantha. The sequence goes on along the minus strand of JAMWYP010000242.1, from coordinate 883,689 downwards.
AGATTTATGGATTCTTGGATTAAAATTTCGACGGCCAGATCTGAAGAGGAGAAAGGATAGGCAGACAACTTATGGACAGAGAAAAGTTTTACTATATTAAAAATATATAACTTTTGAAGACAATGTATCTATTTTAATATATTATAAATAATATGCCCTAGCTAGCTCCAGCCGTCACTGCAAATATCATTCACACACGAATAATATGGGTGAAGAGGCAATTTGGCCAACCAACTATTGGCTTAGGAGTACCTAGCACAAAAAACTATGAAGGGTACCAAAAATACCAACAAAGTTTTAAAAAGGAGCGCCCAACACAACGCCGTTAACAAAAAAGTTAACCTCCGTTATCTAAGGTCCAGATTGGCCAACGAACTCTTACTTGAGGAGCGCCCAGCACAAAATTCTAAATTTTACTAAATTAAATAATTTTTTTTCTCAATTGTCATTATTTAAAACTACTTGTATAGATATCTATGGACAAAAATTATTCATTCTTTAATTTTGTCAAAATTATAATTTGCTAAAATAAACAAATTTTTTAATTAAAAATATAATTATATGATTTAAATAAAACTCAAGGTGTTTTATAAATAAAACTCAAGGTGTTTTATAATTTATTATATATGTCAAACAAAAAATTATATGATTTATTTTTATAATAAAACTCACATAAATTCTTTCTAAAATAAAATAATAATTTTTATGAGAAAAAGAATGTATGATAAATGATATGAGAGAATTAGAGTAAAATATGTAAAAGTTCACTTATTAATCAAATAAATTAGAGTAAATTTATGTATGTATTTTTACTCTATCATGTGAAAATTATTCTTTTCTTTCGATTTTGTCGTTAACTTAATATCATTATATTGAAGATAGATAGTGTATCGTTGGAATAAGTTATACGGCAATTGACACAATTGAGCTTTAAGAACCTACTAACCTAAATTTCTTGCTATAATTTAAAGAGGGAAACAAATTATATTTATAAATTTAGATTAATAAGACTTATATTTAGAATAAAATAAAAATGAATATCATATTTAATAAAAATGAAAATTGAGAAAAAAAAATTATTTAATTTAGTAAAATATAGAATTTTGTGCTGGGCGCTTCTGAAGTAAGAGTTCGTTGGCCAATCTGCACCTTAGATAACGGAAGTTAACTTTTTGTTAACGGTGTTAACGTCGTTGTGCTGGGCGTTCCTTTTTAAAAGTTTGTTGGTATTTTTGGTACCCTTAATAGTTTTTTGTGCTGGGTGCTCCTGAACTAATAGTTGGTTGACCAAATTACCCCTTCACCCCGAATATATTGATCAAATCAAAATTGTGTAAAGAGAAAAAGTGAAAAATCAAACATGAATCATGAAGAACTCAAATCAAACGACATGATAACGACAACAACAGATTGATATATTTGACAAACGATGATATAACGTTGGAAGTACGGTTGCTTGTTGGCATCGTGTTCGTGCATCTCTCTTTTATATTGCCCCTTATATTAATTTCTTAATTATTTTCGTCTTCTATGTGATAAAAAAGCCTAACTGCGACTGGTCAAAGCCCTAATAATTAGGGTTTTAGCTTATTAATTATATTGCTAGTGCTAATTATATACACACTTGCAATAATCATAGTTTCTCCCTTAATCTGACTCTCTTGTTAGTCTGTCTATAATTATAAGCATAACTGCACTTTGTTCTAGTAATTAGGGCTTCAGTCAAACCGTAGCCACCCCTTTTGACTCCACCAAATCGTGATTAAATAAATTACATTCAAATCTTCTCCTACTCCGATCCTCCATCCATCTCTGTTTATAAGATATTTGATTTGGATTTTTATTTTTATTTTATCCCTAAGTTAACATATAAGTCATGATCCAATTCTTAAGATGTAATTATCACTTAACACCAAGAATGAAAAGGAAAGAAATAATACTTGCATTATATATACCTTCTAATTCAAAATATAAGTCAGTCTCAGCAACCTCATTGGGACTATATACAAAAACATGGTTAACTTATTAAATTTTACCTATATTAAATTAGGTTTTGAACTTGAGAGAAAAATACGATGAGTCACTTTTAAACATTAATTATATATACAAAACTGGTGAAATGAAATTACATTTAAAATGATTTATATATGAATAAATAAAAATTTCTAGAAATTTAGTTATATTTTGGATAGAATAAATTGATTTTGCTTCCTCATTCATCAATGTGCTCAATTAAAGGATTCTTGTTCGGTTAAGTCCTTCATTTCATACATTTCAAAAAATAAATACTGAATCAACAAATTTTGTGGATTTCTAATAAGGATGTTTATGGACTAAGTTTATAAATGTGATCCAACTATTCGAGTGAAAAATACTGCTTTCGGTTATAAATATAATATCTAGTTGATATTTTTTTTAGAAATTAATGATACTAAATAAATTATTTTAAAATATTTATATCTATCATTTTTTTCTCAAAAACATTTAATCTAACTTATAAACTGAGTTATGATCTAATATTTAGCTTCGAAATTGAGAGGTGAAGATGCAGCCAATAAAGCCAGCTTTAGTCAAACAAAGACCATGATCGCGCTCTCTCTCTCTCTCTCTCTTGTATTTTTATCAATCTCTTTCACTTCTCATCTTCCATCACGTGATGCACGGCCCTGCAAGCCTAGCTATCTATATAGATAGCCCCTCTTTGTATCTTTCTTAGTACTTTGTTTACGAGCTCCTGCTTTTCTTTTTATTAAAAAAAAATCATATTATTCATAATCTATAGATATTTTGAAAGATTGTATTCACTTTGTCGTTCAAATAAACCAATATTTGATGTCCGTATATCCTATTATTACATGTTTAGAACATTGAAAAGCTTTTGCATACATTATAAATTCTATTTACCAACAAACATTCAAAATAAATTATCAAATTCCGAGCTTTTTTCTCTTGGATGAATTGAAGTAGTGGTCTATGTATATTGCTTTTTTTTTTTGTGTTTTTGCCAAGGTCTATGTATGTATATAGCTACTCAATATAAAATGATAAAAAGTGATATAAAGAACCAGCGAATCAACTTTCGCATTTAAGTATAATTCCAAACCTCAACCGTTTAGTGGTAGACAACAAAAGCTTTGATGAAAACAGGCAATTCTTAGCTATTAGTACACGATACATAAATATCTTAATATCAACCCTTTTTTTCAAATCAAAGCTAAGCCACCTCATATCTTGACCTATTCCCTTGAAATGGGGTTTAAATGCTAATTTGGTTGTGTCTAATAGAAAGAATTAATCTCTCACAATATGACAAAATAATATTCTAATCTCTATAAAAAGATATATCAACATTCAGTACCTAACAATACATTGACTAAGAAAGACAAGTGCTCATAAGAACGGTTAGATACCATTGTTTTTAAAACTCTTTCAATTTCATCAGACTTTGAACAACATCCTTGGAAAACCTAACATCTCGCACCACACTTTTTTTTCCCCATCGTAGTTATATGAATATATATGATTTCCGTAATATATCTATTGACCTGTGAATCGGGATTTACTTTATGATATTTTATAAAAACTAACAGTTAAGATATTATTTTGATTTTAAACTCTATACAAAAGTTTAATAAAATGAGAGTAAAAAAGTAAGCATACTTTCCCAATTAAATTTCAACAGTGCGCGATGGATAATGAGTTCTTAGTGTTTATAAATTGGCAGATTTTTTATTTTTAAGTTTTACAGTTGGTTTTAGTTTATTTATATCCTTTGTAATAAAATACGAATTAGGTAAAGTCAAAACCTAGAAAGTGACGGCCAAAAGCTATCTTAAGTGGCACGATATACATAATACCTTGAGGGATGAGCCCTAAATATCCAATTATCCAAACATTATCAAAGAATTGAGGTTCTCTAAATGCTTTCAAGCCTATATCTGGTATTAATAATACATATTAAAAAACGCGTGAAACGAAAGCAGCTTATTTAATGAATAGTCAAAGAAAAAATTATATACATCATTATCGTATAAATATATGAGATTTGACCTAGCTATTTAATTAATTAGGGGATTACAACTCATATGATTCTTGCGTCTCAAGTTTTTGTGAACTCGTGCAACATTATTATTTTCTTTAAAAGATTGCTTTTTCAGAATACGAAGCCATGAGCCATGGACTGTAGTGGCGGTGAAGAATAATATAAATAGCTGGGAAAATGAGTATAAAAGTAATACTAAAGTAAACTATATACTAGCTTGAATTATTTTCTTTATATATACATATATATTACGCAGAAAGAGATTGGATTATGTATTTGTAAAAGAGAATTAATCTTGCTAAAATTATCTCTTAACATATATAATTTAGATTGGAATATATATTCACAACTTGATCTAAAATATCAGGCTATTTTTAGTAATATATATTCATTATATATATCAATGTAATATGTAGGGGAGTGAATATATGCTATTAACAACCAACGGGGTTGGCTCAAGTGGTAAGCGCCTTGTGTCGCTTAAGCAATGTTTTGGGTTCGAGCATTGTGAATGCAAAAAACCCTCGCTGGGAGGCTCTCCCACCAAAGCCAGGTGCGCGACGCAGGTCGGATCTGAATTAGTCGGGGCGAAGCCTCGGTGAACCGGGTGGCCGGGCAACCAAAAAAAAAAAAAAAAAATATATATATATATATATATATATATGCTATTAACAAATTATAACAATATACAACTCAAAGTCAAATTTTATACAACTAATTTTTAAAAGGAAAGGCACAAAAAGAAGCAATATATTGAGGTGCTCAAGGGAGCTAGTGGCTTGAGGTTGTGACAAATAATATGGGACATAGCTAGATTAATTGCAAGAGAGGCAAAGGTTGAGACCTGGTCAAGCAGGTCATATAATATTTGACCCTATATTTGTTTATGGCAATCACGTGTATAAAATATAATAATCCCAAGTTGCTTTATTTGAGGGTGATCTTTCTCTTTAGTTAGGTTCTCTCACCTCCTCTCTAAAATTACACTGAAGAAACCTTGGGATAAAGCTTTGCCTTCATAGTAATGATTGTTCTAACTAAGCGCCTTTGATTTCATCAAGCATGCATACACATTTTTATATTTAAATAATATTATATTGAAAAGGAATGTCATCCTTTTTACTCATTAATGATATTTATCGATTGTTAATATAAAATTTCGTTTATTGTCTAAATTATACTATAAACGATATCTTATATTAATGACCAAATGTAGTATTTTAGAATTTATTATGTTGTACACTTGTACTATCTCTCGTCTTAAATATAAGATCCGATTAACTTTTTTTTTTTAGAAAGATTAATGAACATAAATAAGTTATTTAACTATATATAATATATATATCAGTTTATAAATTAGATAAAATAGTTTCAGGAAAAATAATAAATATAAGTACTTTTAAATAATTTAATTAATTTTCTTAATATCTCCAAAATCTTATATTTAGAATCGGAGATTTGGAGGTAATATTATATTTTGATTTTGGGATTACACCCACATGTCTCCAGAGTGTGACACTTCAATCAACTAGGTTGGCTTCAAATTTAGGATTTTTATCTTATCTGTTTAGCTATTAATAATCTTGATGAGAGGTTATAAATAGCATAAATTGTAATTTGTGATTACAAAACTCAAGTCAGACTATTCCCCACCTGCCATAACTAAAACCAAGGCCCTAGTCAAAAGAGTACTTCATATTCTTTTTCTTCTGATTTTATGTTGTGTTTTCAACCCCCACATTAGATTGTAAACGGTGGATCATGGCCTAAGATTATGAAATATGACGAGAGGTATTTTGATTATTATTTTTTGGGGTCAAAAGGTACTTATATTAATACTTTAAAACCATATATACAAAATGATAGCCAAAGCAAATACAACAACAAATATAATAGAACAAACCAAATATAAGGAAAAAAACTAATTATCACCAATTGTAGAACTGGAATAAAAGTGACATCAATGACTACACCGAACTCCTGTAGATCCAGGGTTAGAAGTGTCATGAAAGAAGGTGTTGGTTGCAAAACTCATCTTATAGGGCACACCTCCTTATAAGTATCAACTGCAAATATAGTAGCTACACAGTAGCCCGTCTTAAGGTAAATAACATAAAAAAAATCCAACCTCAGAAAGAAGACCAATAATTTCCTGAAAAACACTTCTACTCTTCCATTTGATTTAAAAGTATAGGGTTTCTTCTCTGATGTTGTGTAATTTTCTATATTCCTATATATATATGCGTCGCTCTAATTAATAGTAACTTAGAATCTGTCTTACAATCCTCGTATTCACTGTCAGTATTATTTAAGAAGCAGCTAGGCACAAACATAAGCTGTGAAATGCGTTGTGATGACGCTCTCTTCTGCCCTGAGCCTGAGATAATGTTCAGACAATACTTATACGTTAAGTTACAGAAGACGTGAACGAGGCTTCATTTCCTGAGAATATACAAAAATAAAAGGTGGTTCCTGTTTTTTGCACACGCACGTATCGCGCAGTCAGAGTCTTTCTCTGAGAATGATTCTATTCATAGTGTTTTTTTAACCACAACTTCACTTAACAATTAATTAACTTAATTACAACCCACAAAAAAAAAAAAAAGGAGTCACTGGCTTTACAGTCTAATGATAAAGGCAGAGTTCGATCAATTTATGATCTCAAGCTTTTTGCTCTCAAGTTCACCTAACTAATTAATATATCTAATTGAGCAGCCATATGGATCATGAGATTGATTAATTAATTAATTAAATGGAAAAAATATTAAGCAATAAATAATGCATTTATATTATGCATATGTGTGCTCCACCTCAACTAAAGCCATTGAATTTTCCCAGCCAATAATTATAAATAAACAAGGGAAATGGAGAGAAGTGGTTGGGTGATTGAGGGTGGGGAATTTGTGGTTTTGGTTTCGTGTTTTCTCAAAAACCTTTTTTAGTTTAATATATTGAATTAAAATTTAATTTTAACTATCTTCCATAATGAAGACGATGAGCCATGTCTGATCCCTGGTTTTATTTATTTAGTTTTTCTGGAATAATAGCGATATTCCCATTTATTCAGAAAAATATAAATCACACGGATTTATAAAAACCTACCGTACCTAATTGTCTAAATCTGAAAACTTTACGGGATTCCTGAATTGAAGGAGGCAAAAAGATGATAATGAAATTCCAAACAAATTTTTTGTTGCTTCGAAAATCAGGAACTTTTGTTATTCCCAGTCATTTTCTTTGCTCTCATTATCAACAAATCCATCCAATATAATATTATATTAATTGCACATCTTCAATAAATAATATATTTTATTTTCCAGGCTAAAATATATTTTAAAAATGTGTCTTAGGGTTGTAAGTTTTAGCTCTTGTGTTCCAATCAAATAAATGATGAGGCGTCCTGAATAAGAGAGCAAGTCAATGTTCTTATGCTTACAACTTGTCCAGAAATTCAATCTTATTTATAAGTCAACGATGAGATTCGGCATCAAACAACAAGAACAAGACAAGCAAAAATATGTTAGTCATTTGACGAATTAATTCGAAAATAAAAATGTCTGTTTTTTTTTTTTTTTGGGGATTTTATTGCAAGTTTGTAATAACATCCATCAAATAAGAGATGTTGGTTATAATATTTTTGGATTGAGAGATAAATATTGTAATTGATTAAAGGTAAAAAACTAATAGAGTCAAAATGCAACGACTTTCTTTCATATTTGTAAAAATTACGTAAATTTCTCCTCTATTTAAAAATATTTCCAGTAAATGCCACATTTAAGCCATATCTCTGTTCTCCCAGCTTGGCCGTAACATATTTTTATGTTGGTATGTTATGTAAAGTTCAAACATATGATGTGTGGGAGAAATTTTCGGCCTCCACGAACACGACACTTGATCATTGATCGCATCACATATTAATTACCCATGCTGCAATATAATTTAGTGCATCGAATTTGAATCCATTTTAATTACGCATATATATATACATACTAATATAGCCATATAGGGCATATTTTTTTAAATTTTAGATGAGTAACTACAAAAATGATAGTCTAAAAACACACACACACACACCCAGTCCCATAATCATATTGCTCTTTAACATTTTTTATCCAAGTCTGTATTAATTGTAAAATAATGTTAGAGATAATAAATTAATCACCAGAAAAATTAGTATAAAACAACATTTTTTTAATATATATAAACTATAGTAGCAAATAATATAATACTATATGAGTAATAAAAGGTGCAAATTTGTCATTACATTCCACCCGAGAAAATTAATTAACCTGTTTGATTTATACTCACACACACATTCTCCTAAATTATACTCCCTTTTATCCTTACTATAAGACCTAGTTGACTTTTTTGAAGAGATTAAGGAAGCTAATTAAATCACTTTAGAGTATTTTTATTTTTATTTTATTTTTTCAAACTAATTAATTTGACTAATAAACTAATGTATAATTTAAAGATACACAATATATGAAAATGATTAAATAACTTATTTAGCTTCCTTAATTTCTTAAAAAAAAAAGTCAACTAGATCTTATAATTTGGATTGGAGTTAGTATTATATATTGGCTTAACTTAAACCACATTAACCAACATCATTATCAATCTAATTCCTTGTTAATCTTTATTAACACATTTTCATTTTAATTGCAGTGCTAAAAATATAATCTACCGATCATCCTGATTATGATTTAATTTCTGGTTGACCTCCACTGCCATTAATAATTAAATAAATAAATACAGAGATAGATAGTGATTTCTGATTGGCATGCACTACCTTACATATAATTTATTCACTGTCATCTATTAATCTAACCATCATTCTGGAATGCTCTTATTATACTATGCTTTTTAATTAATGTCAATTATGGGGTTTAATTATTAATATAAAACAAGAACACTGAAATTCTTCAGAAGCAAAAAATTTCAGATCTTTTCTCTAAGACATTGCAGACACTACACATGTCTTGATTCCCCCAACAGCCTGTTGTATGTATATATGATTTATCGAAATCGAAATTAATTAATTAATAATTAACACTGAAGAAAATATAGTTCAGCCACTGAGAAATTTGCAGTGGGATGTAACATGCTCTGTATTAATCTAATTAATTAATCAAGCTGTGAGATGGAATTATTATTAATATATTAATTAATAAGTGATGACTCTATATATTCTCATTATAGGCTGCTTAGCTTCTTGGAAGGTTCATATCACATGTAATCATGTCCTCCACAGTCGATTGCGTGGCTGCATTTGATTGGACATTTATTACTGTTTTAGATGCGTTACTCAATCATTGTGGCAGGTTTATAAATCAGTCAATCTGAAATACTTACAAAGAATATGAGGTTATCATTACCAAAGTATACTAACTAGCTTAGACTATATAGAATAGGGCCCTAGATATAAATTGACCACACATATATATAGGCCACACTAGTACATGTTAATGCAAGCGTTACATTATTTTTAGATGCTTCTTTAGGACCATGAATAAAAAAAGATTGAAATGAAAAGTATACTATAATTTGATTGGGGAAAAAACATATTTCCAATTTTTTTAAGAATTTTTTTTTTTAAAAAAAATAATAGTGATACCTTATACCCACACACACATCCAACACTACAAAAAAAAAAACTTCGGATTAGGAATGAAATTACCATTGAAAAAAATTCCGTTAGGAATTACCCACGGAATTCCGTAAGTAATAATTACCGACGAAATTACCTATGGAATTTCATTGGTAATTGAAATTACATGTGGAATACTGTGGGTAATGTCTTCTGCCATGATTTTTTTTTTTTGCGACAGACGTTTTCCGTCGGAAATACAATTACCGACAAAATTCCGTGAGCAATTTCAATTACCCACGAAATTTCGTGGATAATTTTCTTTAGTAATCCGGTGTTTTTTTGTAGTGCAAGTACTAACTCTTATTTTATTTTTAGAAATATGTTGAACTTTGATTATATAACAAAATAATGTGAATGTACTTTTATCTTAGAAGTTGTATGCCTTTTTGAGCTAACATTCAAGAAGTATGTTCACGTAAGCCGAGAAAAAACTCATTTTACATATTTATCTTGCACATCATAAATCGCGTTGGAAAAACAATTTCTACCGCTACCTTAAACAAGCATAGAATAACTTCTCCAACTTATATATGTGTGTCTGAGAACAAGACAATTATTGAGCCAAAACCAAGGTGTGTGAGTGTCTATATATGTGTGTGTACAGTGGCGGAGCCACACTGGGGCACGTGTCTGCAAGTGCAGACACAAACATTTTAAAATACATATATTATTTGAAGGAACTTATTATAAAGTAGCACTGATGGTTTAGTGGTAGAAGTGTAACACAATGAAGCAAGAGTCACTGGTTCGATTCCCCACAGGTGTGTTTCTATCTCTTTTTCTTGGTTCATTTTGCAATTCACGTCTATCATTGTACCGTCTATCTCTTTTTCTTGGTTCAGGTGCGTAAGCTTTCCAATCAGCCTATGCCACATATTTTGATATGTTTTTTCTTTTCCCTTTTTTTTACAGGGAAAAAATTTACAACAAAATACCCACCATTTTTTTATATATTTTTAAAAACTATAAATCAAATACATTTATCATATATAAAAATACCCACCATTTTTTATATATTTTTAAAAATTATAAATCAAATACATTTATCATATATAATTTCACTCTTAATTATAAATAAATCCTAAAAGTAAAAATTAGGATATTACAAAAGTCGTTGAGCTCATAGGGGTATCAACTTTATTGCAGTGATCCATTCCATATTTCTTAAGAAGCTCTCGTAGGTACTTGTTTAGGAAATAAATATTTCATTATTCTTTTGCTTGATTCGAAGTCCTAAGAAGATATTTAATTCTCCTAGAGTAGACATTTCAAACTCACATTGCATGATCTTAGAGAACTTCATTCCATATTTCTTAAGAAGCTCTCGCAGGCATTTGGTTTGGGAAATAAATATTTCATTCTTCTTTTGTTTGATTCGAAGTCCTAAGAAGAAATTTAATTCTCCTATCCTAGACATTTCAAACTCACCTTGTATGATCTTAAAGAACTCTTGACACACTTATGTTGAACATGATATGTTTGATAAAATTGATGATGAAGATATAATGCAATATTTTCAAGGAATGAAGAATTGAAAAATGCTTTTGTAATCGTTCTGTTATAATAACTTAATTGATTATTGATTATTATTTTTCTATGTTAAGTTGAGTTTTCTTTTCTTTTATTATTTACATTCTTTTGTTTATTAATACATTTAAAATTTTCCTTAAAAAAAAGTTTTGGGGGCGCTGCCCCTGAACCCCCGAATCCCACTACTAATTGTGCACCCACAAACATTCAATCCTGGCTCCGCCTGTAACATCCCATTTTCTAAAGCGGAATTTTTTTTTTTTTTTCAATCAGAGTAGAGCAATGGAGCGAAAGAGTAACTGATCATAACAAAACATGAACCATAGTGTAACAGAGTATTGATACAGCACCCTATTGTTCTTATAGGTAATTACGTAAAACGATAAAGTGACATCTCCGTCTCAGAGCTCACTCGTGCTACATGCCCTCCAACTATGAGCTTACTCGTGCAGCTTGCCTCGATCTCCGATCTGTGGTCCTCCCGACCACGAAGCTATAGCCGAGATTCAATTTATCGAATTGAATCTCGTGTAACGTTAACCTTATGCTCAAATAAAACAAGATATACGGATGACAGATATTCAAAACATAACAAAGAAGATATCACTTATGCATATAGCGAGATGCATGATTGCATGATTGTGACACGACGTAACATAAGCGTTAGCGGTATGTATAAGTCCTACACAATAATAGCTCGCACAAAACCAGTGCCACGATGTACTTGTCGTGTCCTCGCGCTAGGAAAAATCTAACGGTATTAATATCTCTATAACCCGTGTGAAACTCGTATGAATAATCGGTAACCCTGAACAGAGTCTCTAACCGTGAATGTATCTCGGTGACCCCTAACAGAATCTCTATCCGTGAATGTACCTATCACATATATGTATATGAGCAGCACTAGATTAGTGTTACAGTACGCGAACGTACCTTCGTTGATGTACGTAGATGTTTCGCGAAATCGTACTTTCTGACGGAAAACAACGGTTTGTCCGACAGCGGCACGTTGGACAGCGTAACGGCAGCAAACTAGGATTTCTGACGTCCTATAAGAGTAATATCACTTTCATTAGTGATTTGGCATTATAACTGGCATTTTAGGTAAAAATTACCATTTTGCCCCTATGCCCCTAATTGGCGGAATTTCGCCAGTTCCCGAAATTTTGCCAGAACTTCGACGCCATCATGATTTTCGAAAATAAAGACTAAAATAGCCCTCCCATATGATATCCAATCATAAAAATAAAGACTACTCTAGCATTACTAACTATTGAAAGAACTATGAAAGCTTAAAGCTCGGCATCGAAAACTTACCCAGAGCTTCGCCGTGAATTTCCCTGCACTCCTCCCCCGAGCTTCTCTCTCTAACCTCTCTCTAGGATCTCAACTTTTGGTGTGAAGATTTCAAGAGGCAAGGCCTCTTATTTATAGAAATTTGAAAGGGTATTTTGGGCATTTTCAAAATTGTCTAAACCATGGAAAATTATACATGTAATGGTGTTTATTTCATGTCCAAGGGCTTTTGGTCGACATACAACGGCTGATTTGGCAGCATTCAATTGGTCCAAGAGTGATTAAATGAGCTTGCTTTATGCCTGGTCTAACCGTTTTCCCCGATCGGTACCCGATTCGCGTGATTTCGGAAAATCTCAAACTTCTGGATTTACAACTTTGAAACCATTTCTTTACTTACTAGAAATGTCCAAGTTAACCTAAATTTTGATCCCATATAGGGCTCCAATCTGTCCAGCTTGAAGTTTTCTCGAAAACGTGTCCAAACGCGTCCTGGTTTGAACGTATTTCGGAAACATCATCTTCTTCGAAAAATTCACTGATTCCAAATATGTCTAGATAAATTCAAACTCATTCCTAGATGTTGAGTTAGAATTTATTTTCTTTATATCCAAAAGTATGCCTATCTGCATTTTTCCCTATTTCGTCTTATTAGGAAAATGCGCTAACTACTTCTAATTAACTTCCGGAAGAGGTCACTTGAAGGTAAAAACTCACTGATCATTATTTTACCTTGACTTTGGAATTCCCATTCCTATATCTCTAGATAGGATCCGTTTCCTAATTTCTAAGTTACTATTCACATTTTTTTTACTTTAATTAATTATATTAATATAATATTATCAAGTTGCAAACTTATACATATATATATATATATATATTTTCCTCTTTTTTCCTTAGCCCAAATTCGGTCAACATTCTGATCCATTTTTTTTTATTTTCGTTTTATATTTTATTTAATATAAAATAATTATTTAATAATTATTTTATATAATTTCTTACATAATTTCCCTATTGGTCCAAACTTGTATTTAGGCTTAAAAATACCTAAACTCAACTATTTTTCTCCAAAATTTCCAATTAATTAGTAAACACGTTTTTACTAATTTTAAGCCAATAACCACTAATTTTAGGGTTTTACATAATTATTTCATAATTTCCTTTGCTTAAGCTTAAGTAATTAGTCAATAATTACCTAATTACTTTATTATCACTTGTTGCTAATTTTCTTAATTAGAACAACTCATTACCTCATAACATTTGCATTGACATTTGTGTTTTCATGTCTCCTTTATTATATTAGAATTTACAAGGGTATTTTAGTCATTTCAATGCTTTTTGAGCATTTTTATTCAATCTCTCCAAGTTCATAATTTATTAAATTACCAGAATTAGAGATAATATACTCTCTTAATTCAATTAACCATTTTACTACATTTTAGGATTTTTCATAATTTTCCTAAGTCATTTATGTCCCTTAGGGGCATTTTCGTCATTTTGGCACTTTGGCCCTTAAACTCTCTAATTTCCTAGAGATTTTTTTTTAGAAAGTAAGATAATCATAACCTAGTGTTTGACACCTCATATTCACCTACTTTTTATAGGTATAATTTTACCCAATTATGATACAGGTTTTTAGGGTATTACACCGCCACTGTGTGTGTATGTGTATATTCATCCAAACACTGTTTCTCAATTGGAAATTGATTATTGGTCCACAACCATAATTTTGATTGAAGTTATACAGCTTACTACACTAAAAATCTATATTTTCTCCAAAATATATTCCAAACACACATTCTTAATATGTGTGTTTGGATTGCCAGTGAAATGAATTATTATGCTTTTAAAATAAATACGCGAGAGTAGTTTTGATTGAATAATAATCACTAAGCAAGAATAAAGAATAGCGCAAGGAAATTATTCCCTTCAATTGTTATTATAATCTATTAATAGATTTTTGTGGGAAATTAAATATTTTTAAATGGACATGCATGGGAAACACTGAATTCTTGATGAAAAATGAAGTGAAAAAGAAAAACAGGAAAGTTTGGAAAGAAAGAAAGATATATATAGTTGCATGTAATAAGAAAGATGCCATTTCAATAAACTGTACAAAGCTGCCTGAGAGCACATGTGGTACCTAATTATAGATGAACTACCTCTCTTTTACTTTCTTCCTGGGTTCATATGCATGTGCACTGTACTTTTCCTCCCAATTGAAATTTAAAAGATCAAATATGAGAAAACACAATTCAGGTAAAAAAAAAACAGAGAGGAGAAAACACAAGGACACTAAACAAATAAATGCACAAGTTGGCCACCCATATGAATATATATATGATTTAGCTGGCCTTAGTTGAAATATAGGGAAAATAGGATAATTTGTTTCAAAGGTTAGTGAGAAACAGTGAACTGCAAAGTAACAGTAGGAAAAAAAGGGGGATAAATCTACCTCATGGCCCAAATTAGCAAAAGAATGTTAAAAAAGGCTCAAGAAAAATTCACATGTTAAAAAAGGCCCCAAGACCTTTTTTGATATTATTTCATAAACGTTAACAGCTAAATCAGTCGAATTAACAACTATATCAGTAGAATATTAATAACTAAATTAGTAGCATTAACAACAATATCCTAAAAACTAAATCAGAACCCGTTAACAACTATATCAGTAAACGTTAACAACTAACGTTTTATGAAATAATATCAAAAAAGATTCTGGGACCTTTTTTTATATGTGACTTTTTCTTGAACATTTTTTTTGCTAATTTAGGCTTGAGATATATTTTCCCAAAAAAAATCTGTACCTGTGGACTCATCAGTTTAATAATTTAATTTACTAAAATTTGTGGGATTTTTTTTTTCTTTTTTGCTTTTTAATATTGGGATGAGGGATTTCTGGTTTTTCTTCCCTTCCAAAGCAATCAGAATCTTCGTACTACCCTAACCCATAGTACGTACTAGTATATTACTTTTATTCTAAATATAACATTTAGTTGATTTTTTTTTAGAAATTAAAAAAAGTTAAATAAGTTATTTAGTCATATTTATGTTATACGTGATCAAATAATGTATATCAGTTTATAAGTTAGATAAATTAGTTTTGAGAAAAAATTATAAATATAAATACTTTAAAGGAAAAATCCCAAAAAAATATTATTTAAACTTCAAAATTCTAAATAGGTGATTTATCAATAAAACGAGTTGTCATTTACTTAACTATCATTCTTAATCCCATTACTATTGTTGTTAATAGAATTTTGAAGTTCAAGTGATATTTTTTGTCATTTTCTCTACTTTAAAGTAATTTAACTACTCCTCTAATCTTTAAAAAAAAAGTCAATTTTGTTATTTATTTTGGATTGGAGATAGTATAATGTAATTATAGGACTGTAATTCATGTCTTTTAGTGTTTCTTTTTACCATTTAATACAACCAAGCCTACCAGAAGCCAAGTATATTCTTCTTTCTCTCGCCATCTGTTTACTTCCACGTACCTCAATGATTCACATATAGCAGATGGTGCCCTCTCCTCTCATCTCTGTTTGTACGTGTGTGTGTGTGTGTGTTACAAAGCTTTGAATGCCTGTGTCATGTTTTCTGTGTTCATTCTCAGGAATCAGCTTTAAGGTTTGAGCAGAGAAGAGCACGGGGCAACATGTTGGTTCAGAGATGCTTAAAAATGGGAGAGAGTGAAGGAAGGACAAAGATGATAAAAGTGAAATCTGGGTGACGTGATGAGGAAACAGATGCTACTAGGATTTTCTGAGGGGCTATTAATTAAAAATCTCTGTCTCTGTCAAATCTCGAGCAGCTTTATGTGGATGATATCACCATGCATGCGTATGCAGATGCCCTCTATCACATAACCAGTCCATTTTCAGGTTTTCATCAACCACCAGTACCCTCCTCTACTCTCAACATAGTTACATAATACAGTGTGTGTGTTTCTATATATATATATATATATATTAAAAAAAGGCATTAGAATACATTGCTGCTTACTGGTACTTATGATTCTTTTTCTTGTTGGTCAAAATTGGTACTTATGATTCGGGATGAGGCAGTTTCTTATCTTTTCATGTTTATATTATTATCATTGTTATCTATAATTTAATGGGAAAATCCAGATCCAAATAATTAAGATATTTTACAAAAAGGTCTAAAGAAAAGTCACATATCAAAAAATATTCAAGTTGTTAATGTGTACTGATTTAATTGTTAATGTTGTACTAATATAGTTGTTAACGTGTACTGATTTAATTGTTAAGATATAATTGTTAACGTGTATTAATTTAGTTGTTAATGTTTTACTGATATAATTGTTAACATTTCTGAAATAATACCTAAAAAGACCCTAAGACCTTTTGTGGCTTTTCTTCAAACATTTTTTTGACAATATCTTAATTATTTGGGCTTCTCTAATATAATTGCGGGTATAAGTTAGAAGCTAAAGGAGCAAAAAGTTTAATCTTTCCGAGGATAATTATCTACAACATTTTATAAGTATATTAGCAATTAATACAATCGTTAATTGGTCTTTAGTATATTATAGAAATTAGTTCTTTCAATTATATTAATTTTTCTAAAGAACTTATTTTTTAATTATTATTTGCATTGAAACTATATATTCATTGATGGAAACCCTTGTGCTGTATGTACTACTCAATTAGGATAATTGGAGAAGAAGTTACAAATTTAAGACATATAATAGATTAACGTTTGAGAGACTTGTGTGTCTTTGACAAATTAAGATAAGTGATAATTTCAACTAAACTTGAGATGCATGATTTGTGCTTTTTTTGTTTCAAAAGCAAAATTTTATTTTTAAAAGAATTGAAAATAGTCTATATAATAATAAGAGCTATTGGTTGAGATAGTAAACGGTCTCACCCATAACAAAGAGAGCACAAGTTTAAATTTCAGGAAGCGCACTTATTGAAAGGATTTTAACCTTAACGATCCCGACTCAACAGAGATTAGGCTCTACGTCCAAAGTGATTTGGGGATACTTTGGATTTTTAAAAAATTAGTCTATATAATTTACTCCTAAAAAAACTTAAAAGAAACATGTGCTTGAAAAATGATACTAAATATATTGTAATGGAAATTTCATAAATTTTGGGTTGTGAAATGTAATTTTGCTTTTGTTTGGGGAAGAAAATATGGTTGGAACCAAGGTTCTGAAACCGGACCGGTCACTGAACCGGTCGGGGTACTGGGTTAAAGGTTAGTGGGTCAGACCGGAGTCAGACCGGGGTCAACCCGGGCTAGACCGGTGAGGTATAAAAAATTGGAAAATAATTAATTTCTTATCACACCAACCTAAATTTGACATACTATATATCATTTCAA
Source organism: Acacia pycnantha (assembly GCA_025563575.1). NCBI lineage: Eukaryota > Viridiplantae > Streptophyta > Magnoliopsida > Fabales > Fabaceae > Acacia > Acacia pycnantha. The sequence goes on along the minus strand of JAMWYP010000242.1, from coordinate 865,813 downwards.
TATTTTAGATCAGTAGCAAAATAACCATATACTTAAATACTTGTGACATATTCAGATATTTCTAACAATTTTCTTTACAACCTACATTTGAGACAATATATTCATGATAGCAAAATATCAAAAACAAGTATATGATGATAAAATATTCTCAAGCAGGATCATTTTTAACACCAGAATGTGTGGGAGGATTGCTAGACTCGAGATTGGGAGTGGTAGTATTCTAGGCACCTTCATTATTAAAACATTCAACAATAATAAACCTGAAGCTCTGCACAATGGAACGAAGCTCTAAATCGAGATGAACAAAGCTCTTTCACGGTTTCACATCAAGAAATAAACAGTAGTGTGAGGCAAAATTTCAAAAAAAAAAAACCTAAAAAAATAAAATAAAATTGTCTGACCGGGTCACCCTGGTAACCCGTTCGGGTCACACCGGGTTTACCGGGTTACACCGGGTCAGGCCGGGTTGGACCGGGTTATACCGGTTTAACCTTAAACCGGACCGGTTTCACGGCCGGTTGGCCGGTTCCCGGTCTAAACCGGCCGGTCCGGTCCGGTTTCACAAACCATGGTTGGAACATAAGATAAGGAAGAGGAAGTACAAGAGAGTACCGAATGCATTGATTTGGTAGCTGAATACTTAAAAAGGGTAAGAGTGTAAAAGTACATATGAGTTTTTTTAGAAGTATATCCAACATCAAATGTTTTTTTTAGAGACAAAAGTGATTATGAGCTTTCAAAATAGGTACAAAAGTCACATATTCCGTTATCTTATGACCATAAGTTTTAACTTTGTTGACTAAAAAGGATGGCTAGGAGCATGATGTGGAGGAATAATAGACAACTTGGAAGAATGAGATGCTGACATGGCAAGGGAAATAAGATCTAAATATGAAATAAATATAAATAACAAAAAAAGACAAATTAAAGACAAATAAAATGGGGATTAAATTAAATTTGGGTTAAGGTTTTCATCAAAGACAAAATGTGAACCAAATCATGAGAAAGGAAGGAAGATGTTGAGTTGGACTTAAGAGAGTTGGAGACGTTGACGACGAGATCAGAGGTGAGATTACAGGCAATATCGACGCCACATGAATTATATATATATATTTTTTTTATATGAAAAAGTTTAGGTTGTGATAGACACCGATAACTCACTAGGGTTAGGGCACTCCTCCAGCCTCAGAGCGCTTACAGATCGCGACATGAATTATATAGAACTTAAAAAAAAAAATTATGGTCCTGTATGGGCCCCTCCTAAACAGTTCATACTCTGAGTCTCACATGATTGGGCTGCTCTTAGTATGGGCCTTTGAAGGCCCAGTAAGTGACAGAAAGACCTTCTTTAACAATGAAATGAAATGATGCCCAGCCCATATTTAATGGTTGTGTAGTTTTTCTTACAAACATTCTCTCGGCCCCTGGGTCCAAATATTTTGGATCAGACATTTCCCTCCAATCTGATCAGATTCAGTTATTGTTTTAGGAAAATGATTTTTTTTTTTTTGAAATTATAAAATCCCTAATCAAGTTTATTACTAAGAATTGATAAGGAAATAACAAAACTTGATAACACATTTACAACTTATTTTACAAAATATACTTTGAGATTTTGTAATTTTAAAGTTCTTTTTCTATCATTTTTCCTATTTTTTTCTTACTTGATCAGGTTCAGTCGTTTGAATTTTTTATATTTTGAATTCATTTTGTAAAAAAACTATATTGTATATTTCCCTTGGAAACCTTTTGTCCCTTTTTTTGCTAACTTGGAAACATTTTTTTATTTGGTCGAGAGTATAATCCCTTAAGTCTTAAGCTTGAGGGATTTTCATCTTTTGCACTCCTATGAATTTATGCTTTCTTTCTTACAGGGTAGGGTTATCATATCAACCAACAACTTGTTAGTAACTCAGAAATAATTTTATCTAGTTAAATCGAGTACAAACAATTGAGTTCCTCTCTCTTACACATACTGAACATATTTTTTCTAATGTTTTGTAAAAATTATTTTATATATAATATAAAATATATAACAAACTGTATTATTAATGCACTTGTGCAACTTATTCTTCAAAATTTATATAAAGCAGAAGAGGGAAAAAAAGCTGAAGTTTAGAAATATATGGTAGTGTAATTTCAAAATTTTCAACTATAATAAACTGCATCAAGTTTATACAACAATATATTTAAGTTAAAAAAGTATATCCTGACGAACAAGTGACATTTTAATAAAGTGTAACAGAACTTTCGGTTCTATAATAAGATGTTCCTGCATATTTTTTAAAACAAATAAGAAATTTTCATAATATTAACAAAACAAAAGTTGAATCAATATAAATAAAGAACGTTTGTTTTAAACAATCCTTCAACTCTGGGTATAAGTTCTGAAGGCAGAAAAAAAACTCTGGATATCAGCGAAGTAGAGACGATGCAGTGAGAGCAAAAAAAAGTACAGATTGTTATTGGTATGGATATAACAAAACGGAGGGAACACAATTAGTAGCAAAGGTACAAAAACTAAGCAGTCCTATATGAAGAAAACAAGCAAAAGAATCATAAAATGGTAGGCAAAGGAAGCAAGTATACATACATTGTTTAAGATCCACCTATACGGAAACCTTAAAAAGAAAGAAAAAACAAATGATACAAATCACTTGAAAGTTCCCAAACCGACACCTGTGTCAGGAGCAGCACCGTAGGGTTGGAAGCTGTCACTGGCCCTTGAGAAGTAGAAGTAGTAGAACTCAGAGACGATGCCGGTGAAGAATAAGAAGGTGGCTCCGGCAGCAAACACTCCTTTCCTCACCGTCTGGCACGATGGTGGATTCTCTCCAAAGATGGTTCTGTACTTTGTGTGGTATGCGTTTCTTACTGACCCTGCCAACAAGCATACTTCTGCTATGAAGAAAAACACCCTGCACCGCACATGCAACACCATCACTTCAAAATACAGCACAAGTGATTTATATGACAATGTGTTTGGATTAGTGTTTGCAAAAATTGGGGTTTAGTTGAAATGCAGAACAAATAAGCAAGACCATGGTTGTTTTGGCTCAAAGGCGGGATTGGGTGTAGGTTGATTTGCTTTGCCTCAGACCATCTAGTGTGACCTGTCATCACTGAGGTTTGAGAGATGCTCTTTGGGGATTGGCACATGGAGATCCATCACACTAGCAGAGATATCATTTAGTGTGCTGATTATCTGGCTCGAGAAGGTCACATCGGATCAAGTGAGACGATTTTATTGCTGGTCATACCCAATGGATGTTTAGAGATGTTTCTTGAAGACAAGGTTCATTTGCTGATTGCTGTTTTGTTGTAATATATTTTCAAGCTAAGTTTGCCATTGTAATGGGGGGAAAGTAATTTGCTTTGCCTCAGAAAATGTTGTGGTTGCTTTTGACTCTGACGTGGGTTTGGATCTTGCTAAGAGTAAATGAAACATAATCTAAAGGTGACATATCCTTTTCTTACTTTCACAAAACCTGCATTAAAATGAACGCTGACAAATATCTAAACACACTTTTTTGCAAGATATTAGCAATTTTCTGAAAAATTTTAGACTCAATAATCAAAACACTTCTTCACCTCTGAAGAAGTTATAACTCAGAGTACTTTTGGTCTTGAGAGTGGATTTTACACACAAACACACATATATGTATGTATATATCAGACATATGCACTAAAAATGAAAGAAGAAACAGTGGATAATATATAGAGATACCAGCAGGTGATGAAAAGAACAAGAGCAATAGCCCTGGAACCACCAGGGCTGAGAGGCTTGCCACAACAGAAACATTTGCTGGCGACCGTTATGATGACTTGGCTGAGCATGAGCAACACAAATGCTCCTACACCATATCCAGTTGATATGTCTGAATCATACACACAGTAGTTATAGTTCATTTCCTTGTCTTGTACCACTGTCGCCTGCCAAATCATGTACACAACACAAAAGTTTCATTCTTTTCTTGTATTCCAGCATCCTAAGATTCAATAACAACTTTGAATACCAACAAATGTTAGCTTAGTTGATATTATAAGGTTATGGGTTCAAACCCCACGGATGTGATGATCTTGTTGGTGGATGATCTATAAATGCCTTTGTAAGTACTTTTTAAACCCGAAGTCATACTCTAACCCTCGTAAGCTTCTGAGACCCGCCTCACATAAACTTTTTATTGTAAAAAAAAATTGTAGAGGCCCAGTTCTTGGGCTTAGATGTAAGCCCGTCAATCCTCAGGTCATGTCCAGGACTTTTCTTTACGCATATGCATGAGTTTCACAGGTATAGATAGGTAAAGGGGGAAATCTATAGTTTAGAAACAGAGCAAATCTTGTTGGGTGTAAGCAGAAGAAACAATAAATCATGTATAGATTCGGAAGTCTAATGTTAAATTTAGCCCCAAAAAACCACTATTCCAATATAAATTGAACATCACAAGAATGTACAAATGCACATTATGCAAACAATTTTGCCGACCTTAGACGGATCACAGCATAGAAACAGAGGAGAGACTGTTTGTGGCTTAAATTCAAACAGATGGTAAACCCAATATCAAAATGCCACATTTCAACATATGCTTGATCCCGTCCACATTTCTTAGAGACAAAAACAACATTTAATTCAAACCCATAATCTCATTTCTAAACCAAAAATTAGTCATCAAGGAAAACCAAACCATGTTATTTCCCTTAACAAGATATTCTGCAAAACATTCATAAATCACAAACCAAGAAACGAAAGCATCAGTGAGTCCAAACCAGATTCTCGTTTCCAAAGAATTTCTCTTGGAAATCAATGATAGAAAATTCATGCTATTCCTCTTCACAATATATTTACAACCATTTACAAACACAAAAACAAAAAACATGATCGTGCTTGTGATGACAGAGAAAACAGAACAGGTGGTGAGGAAACAGAGGATGAAAACTGGAAAAAGATTGAATACTCACAGTGCTTCTTCTTTGCTCAGCTGCTACAGCCAATGCAAAAGCGATTAAGTCGATCACAAAGACAGAAATGAGCAAGATCTTGGAAGCCATGGATGATTAAAGAGAGTGCCAGAAGCAACAGAAAGCAAGCCTGATCTCTGTTTATACGGCTCTGTTCCTCAAGGCACTCGCAATGTAAGAGAACCAGCCAGCTCTCAATGATATTAGCTGAGGATTGAAGCTATATTATGCAGTAAATAACATAAAACCATGAAACTTATTTAAAATAAAGAAAAGCACAGAAAGAAAAAGACGTCGCACCAATGAACTAATGCTGAAAATGTGTATTTCACCTGCTAACAGTGAATTTACCTAACAAGTCATGGCCTTTTCTCACGCTTTGCTGCAAAAAATTTAAACTTCACATACAAGCCTTATGTATGCTTTTTATTTTCCTTGGATACGTTAAAGTCATTGAGATGGTTATGTTTAACGTTAAGAAAAATGTGTATTATTAATATTAATGGGTCCTTTATGTTCTTTAAGGGGCTGTTTGGTAAGAGGGATTTAGAGGGGAGGAAAAGTTTTTAGGACTTGGATTTAAAAAAATTAGAGAAGCATGATTAAAAAAATTTAATTAGTTTTTCTTACTCTTTTATTTTACATCTTATTTCTATTAAAATTTTATAACAACACTACTTCTCTAATTTTTTAAATTCAACTTATAAATTTTTTTCCTCTAAAGGTAGGGCTGTTCATGTGTATGTCTGTCTCCATCTGTGATTTAATAATTACTCCCTCTGGTCCTTATTATAAGGTACCAACCACCAACATTTTTTGGTCCTTATTATAAGGCACCAACTTACTTTAACTAACTCATTTATTACTATTTTTCCATTATGCCCTCATTTTTAACTAACTCATTTAAACATACATCATTAAAGTAGGGGTAAAGTTGGAAACATTTATTACTTTTAGATCTAATTAATGACTTAACCTTCATTCCTTGGTCTGCGAGAAAGTGGTAGTTGGTGCCTTATAATAAGGACCAGAGGGAGTATATCATATTTAAATATTTAGGAATGAGTCATTAGTTTGTAAGAAGAATTATTTCTAATTCTATTTATTAGTAACTTCCAACATGTTACCGAATACATGAAGAGGGCATTATAGGAATTTGAGGGTGGCCAAGCGGACAGTTGAAGAGGCAAATTGACTCCCCATATTAACTCCTAATGTTTATTAATATTGGCCATCAGGGTTGTTTAAAGGTATTATCTCTGAATCAAACTTCTCACATTAATATTTTTGCTAATTGGGTCACTCTCTCTTTTTTTTTTTTAAAAAAAAAAATTAATAAATTTCATACTTTAAGAATAAAAAAGGTTAGCTGTTAGTAAAGATATTTTTAGACTGTATTGGTTTGTCATTAACTTCCATCCAAGTATTAAATTATTATTTTTTAAAATATTTAGGGAATGAGTAACATTAGTTTGTAAGAAGCATTATATAACACTCATCGGTCCTTATATAAGACATATTTAGAAAATTGATCTTAGTCGTTAATATAAGATATAGTTTACATTTTTGTTAATCTTTTCTAAATTTACTCCTATTAAAGTTTCTTCAACAATAAATAAGGAGGAGAATGAATTAATTAATTAATTAAAGAAGATGATTAGGGTGCTTTAAAAAAATACATGTCATATTAACTCCATCAACTAACTATGTTTTTCTATATATTATTGTGATATCTTCATATCCTGTAATATTTGATCATCATTTTAGTCTCTTATATGCTAAATTAACATAATTTCAAAACATGTCAAACTTAAATAGTAAGTATTGTTGAATTGCACCGAGTCAAAGTTTCAAGACCGAGTTTTAGTTTTTACTTTTTATTAAGGAGAAAAGAAGAAGAAGAGAATTGGTTGGATATAAGATGGGTGGTGGGTAGGAGAGGGCAATGGCATAAATGAATTGGAAAGGAAGGAAAAGAAGTGAGATGTCACAATACTCAACAGAATACTTCTTCTTCCCACAATCTTCAAACTCTTTATATCCATTTTCCCTTTAATTATTCTTCCATTCAAAGCAATCTCTTGATCTCTCATCCATGTGTCTCCCACAAGATTGTATATATTCATGTTTTTTTTCAATAATTATGTACTCATCTTTTTATTCTTTTTCCCCGACAAAAAAAAAAAGTGGTACGAAAAAAATATTTTAATTATTTGTTAGATTGAGTTGGCATTATTTTAATAATCACTTTTGATAATTATGTGGTTGTGTATTAATATGTAATAAATATATTTTTCACAGATTGTAATTATGGAGTAAAGGTTGCAGCATCGATTCTTTTGATATTTGTAAAAATTAGATTTAATAAAAAAATGTTACTTGGCAACAATGATTCTTAGCTTAAGTTGGAAGAATCTGATTCCCCTGAGAGTTGGAATACTATTATGTAGAGACAACAATTGGATCTTGTTGTGAATATGTGAAACTTCTCAGTAAATAAATTGTCAGTACCATCACAAATACTTTTTTGAGTTTATATGTTTTTATAACCCAACTAAGCCTTAATTTAGAACCCATCTCATATAAAATTCAACAAATGTTGTGATAAAAAAGAAGGAAATTAGAAATTCTCCTCACTTATATAGTTATCAAGCCCTTAATTTGGGTTTTTTTTTCCAGGATTGGAGAGATTATATCCTAAAAATATTCTCTCCATTTTTTTATAACATATAACTACGCATTTAAATTGATAAAACATAAGTTACGAAGTATTAGAGTAATATACAGATGTCTCTCAAAAGGTATTGTAGAGTCTAACAAACATTCCTAGCAGTTTGAGTATATATTTTAGGGAAAATCCATACAGGGGTCCAATTAAGGCCCAGAATTTCAAAAAATGCCTCAACAATTTTCAGATCCCACAAAGGGCCCTAGGGCCTTTTCTGGGATTTATCATTAAAACGTTAACAACTAAATCAGTCCCATTAACAACTAAATCAATACCCGTTAACAACTAAATCAGTCGCATTAACAATAATATTTTAACAACTAAATCATTCACATTAACAACAATATCAGCCCCGGTTAACAACTATTGTAATACCCGGATATTTATCTGGAATATTATAAATAAAAGTTGGATATTTCTGATAAGTGAAATTTCAATCTCCGATCTTGTATAATTACAGTCTATTTTCTAAGTAGAATTTCTGCAAGAAATTAGGGAGTTTAAGGGCCAAAGTGCTAAAATGACTAAAATACCCCTGTAAAGGGTAATCCACTTAGGAAATTATGGAAAAAATACCAAAAGGCAATAAAATGACCAGGTGAATTAGGAGAGTATAATATCTCTAATTACGGTAATTTAATAAATTATGAAATTGGAGAAATTGTACGAGAATGTGCCAAAAGTAATAAAAGACCAAAATACCCTTACAAATTATAGAATAATGTAAGAGGCATGGAAATACTAAGGTTAATGCAATAATATGAAGATAATGAGACATTGTAATTAAGAAAATTATCAAGTGATGATAATTAAGTAATATTGGGCTAATTACTTAAGCATGAGTGAAGGAAATTCACAAGTAATTATATGAAACCCTAAAATTGGTGGTTTTTGTTTTAAAATTAGTAAATATGTATTTACTAATTAATTGGAAATTTTATGAAAAATAGTTGAGTTTAGGTATTTTTAGGCCTAAATACAAGAATGGACCAATTAGGAATTTTTGTTGGAATTTTTGGAAAAATTAAATAAATAAATCATTAAATAATTAAGTAAATAAAAAATAAAAATTTATTAAATTAATTAAAGGGGAAAACGAAATTTTGGGCCAAAGAATAATAAAAAAAAAATAATGAAATAGAGAAGCAAGTGGCCAACTTGCACATTTTTATAATAATATAATTTAATTAAAGTAAAATATGTGAATAGTAATATTTAAGTTAGGAAACGGACCCTATCTAGAGATCTAGGAATGGGATTATCAATATCAAAGTAGATTATTGATCGGTGGAATTTTACCTTCCATTAGACTCTTCCTAAGTTAATTAGAGGTAGTTTGTGCATTTTCCTAATAAAACAAAATAGGGAAAAATGCATATAGGCATAATTTTGGAAAAGAGGAAAATAAATTCTAACTCAACATTTAGGAATGGGTTTGAATTTATTTAGACATATTTGGAATCGGTGAATTATTTCGAAGAGATTGATATCTCAGAAACGAATTCCGACACCGGACGCGTTCGGACACGTTTTCGAGGAACTTCAACTGGACTGTTGGAGGCCTATATGGAATCAAAATAAAGGTTAACTTGGACATTTCTACTAAGTGAGAACATGTTTTCGAGTTGTAAATCCAGAATTTTGTGAATTCTCCGAAATCACGCGAATCGGGTACCGATCGGGAAAACGGTTATCAGGGCATAAAGTGAGCTAAGTCACCACTTTTGGGCCAATGAGGGCTGCCACATCAGCCCTAGGGTTCGGCCAAGAGTGTGTGTGTGTGGAAGAAGTGGCTTTTGAACAAGTTGCATTAATGGGTTATTACAACTTTTTTTTTCCTATAAATACCCCCTCCTTCATAATTCTCACACCTTTTCTTCCTTCTCTTGGCCGAAATTTTTGGTTGAGAAAGAAGAGAAAGGAGCTCTGGGGGAATTGTGCAGCGAAGCCCTGTAGAATTGTCTGGAAAGTCTTCAACGGGTAAGTCTTTCGGTCTTTAGTTTTTAGTTTAGTAGTTAGTAGAATTGTTAGTTAGATTTAGAAAGTAGGTGACAAGATTCCTACAAATGTTTTAGAGCCTTGTTTGCATTGAAAAAATATGCAGAGGTGTAAACATAGTAGGGATCGAGTCGCTGAAAAGTTGTAGTTTTTATAGCTCTTTCACAAGTAGATGTTATAATGCTAGAATAGCCTTTAAATTTTCAAGTATGATTGGGTATCATATGGGAGGGCTATTTTAGTCATTATTTTCGAAAATCATAATGGCGTCGAAGTTCTGGCAAAATTTCGGGAAGGAAATTTGTCAGAGTAACGAAGTGCTGGCGAATTTCCGCCGATTAGGGGTAGAAGGGCAAAATGGTAATTTTTACCTAAAATGCCTGTTATTGTGCCAAATCACTAATGAAAGTGATATTACTCTTATAGGACGTCAGAAATCCTAATTTGTTGCCGTTACGCTGTCCAACGTGCCGGATGTTACACTTTATGGTATCAGAGCAATCTTTCTGGCAAGTGTTTAACTATGTTACCACGAACGGTTTGGTGCCGAAGGCAAGGCTAGTCTACGTGGGTGTGCCAATCGATCACCTGCTAACCCGGTGAGGCCCCATGGTAGACACTTACCGGCCATTACATTCGGATAACGGAGTTAGATTCTTAAGTCTTTTGACTTTGAGCACTTTTTGACAATGAGTACTGATATGACACTAGTGTAATAGGTAGTGATGGACAGAAACAAAAAGTCGTAGATCTTCTATCCCGTAATAATAGGAAGTAACACGCGTAGATCCGAAATTCCAGAGACGGCGGGACGAAGACGAAACCCTGATATTTCTAATGACCCCAAACCGAAATATGATCCTGACTTAGGGTAGAGTCAATGGCTAGTATGCCCGTAGAACCAGAGAAACCAAACCAGTTGGATGATGTAGTATACGTTAGCATGTACATTACATCTAATATGAAAATATATATGACTTGATGCCATGTGTTGTGTTATTGTTCTAACACTTATCCGATATTTGATATAAAGGAAAAGTTAAAACATGGCCATCATAAGAGGTGCCGGTGCACCAAGAGGTAGGGGCCGAGGCAGAGGCCGAGGTCGAGGCGGAGGATCACAATCACCTCCACGACGAGGAAGAAAGGAGAAGAATACCCGGTATTGGGTTAATCGGTTTGTAGTGAAGCCGCCAACTTTTCGAGGAAAGTTGGATTTGGCGGAGGATTGGCTGAAGAGACTAGAGAAAGTATTCAGGGTGATTGACTTGAAGGAGATCTTGACCGTTGGTGGGAAGTCACGGCGAAACCCTACGAGACCAATGACTGTCCCGTGACATGGGGAAATTTACGGAGAAATTTCATGAGCAATATTTCCCTCCTTCAGTGAAAATGAACAAGGAGTCGGAATTTCTCCATATCCGACAAGGACAGGAGGAATCTTTCGACGATTACTACGCCCGGTTTACCAACTGTCCGATACTCGGCACATCTTCGAAGGGGCAATGATGAAAGCAGTATGGTGAATATACTAATTCATGGGCTTAAATATGAAATTGGTGAAAGGCTCATGTCCCAGCGATTCCGAACTTGACAAGCGCAGTGGAAACTTGTCGGATGGTGAGCGCAATCTCGAGAGGTTTCCAGAGATCAAGGAACTTCAACAACAACAATCTTTGGTCGAGGTGGATCCAACCACGATAACTCTTCACAAAAGAGGAAGGCGCCACGGAGTAATCCCCGTGGTGGAAATAAAAGGCCATACCAAGTGGGCAACGAACTATCCCGAGCAGCGGGATCACAAACATGCCCCAAATGCAAGAAGCATCACCCAGGCGTGAAGCGTGAAGGGAAGCGAGATATGCTTCGAGATGTCATAAGCCCGGACACTATAGCAGAGAGTGTGCGAGAAGATGCAGAGGCGAGACCTCAGAGCACTGGTCGAATCTTTGCACTAACCGACACAGAAGCCAGACAATCCCCGAAAATGGTCCAAGGTACAATTTCTCTCAACGGAAATCTACTTGAGGCATTGTATGATTCGGGAGCAGTCATTCTTTCATTTCCTATGATTGTGCAAGTCGCCTAGGAATGAATGCACCGTAGTTTACCTTATGATTTGGTAGTGTCTACACCGCTTGGTGTAAAATCTTTAGCTTCTGACGCATGTATAAATTGTATTGCTAACGTGGATGGACGAGTTTCTAAAGTGGACCTTATCCGTCTACCTCTTCACGGCATCGACGTCATACTCGGTCTAAATTGGTGACGGCCAACGGTGCGATGATCGATCGTGGCAAGAAGAAGATATCATTTCCGGAGAAAAAGTTGAAGTGAGCTGAACTTTCTCTCCGCTACGAGCTGATCGGTGCGTGAAGCAAGGATGCCATGCCTACATGGTATTCTTTTCGATCAAAGCGAAGCTGATCTTTCACTCCGGGATATCCCCGTGGTGAATGATTTTCCCGATGTATTTCGGAGGATCTCACGAGTTACCTCCTATCCGAGAAGTGGAGTTCAATATTGACTTGATGCAGGCACAGATCAATATCAAAGGCGCCGTATCGTATGGCTCCTAACGAGATGCGGGAGTTGAAGAAGCGGCTAGAAGAGCTTTTGAAGAAGGGTTCATTCGACCCGGTGTATCACCGTGGGAGCCCCAGTGCTTTTTGTAAAGAAGAAAGATGGAAGCTTCCGACTCTGCATTGACTACCGTGAATTGAACAAAGTAACGGTCAAAAACAAGTACCCACTTCCCGGATTAATGATCTTTTGGATCGCTTATCCGGTTCCACTGTCTTCTCCAAAATTGATCTGCGTTCGGGATATCATCGATTGCGAGTTAAAGATGGTGATATTTCCAAGACAGCTTTCGAACCGTGTGCGGGCATTATGAATTCCTTGTGATGCCCTTCGGATTGACAAATGCACTGCGGTATTCATGGATTACATGAACCGTATCTTCCGACAACACCTAGACCAATTTGTGGTGGTGTTCATTGATGACATTCTCATCTACTCCAAGAGCAAAGAGGAGCACGAAGAACATCGAGGAAGGTGTTAAGCATACTCGGGGAGAAGCAACTATATGCTAAACCGAGCAAATGCGAATTTTGGCTAGGAAGTGAAATTTCGGGCCATGTTATATCTAGCGACGGAGTTGCGGTTGATCCAAGCAAGGTAGATGCGGTTACGGGTGGAAACGGCCGAGACTGCGACGGAGATCCGTAGTTTTCTTGGTCTCGGCGGGATACTACCGCAGATTCATACGGGATTTCTCGCGTCTAGCCCTTCCATTGACAAAGCTTACGAGGAAGAATCAACCCTTTGTATGGGAGATGACGTGAGGAGAGCTTTGAAACGAGAGAGAGATTGACTACAGCACCGTGTTAATCATCCCGCATCCGGATGAGAAGTATGTTGTTTACAGTGATGCCGGTGGGCAAGGGTTGGGATGTGTCCCGATGCAACAGGCGAGTGGTGGCTTATGCCTCTCGTCACCGAAGCCTCACGAGTTAAACTATCCTACACACGATCTAGAGCTGGCGGCTATCGTGTTCGCTTTGAAGATATGGAGGCATTACTTGTACGGTGTAACCGTAGAAGTGTATTGTGATCACAAAAGTTTGAAATACTTGTTCGATCAACGAGAACTCAACATGAGACAGCGTCGTTGGATGGAGTTGATCAAAGATTATAGCCTGGAGATCAAGTATCATCCAGGAAAAGCAAACGTTGTTGCTGATGCTCTTAGCAGGAAGACGGTGCAGGTGGCATATATGATGATACAAGAGCAGAAATTACTGGAAGATTTCAGAGATCTGAATCTATCCAATCAAGTCTGCATGGGTCTTCATGCACCGGTGATGCCTATCTTGCAACTCTTCTTGTTAGTCAAGGGAGTATGATCGAGAGATGAAGTTGAGAAAGCTCAAGCGGCAAGATGATTGGGCAAAAGAGATACGTGAGAAGATCTCTCGAGGTGAGACCCAAGACCATGACCTATCACCTAGTGGTTTGGTCGGGTACAAGAAGCGAATCTATGTACCGCGGTTAATGAATTAAGGCGGAAGATAATGGATGAGGCTCACAAGAGTAAATACACTCTGCATCCGTGCATGGTCAAGATGTACAGTATGAAGTCCGAACTTTGGTGGCCGGAATGAAGAAAGACGTTATAGAGTACGTGGCCAAGTGCTTGACTGTCGAAGGTGAAGATTGAACACCGTTGACCCCCGGTCTTTTGCAAGGACTAGAGCTGCCGGAATGGAAATGGGAGAAAATAACCATGGATTTTGTGGTAGGTCTGCCCAAAATCGGGAATCATGATACAATTTGGGTAGTTGTTGACAGATTAACCAAGTCAGCACACTTTATTCCCATCAGTATCCACTATTCTCCGGAACGATTGGCGGGGATTTATATCAAAGAGATAGTGAGATTACACGGTGTCCCTAAGAGCATTGTCTCTGATCGGGATACGCGATTCAAATCCCGTTTCTGGCAAGCGTTACACGAAGGTATGGGGACTAAGCTGAGGTTCAGTTCGGCTTATCACCCTCAAACCGACAGTCAATCGAAAGGACGATTCGAGCCATTGGAGGATATCTTTGCGAGCATGTGCCCTTGATTTCAAAGGAAGTTGGGATCAACATCTTTCGCTAGCTGAGTTTGCATATAACAACAGTTATCATGCTAGTATACAAATGGCCCCGTTCGAGGCATTGTATGGGCGGAAGTGTCAATCACCATTATGCTGGACAGATTCATCTGAAAAGCAATTACTTGGGCCGGATATGCTTGAACAAACCTCCGAGCAGATCGCATTGATCAAGAAGAGACTCCTAGCCGCACATAGTAGACAGAAGAGCTATGCGGACAAAAGGAGGAGACCCTTAACGTTCTACGTCGGCGACCATGTATTCCTAAAGTTATCTCCAGTAACTGGTGTCGGCAGAACGCTTAAGAGGAAGAAAGCGAGTCCACGATACGTAGGACCCTTTGAGATTTTGGCGAAGCGTGGAGAAGTAGCTTATCGAGATAGCTTTACCCCGAACCTGAGTAATCTTCACGACGTTTTCCACGTGTCACAACTGAAGAAATACCAACCAGACCAAGGTCATGTCATTGAGTACGAAGACGTTGAAGTACGACATGATAATACCTTCATAGTTGAGCCAGAACAGATCATTGATCATAAGGAGAAACGGCTCAGAAATAAGACTATTCTGATAGTGAAGGTGGTCTGGAAGGGTTTAACACCCGAAGAGGCAACTTGGGAAACCGAGAGTGACATGAAGGAAAAGTACCCGAGTTCATGGCCCGAAGTTTAGTTAGTATAGATTAAATTTCGAGGCGAAATTTTGTGTAAGGGGAGAAATGTAATACTCGGATATTTATCTGGAATATTATAAATAAAAGTTGGATATTTCTGATAAGTGAAATTTCAATCTCCGATCTTGTATAATTACAGTCTATTTTCTAAGTAGAATTTCTGCAAGAAATTAGGGAGTTTAAGGGCCAAAGTGCTAAAATACCCCTGTAAAGGGTAATCCACTTAGGAAATTATGGAAAAAATACCAAAAGGCAATAAAATGACCAGGTGAATTAGGAGAGTATAATATCTCTAATTACGGTAATTTAATAAATTATGAAATTGGAGAAATTGTACGAGAATGTGCCAAAAGTATTAAAAGACCAAAATACCCTTACAAATTATAGAATAATGTAAGAGGCATGGAAATACTAAGGTTAATGCAATAATATGAAGATAATGAGACATTGTAATTAAGAAAATTATCAAGTGATGATAATTAAGTAATTAAGTAATATTGGGCTAATTACTTAAGCATGAGTGAAGGAAATTCACAAGTAATTATATGAAACCCTAAAATTGGTGGTTTTTGTTTTAAAATTAGTAAATATGTATTTACTAATTAATTGGAAATTTTTATGAAAAATAGTTGAGTTTAGGTATTTTTAGGCCTAAATACAAGAATGGACCAATTAGGAATTTTTGTTGGAATTTTTGGAAAAATTAAATAAATAAATCATTAAATAATTAAGTAAATAAAAAAATAAAAATTTATTAAATTAATTAAAGGGGGAAAACGAAATTTTGGGCCAAAGAATAATAAAAAAAAAAAAAAATGAAATAGAGAAGCAAGTGGCCAACTTGCACATTTTTATAATAATATAATTTAATTAAAGTAAAATATGTGAATAGTAATATTTAAGTTAGGAAACGGACCCTATCTAGAGATCTAGGAATGGGATTATCAATATCAAAGTAGATTATTGATCGGTGGAATTTTACCTTCCATTAGACTCTTGGGAAGTTAATTAGAAGTAGTTTGTGCATTTTCCTAATAAAACAAAATAGGGAAAAATGCATATAGGCATAATTTTGGAAAAGAGGAAAATAAATTCTAACTCAACATTTAGGAATGGGTTTGAATTTATTTAGACATATTTGGAATCAGTGAATTATTTCGAAGAGATTGATATCTCAGCGAATTAGACACGGACGCGATCGGACACGTTTTTCGAGAAAACTTCAAACTGGACTGTTGGAGGCCTATATGGAATCAAAATAAAGGTTAACTTGGACATTTCTACTAAGTGAGAACATGTTTTCAGAGTTGTAAATCCAGAATTTTGTGAATTCTCCGAAATCACGCGAATCGGGTGCCGATCGGGAAAACGGTTATACGGGCATAAAGTGAGCTAAGTCACCACTTTTGGGCCAATGAGGGGCTGCCACATCAGCCCTAGGGTTCGGCCAAGAGTGTGTGTGTGTGGAAGAAGTGGCTTTTTGAACAAGTTGCATTAATGGGTTATTACAACTTGATTTTCCAAACAAAGCCTTAAATTTGCCAAACAAGGCCCTTGTTTTTTTCCTATAAATACCCCCCCTCCTTCATAATTCTCACACCTTTTCTTCCTTCTCTTGGCGAAATTTTTGGTTGAGAAAGAAGAGAAAGGAGCTCTGGGAATTGTGCGTGGCCCTGTAGAATTGTCCTAAAGTCTTCAACGGGTAAGTCTTTCGGTCTTTAGTTTTTAGTTTAGTAGTTAGTAGAATTGTTAGTTAGATTTAGAAAGTAGGTGACAAGATTCCTACAAATGTTTTAGAGCCTTGTTTGCGTTGAAAAATATGCGAGAGGTGTAAACATAGTAGGGATCGAGTCGCTGAAAAGTTGTAGTTTTTATAGCTCTTTCACAAGTAGATGTTATAATGCTAGAATAGCCTTTAAATTTTCAAGTATGATTGGGAATCATAGGGGAGGGCTATTTTAGTCATTATTTTCGAAAATCATAATGGCGTCGAAGTTCTGGCAAAATTTCGGGAAGGAAATTTGTCAGAGTAACGAAGTGCTGGCGAATTTCCGCCGATTAGGGGTAGAAGGGCAAAATGGTAATTTTTACCTAAAATGCCAGTTATAGTGCCAAATCACTAATGAAAGTGATATTACTCTTATAGGACGTCGAAATCCTAATTTGTTGCCGTTACGTTGTCCAACGTGCATTGTCGGACAAGCCGTTTTCCGTCGAAAGTACGATTCGCGAAAACATCTACGTACATCAACGAAGGTACGGACGCGTCTTGTAACACTAATCCTATAGCTCTCATATACATATATGTCATAGATACGTTCATATACCGGGCTCTGCTTAGGGTCGCCGCTTTACATACTGACCTTGTACGGGTTATAAGACATGATAATACCGTTTTGAGTTTTCCTAGCGGCGAGGACACGTGTTCGTGGCACGAGTAATGTGCAGGCTATATATGTGTAGGACTTTACATACTTGCTTTATGCTTATGTCTTGTCGTGTCACAATGTTGTTGTGTAGGACCTTACATATTGCTCCATGCTTATGTTCATGCATGTCACACTTATCGATGAGATGTTCTTTGTTATGTCATGAATATCTATTGTCTATATACTGTTTTATTTGAGCATAAGGTTAACCGTTACACCGAGATTCAATGCGGTGAATTGAATCTCACCAGTAGCTTCGAGTGCGGAGGACCGCGAATTGATGTCCTGGAAAGCGGCGGGAGTGACTTGCGGAAGAAGTCACCTTTATCTTATCGCTTTCTTTTCCTTTTTGTCGATTACTTTCCGAACCTTAGGATTACTGTAATCAATACTTTATTACACTATGGTTCATGTTATATTATGATCAGTTACTCTTACGCTCCATTGCTCATCTCTGATTGATTGCAAAAAAAAAAAAAAATTTCCGCTTTAGAAAATGGGATGTTACAACTATATTAGCCCCATTAACAACTAACGTTTTAATGAAAAATGTCAGAAAAGGCCTTAAGGCCCTTTGTGGCAATCTGAAAGTTGTTGGGGCCTTTTTTGAGATTCTGGGTCTTAATTGGACCCCTGTATGGATTTTCCCTATATTTTAATATGCGTTAGTTTGACCAGTTTACAATGGATAGGAAAACAATTGGGATAAGCAACATGGTTTTGTCGAAGGATAAAAGTCATTGCTTTCTAAAGTGCTTGCAGTTGTAACTAAAGGACGCCAAGTTTGATATGAGGAGCTAGCAACCATTGGTAAAAGTGAAGATGGTTGAGAAAGATTGTAACAGAAATGCCACAAACCATGGTTGTTAATCTTAATAAGTTTGAAGTAGACATCCCATTTGTTAGTTCAATTCCATAGGATAGATTGGCAGTTTATACTTTGTATTCCTTGTTGAAAATTATCTTCTTTCTGTCGTTGGAGTAGAAACTAACTGATGAAAGCACGTGCCTTAGCTTGTGCTGATTCAATCACTTGCAATGGAGAAATTTTGGAACCAACATGACAAATTTTGTTCCTTGCAAACCACAGAAAACCTAAAATCTAAAAAGGTAGATAGGTTATAAAGTTTCTAGAATCATTGTGGTTCATCAATCATGTAACTATCCAATCTTGTAACCTTTTATCATGGTCAGAGCTAATTTTAAGACCAACGTTACAACCAAACCAACAAGCTCTGAAAAAGGCACAGTATAAGAATAGATAATGCTTTAAGGATTCATTGTTATTATGACAAAAGGAACATACCTCAGTAGAAGCCAAGTGTCTATGACGCAAGAACAGATTTGTTGGCAATATACATCTAACAATCTTCCACAAGAGCAATTGAATTCTAGGAGGTAAAGACTCACCCCAAATTAATTTACATATATACCTCATTATCTGATTGACTGGATTGCCCATACGTAAATTATTGAAGTAGTCGATAACTGTCTTGTACAATGTATATTCTTGAATTATTTGCAAACTGTTGGTGAAAATACTTTCAAGATAGAAATACCACTAAGAAAAGAATCTGTGTAATTAATATGCATAATCGGTAAACATATAATATTTCTGCATTAAAAAGAAAACCAGTAAGAACTCACAAGACTGCAGAATATGGTAATGAACTATGAAGAAATCCGGGCCCAACGTACGTTGTTTCCTTAAGACAATTTTGCTTCCTCAATATGGATGCCCAAGCTAAGGTTGCTGAGCAATTGCCTCCCAGGATAGAGCCGATTTTTCGTCTTCAGAAAGATGACACTCTCAATCAGAATCTCAAGCGAACACAATGAGTCTGCTTTTAGAATCGCACGGATGAAACTAATAGTAAAATGCATTAAACTATATGTATGAGAGCGTAGTGTTAGAAAAACGAGATTATTTTTCTGTCATACGCACGTCTATTTATAGACGATGAAACGATCAGATGGAGTCCCGTCGGCGAACTGACGTGACCGGCGGTGGCGAACCGACGCGACTTCTTATTCATAACCCATTCGACAAAAAAAATCTAACGCAAACCACCTAATCACATCAGGGGTCAAGATAAAGGGATTAGGTGTTTCAAAAATTCTCGAACCACCTGCCCAGGGTAGAGTGAGGATAATAAATGGACATTCAAAGATCCATTAGGGCGCAGCATAAAGTAACTACAAATTAACGCTATTTTAACATTCTAGAAAGGACTTATAGTAAATCAATATATATTTATTTTCGCCATTAATTTATATCAGTTTAACAATCAAAGTTTTTACAAACCACCACTTCCAACAAAATATACTGACAAAAAATAATTGTTTTGTGTGTGTTCATATTATATAATATCATCTTTTGATCTGTCTGAAGACTTTCACCAAAAATCGTCCATGACAATTATGGCCTTTCCTTAGCTAGAGATGGCAGATTCATACAAAATCTGTGTGCACTTTGCTTCAAAGAATCACAGGGAATGTAACTATAGGAAATAATGATTACAGAACATTTGTTTATTATATCATCAAGAAATCATGAAATGGAATTTATATTTTATCTGGAAAAAATAAAAATGAAAATCAAATGATATTTTAGCACCTGCAAAGGTTTTAAAAAAAAAAAAAAGAAGAAGAGAGAGGGTATAAATGCCCAAATGCAAGGTTTTGAAACCCGGACCGGTCACTGAACCAGTCGGGATATTGAGTTAAGAGTTAGTGGGTCAGACCAGAGTTAGCCCGGAGTCAACCCGGGCCTAGACCGGTGAGATATAGAAAATTGGAAAATAATTAATTTCTCATCACACCAACCTAAATTTGACATACTTTATATCATTTCAATACTTTGGATCGGTAGCAAAATATCATATACTCCAATACTCGTAACATATTCAGATATTCTTAACAATTTTTAGGAATCCAAACCAAATCGAAGCACAACAGAAACCAAAAGGAAAATCAAAGCCAATATTAAAAAATAAGTAGAGCCAACCCAAAATAGAGCAACCACGACAGCTTCAGGAAAACAAAAAATGAATCCAAATAAAAAAATATATGACATCCAAAAGTGAAAAAATAAACATCAGAGCACCAGCAAAATGAAGAACAAAGAACTAAAAATAAAATAAAACATTCAAAAATAATAAACCTGAAGCTCTGCAATGGAATGTAGCTCTTTCACCTGAAGAAATTAACGACAATGTGAGGCAAAATTTCAAAAAAAAAAAAAAAAGAACAAGATGCGAGGCAGACGGCGAAGGACGTATGGACGGCAAAGCTTACCAGTTACTAGCGACGACAAAGCTTCTTTGCAACCTCTGGAACCTTGCATGGCGAAGGGCGTGTCGGAAGGAGGGAGATGGTTTCTTGTCGGACCGAGGGAGAGTGAAGACTGAAGAGTGTCGATGAAGTTGAAGCGCAAAATGGCAGTCGAGAGCAAAGAGTACCGAGCGAGGAAGTTGAGTTTGACAGGGGGAAGGTCGGAAATCACGCATACGTCATTTCAAATCTGATATGAATCAGTTTGCATTCTTAAAAAAAAAAAAAAAAGATGCAAACGGCGCCGTTTCAAAAATTGAGGGAGAAATAAAACAAAAATTGGTCTGACCCGGTGACCCTTGTAACCCATCCGGGTTACCCTGGGTTCACCGGGTCAGTCCAATTTTACCCTAAACCGGACTGGTTTCCGGTCTGAACCGGCCGGTCTGGTTTCACAAACCATGCCCAAATGTCGATTTATCAAGGGAATGGCATAAATGTTAAAACGTTGATCTATAGAGGCTTGAATCCAGATGACATACATAAAATTATAGGGTTAAGGTGCATTTTTCAAACAAATTTTTTTCCCAGGGGTGTCCAGCACAAATAAATTTTGGAAAGACTAAAAATACCAATAAAAAATTTTAAAATGTGCAAATTCACCAAAACCGTTAAATTTCACAAAACGCTGTTAGGGTTTTCTTCTCTTATAATTTAACGGCCATTTGGTCAAATTGAATGGTTTTGGTGAATTTGCACATTTTAAATTGTTTATTGATATTTTTGCCCATTCCAAAACTTATTTGTGTCAGACGCTCTTCGAGAAAAGCTGTTTGGAAAATTACACTTTAACCCAAAATTATATAATGGAGATTACATGATTTGTTGTAATATATTCTAGGGAAAAACACTTCTCATGTTGTAGGAGAAGTGTATTCTCATGTCACACACACATGAAATGGTGGGATCCACACATATATATAATTAGCATTATATATATGTGTGGGTCCCACCATTTTAAATTGTTTATTGATATTTTTGCCCATTCCAAAACTTATTTGTGTCAGACGCTCTTCGGGAAAAGCTGTTTGGAAAATTACACTTTAACCCAAAATTATATAATGGAGATTACATGATGATTTGTTGTAATATATTATAGGGAAAAACACTTATTATGTTGTAGGAGAAGTGTATTCTCATGTCACACACACATGAAATGGTGGGATCCACACATATATATAATTAGCATTATATATATATGTGGGTCCCACCATTTTATGTGTGTGTAGGAATCTTCTTCTCATGCAACATGAGGAGTTTAAACACCTATATTATAATCAAAATTACGTCGGATCATTTTATTATGCCAACTTAATGCGAAGAATTAACAAAATGCATTAGAATTATCCTGATGCACTGAACTGAACCAAACATGCCATTACTCATTAACTCCCGTGTGGATGTGATCTAAAATTGTACTCAAGGAAGTGAGTTAAATTAATTAATAAGATATATATTATTTTCTAAAACACTCTAGTCATCAAATTAGTTGATATGATATATATTTTCTAAAACACTTTAGTCATCTTCCTTTATATTCCTTCACCTTCTTGTTCTTTGTTTGATCTGTGTTGCAATTCTATGAACAAAAATGAAGAAGCCGTCATGCACCAAAAGCAATGTGGTATATCTAAAGCAATTAGGGATGTTCTTGTATGGCTCATCAAAGCCAGAAGGATGGGAAAAACCTCTTTTAAGTGGTGGTGGTGACCCTTTCTCTTGCACAATCTTTTGATTACTCCGTACCTATTTGGATTGACGGTAGAAATTATTTTTTCAATGTCATTTATTTACAATGTATGAGATAAATCTGTGAAAAGAATTTTGTCTCATATTGTGTAAATGTATTTTTTAAATGCTAATTCAAAAACACCCTTACTTTTTTATTTGGGCCCTGAAATCTTCTGATTGTTTACTGAACATATTTTTGAATAATTTCTAGATAGATACGTATGACCTAATATCAGAGGAAACGTGGTGTTAGTGTTTTGTATTTGTTGATATATAAAGTTGATTGTCTATTATTAGAATATCCACTTGATATATATTGATTTCTGCAGGTATATTTCTGTATTCTTTATCATTTAATCCTTTACCCTTTTGCCTTAGCTTCTTGTTCACTCCTTGCAACCTTTGTTTTCTCTACTTTTCTGGACATTCTAGAAGTATTCTTTTTTAATTTATGCATCTGTGTTTATATTATCTCAGCTTTTTTTTTTTTTTTTTTACTTTATAAAGACTCGCAGGTTCAATCATTTTTGTAAATATTGGATTAATATATGGATTATTAGGATTAGAATGACTTGCGGATGAGTTTTTTGGTAGGATTAATCATAACATATGTTGTGTATCATTAGATTATATATCAGTTTATGAGTCATGCAAATTATTTGTTAAGAAATAATAAATATAAATACTTTAAAATCATTTAGTTAGCTTCCTTAATCTCCCTTAAAAAGTCAGTTGGATCTTATATTAAGGATCAGACGAAGTATTAAGGACTGGAGAGAGTTAGTCTCTCTCTGTTTTTTTTTACTAAGTACATGTATCCTCCGATTGGAAGTAATCATGTTCAAGACATTGTCGGGCACTATATGTAGCCACCTCTTTTAACGGGGATTCCAACCTTATTTCATCACGTTATGAAGAGGTGAGTCCCTTCCGATAGATCTAACCCCGTTGGTTAGTCCCTTGTTTTGAAAGAGAAAGTGATGATCTCAATCTATGTGTTTTTTTATTTTGCTTAACTTCTAATTTCCAAACCTAATTGAAGGTGACTAATATAAAAGTTGTTTTGTTTTGATTCAACTGAATTGTAGCAAGAAAGTGATATATAGTGCAAAGTTGAAGAATGTGAGAAGAAGAGGATCGAGGCTCACAATCATAAAGCAGTCACGAGCTGATATTGCTCAACAGTCAACACCACCTCCACATATAATTATGGCTGCTTCTACCATGCCCTATCCTCCAAGGTACTTTCTATATATACCTCTTAATTGGTTTCATGACTTTGATTATATTAATAATAAAGACAATATTTGACACCAAAATATGGGATCGTATAGGCTTCGGGATCCCCGTGAAATTAAAGTAGATAGAAATATAAAGAAATTAAAGAGATCTGGAGGGATATCACTTGTTATATATATATATATATACACACATACGAGTCCAACAGGTGTGCGTGGGTCTCATATGAAGGTTTTGAATCCTGATATAAAATACCATTGAAATACACTCACAAACACAAATATATGGATTTAACAAGGACGAGTGCAAGTTGCTGCATATATACGATCAGATTTTGTGCATCAGATTAAAGTTGTACCAGAAAATGAGAAGGCTCAAGTTGATAGATGACATAGCCAGCTCAAGAGCATCCATGGGATGTTGGGTTCATTGAGTTGAAACAACTCGAGATGGGTATTACTATTATATAATTTCAAGTTCCCAATCCGCTGTATTGTATATATATAACCACTGTTTTGCCCCCCTGAAAAGCGGGTTGGTGTTTCATATATAAATGTTGAAAAAATAAGTTAAAAAAAGACGAATTGCTTTCATTGAGAGTCGAACTCAAGACCTCCCGCTTACTAAACGGGTGCTCTAACCAACTGAGCTATGAAAGCTTGTTTTGCTCTGATTCCATTCTAAATAATAAGACTTATTAAAGGTCACTATACTACCTGGTCCAGAATTATCAAAGCCCCATGAATCTCGTATTAGATGAAGCTTTTTTTTTTTTTTTTCCGCCTTAAAAATTGGTTTCAAGTTCTTCAATGTTTTATTATTATTATTATGTAATGTATTGTATATTTTTTTTTTTTTTTGGGTATAAAAGGTAGATTAGCGGGTATTTTCCCCAAAACTCAAAATGAACTGCACTTTTGAAAGCTTAAAACTCCTTGTGTACTTTTACTTTTATGTCGATAATAAATAATGGTATCTTATTTTGGTTTTATATAGTCCATTACTCCATTGATCATGTCTACATGTGAGACATGTTGGTTTCTGAGCCCACAGCTAAGTTCAGGCAGATGCATCAACAGCACCCAGGTTTGCTTATGCTGAAGAACATAATAACAAACTAATAACTAACAATAAAATTTATTAGTTTTACGTTTACCCTTTAGACAGCAGGCTTGCAATAGCATGAATTTAAGGTATACAATTTTATTTCATATTTTGATGGATAATCGCACAAATGTTTTTTTTTTTTTGTTACAAACACAAATGTTCTTTGAATACACACAATGAAGCTTCATTACACAAAACCCCCCAACATCAAAAATTGAAAAATTCTGGTATTCACAAAACAGAATCAGCCCACGTACAAAGTAGTGACGATCACCTGTGTGACCCCTCCTCTTCATATTAAGTTACATTACAAACAAATCCCTGCATATGACAGCTTATTGTTATGTTTGGCAAGCAGTAAAACACCTAAAATCTCAACTTCTTCTTCCAAAGAAAAGAAGCTTACGAAACCCTTTTGCAGCTTTAGAAGAATCCTCACCACTGTTCCATTTCTTCCGCGAATGGACTGGTTCTGGAGGGGTGGAAATTTCTATCCCAGAATTTTTAGGTGACGCCGGATAATTTTCATGAGATTTATGATAGACCTTGGAATCCACAGCAGACATTGAAGGGGTTAAAGTCTTGTTAGGTGATGCTGCTTTAGGATTTATGATCACATCATTAGTATCTTCTGGTTTGTCTTCTCTAGGAGCTGAAGATACCTTGTCCAATACTTCACCTTTTGACAGATTTCTTCCAAATGTGTGACCTTGATTTGGCCCAGAGTTTGTGTCAAGTTGGCCAACATTTTCAATCATGGAATCTGTTTCTGAAATAGATTGTCCTGCATTTTTCTCCACAGAAGTCTTCGGTACCTCTTTAATGTCTTTCAATCCAACAACATTGAAATTATCCGGTTCAACAGATTGGGTTTCGCTATGTTTCAATGGCAACACTACTTCACCTTCGAAGTCATGTGGAGTCTGAGCATTAGTGTCAGAAGGAAGTGCTCCATTTAGTTTCTTTTTGTCATCTTTTTGTTTTGAAGATTTGACTTCTTTAGGACTCAGTTTCTTCTTTTCTGCACCAGCAGTCTTTTTCGGAAGAAGCGGACTCACTTTCTTCTTTTCTGCACTAGCAGCCATTTTTGGAAGATGCGCATTTGCCTTTGAGGGAGGTTTCTCTGCTGTAACTGATTTTGCTTGAGTTGTTGAAGCCTTCTGACTTACTCGGGCAGTGGCAAGGCGCTCTATAGTCGAATTCCTGAGGACTGGCTTGTGCAATTTTTTAGTCTCTTCTGTAGATGGATCAATCTTAGGCTTCTTATTCCTCACTGAAGTTAAGAAAGTTTTATTTCCTGTTCCTGTCTTGGAACTTTTGTCAGCAATTCTTCTTTGGCGTTGAATCATTAGCTCCTCCATTCTCTTTCTATTTTCTTCTTCCTATGTAGGAAAAGAGCGCATACAAGTGAACAAAATCAGAACAGTGCGCTCTAATCCAACAATGAAATAGATCTGAGTGATTCAGAACATTTGAAAGGTGAAAACATTCCATATGGATTTGGTGTCAAATAGAAGTGTTTTAATACTTAACAATGGAAGCAACAAAGAGCACCCTACAAAGACACATAAAGATGTTCCAAACACGATTGGTTAGTGAAGCTACATCCAGCAGTTTGATCCAATGAAATAAGTATGCCCCCTTAAAAAAGGTGGTGAAATCCACAGCAATCTAGAAGAGAACTAACTTTACCCCCCAACTCTTAAAATCTATGGTCAAGTACGGATTAATGATGTACTACATAATATAGTGATTGAGCACCTAATTTCTAGCTCATGACTTGTAAGTTGATATTGTGTAGAGCCTTCAGCTAATTCAGTAAAATCAAGCTCACAATTAGCAAGAGAAAACTTTGTTAATTATAGGCCGCTTAAACAGATTAAAAAGAAATGAAACTTTGGTTTGGAGCGGCACAGGCAAGGGTAGAAATTATAGGCCACTTCGTGAAAGCTTTGGTGCCAACAAACAATTTTCTACTCTCCATAACAAACTGACAATGACTAGCACTATTGTTGGTTATGGAATAAAAGCACTGAAACATCCCAAAATGATAATAACATGTTTAGAGTATTCTTTTTCGCTTAATTTTCCAGGGAAATTAATAGAACCCAACACACAAGTTACCTTGTCATATTTGCTCTTCACTCCTGTGGTTCTGCTTCCCGGGGATGCTTTGCTTCTTGATGTGATATCAGATCTGCTCTTCCCAAGAGATCCATTTAGGGCTTTAGACTTGGTTTCTTTACTTGAAACTTTCCCTGTTCGAACTCCAGAAGTTTTGGTACCTGTGCCCTTAGTAATAGACAGCTGCTTTTCATCTGTTTCAACATCCAAAGGCTTGCTATTTTGTTCTTTTGATGGAATATTTTCATAATCCATTTCCAAAATCCAAGGTGCCACACTCTGCTCCACAGCTGTTTCACGATCAAGCACCATGCAAAGATCATTTGGCTCTTGGGAATTTACTTTTTCACTCCTATTGGGCAAACTTTCTTGCCTGCTGTTTGCAAATTCAGTAGAAACAATGTCTGAATCCAAGCTTATTTGTGCTGCTGATAGGGAACTGAACTGGTTTTCTGATGAACAGGACTGGATCATAAAAGAGTCATCAGCCAATACACCTTTGTTGTTTTTGTCAGCATGAGAACCACCAGCAGCAGCTGATGATGAAATGCAATCCCCATTGAAAATACTAAAATCTTTGTTTCGATCTTCATTTGCTGCTTTACCTGACTGGCAGACAATAAACCAATCCTCTTCTTTACGGCGTTTAGCGATGGAAGATTCTGTGCCAGAGCTACGTAGAACAGCAGAAGAAGAATAGTTCGCTGATTCTTCATTTCCCTTTGAAAGCATAAACTCTTCATCTGTGCTATTTATTTTCCTCACAATTGTAGATCCATCATTGCCTTCCTTATAATATTCAATACGAGTTTGACCCCCACTCTCAAATTTACCACCCGTCACAATAAAGGAATCATTTGAAACTGCTCTCATTACTTTGTCAGATTTTAGATTGAATGCAGATGACCTTTCATGCTCCATATTTTTATTCCCAGCATATTCATCCTCAAACTGTACAGTAAACTTTTCTGCATCAGATGTGGGCTCCTCTTCTCTCAAAAGAAGACTCTGGAAAGCACCCCAGTTGTCATTATCTTTAATTACTGCTTTAGTTTCCTGACCAGCAGTGCTATTGTTTTGCCTGCCAGGGAGTTTTGTCTTATCTCTTTTCTTGTGATGCCGGGAGGTTGACTTGTGTCTTCTCTCCAATGAATCCAGAGCTTCCTCTACCTGATGCTTTAAGGAATCCCCATTGACATATTCTTCATCGTCTGTCAAACTCCCCTCTGAGATACTACCCTTTTCACCATCTCCATTAGAGGTTATATAATTAATATTGCGGATAACAACCTTCCTCGAGGACTTCTTTCCATGTTTCTTTTTTCCACTTTTACGTCGTTCCTCTGAATCATTCCCATTACTAGAGTTGTCAGATGTAGTTGATTCATCTTCTTCAGAATTCTCCTGTGCTTGGGAATGTTTCTTCTTTTTAATAGAACCTTTACGACTCTGGCGATCTTCCAGCTCTTGGTCAATGGCAACATGAGAATCTTCCATGTTTGGAGGCCAATGCATATTCCCTGGAAAATATGAGGGAATCTGCATACCAGGATAGAGGTATCCTTGATAAGGTGGCATTTGTTGAAATACAGGACCCTGGAAATGGTGGTACTGAGGAAGATGATTTGGCCATGGCATTGGCCTTTGAGTCCTTCCATCTGTTGGCAAGCCATTGTCTGCATATTTTCAAAGTGATAAATACAGATCAAAAAGCTCTTATGGTATCTGCACAAGATTTATGTTGTTTGACTTGATATTTTCCAACAAAATTTCAAAAAATCAGGAACGCACTCATGAACTCCAACTAGTATTTTCGCAGGTCTGATTTAGGGTCAGCCATGCATAAAAATTCTATTTTTATAGGGAATTTATGTACAATTTCTCAGCATTCCCAAAATCTAGAAATTCTTTTTTGTTTGTGAATGAAGAAGAGAGACTGAAACAAGGGAGATTTTACATTGGTAATGAACGCAGTTAGGAAGAAGTACAGAAAAGATACCTTGATTAATGTCCAAACTTGCATGGCTTGGGGTTGACTCAGAAAGTGATGCATCAACAAAGCCACTTTGTTTCCCACCAGCATCATTATCTTCACCAGCAAGTATAATTCCTGATGTTCTCAAGTATGGCAATTCTGGACGGGAATGTGCCTGCATTGCTGCTATCTCGTCAATCCAAAGCCTATCTTCATTCTTCTGCTTGATCAGTTCAAGGAAATTATTGCATGCTTCCCTAAACAAAACAGAAATTAATATTACATAGCAAAACTTCAAAAGCTTCTTCAAGTGAAAAGTGAAGAAGGAGCTATTTTAAGTTCCTGATGCAGGTATCATCCTGGCTATGGCATGTCAAATCAAATTAAATCATCTCTATTTATGTATTCATGCATTCCAAGAGGTGACACGAGAGTATAACAGTGTATGAGAATACTATTCACTTTCTCTCTATCTCTCTAAATGCATCTCTCCAAATAACGTATGGAACAAAACTAAGTTAATAGGACATCCAAGCAGTTACAAGATTATGTGACAATAAATAACATATAAAAAGTCAAAATATGTAAAAAAAATAAATAAATGTACTAACACTTGAATGAGGTCTAAAAATTCTTTTCTTTGTCCTGACTTTGTAGTAAATCCATATGTTACAGTGAGTTCCAAGTAAACAATTTTAATTGATTGCAGTTATTTACTAGTATTTCAGCATTCAGCCAACCTTAAACGAGATGCTCCAAAAGTATCAGCAAAGCATATAAGGTCATCTATAGAATCCAGGTCAAATCCTGCAACTAAAGCACGAGCATATGCCATCGCTTGCTCTTTACGAAGCATTGCTTTACGATTATCCAGAACTCGTTGAAGGCGAACCCTGATTATCAATCACAGACAGGAGAAAAAAAAAATTCAGGACAATTTAGATTTATTTTGATGAATAAAAAATGTCTTACAAGAAAGAATAAACTTCAAACACTACCTGGAATTTTCTTCACATTCAGCTTGGTCAGTTCCATTAAGTTCGTCTTTCTGCTAAAATGCAGGTGGCATAGGGTCAATGCATGGCCAAATTTACCAAGGTAAGCTCAGCAAGATTTATATATGCATACCTTGGAGATAGTATTTGACCTTTTGGAGTTCCAATCTGCATATGAGACATTACCTATTAGTTTCAGTTCAGGAAATGAATTATTTTAACACAATTCATCAAACAAGAAAAGTTATGGAGTTCCTTATCCATAGCTTGATTTACTTGCATATATACAATGTTAATATCTGAAAGCGCAAATTCAGCAAAAAGAACTTGTCTTTTTCCTTTCTTTCTCTCTACTAATCCTGTTTTATCATGGGATTGAAATGATCTTTGCAGATGGCGCCACGAATGGAGATGTTTTTAACTATACGTGTATGTCTACTACCCCCATGAAACTGAAACCATAGTGATCAGTAGCTTCTCCCACTTTATACAAAGTTTGAAGTGAAAAGACTGACCTACTATGCCTTTATGAATGAATAGTTGCATCGAGGAAGTGGATGAAAATTAAAAAGGAAACTTTTAAGAAAATTGATCAAATAAGGTAAGAACAGACGCAGTTTCAGATACCCAGTACCTTCTGCCTCTGCCCCCGTACCGCTGTTCTCACTTGATTGAATAGAACTTTCAATCTGCACAATCTCTTTCTCGATTGTCACCAGCCTTTCCAAGACTTCTGGCGAGCTTACGAATCTCACAAACCTGTCGAAAATGCATTGAAACAGATAGATAAGCTCGTGCATGACTATACAACATAGTATTCACAGTAAAAATCGTTGATCTAATCCAAAGCTTGGATTTCTCAACATTTTAGAAACTTATGATATAATGTATCAACATTCCATGTAAGTACAAAAATACAAAACTAATCAGAAAGTTGAGGGATAAAGAATTACCTTTGGAGGGTGGCTTTGGTGAACCAGGGAGCGTGAGCTTCAGAAGGACGAAGAATAATAGAATACCCACCTTTCAAAATCTGATCTTTAGCCGTTTTGAGATGTGGAAGAAACGGTTCTAAGAGTCCTGAAGCAACACTCTCGCTCACAACTCCAGCAACGATCACGAGGTCACATCTTCAACGAAGAAGTGACAAAACAAGCAGAAAACAAAAATCACAAAGTGCAACAAAAAAAAAAAAAACAACATTAACAGCCCAACTACTAATAAAATTTCCAAGTGTGAATGAAAATGTGAAGTTGCAAAACCTGGTGCGAGTTGGGGTGAGCTGAAAAAGAGCGTGATCGATACGAGTACGGGGGTCCATATCCGAAGGAGAATAACAATCAATTCGAAATCTGACTCGAGTCGCAGTTAGATTTGGACCCTAAATGCCAATGTCTGGGATTGTGAGATGCTTGATTCACATGGAATGAAAGAGAAGACGAAGAAGAAGGAGAAGCACATGGAGGGTGAGTGAAAGCAGGGGATTTTGTGGTAGTTTTTGAAGGTGGGTCCAAGAGAACATGGGGTCTCCTTGGATTTCAGAGACAGAGTGTTTCCGTAGAAAGAGAATGTAGAGAAACAAAGTGGTGGCGTAACAAGTGGTTGAGAGGTCCATTTCATTTATCTGTTAGCTTCTCGTCCAAGAGAGAAATGGTGAGAGTGAGAGAGAGAACTTTGTCGTGCTTTTGATTTGTCGGTGTCACACGAAGAATTGGATTGAAGAGAGTCATGAGGGTAAGGTGAGTGAGAGGTGGTGTAAGGAATAATAACAGTAGTTGCTATCACTCCATCAGTATCAGTGACTACCATCTACAATATGGGAAAGAAAAAGGTGGCTACTGGCTACTTTCCCATTACGCCAACGTGAAATTCCATTTCTAGTTACTATGTCTATGTTTGTTTGGATTCACGTAGAAACGATTTTTCTAATATTTTATAGTATACGATTTAAATTTGTGAGAAGAGTTTTGTCTTAACTTACATGGATGTGCTTCTTCATCATCAACTCAAACAGGTCCCAATGATCTGCTAGAAAAAGAAGAATATAAGTTTAAATCCTGAAAGACGCACTTGTTAAAAAAAATAAAAACTTTTCACATTCTAAGTCTTGAAAGGAGGAACCCTCCATATTATTAAAATAAAATATAGAAGTGACTTTTTGTTCAACCAGCTAAAGGTTGTAACAATTAGAACTCTTGAGATCGAGCTATGAAAATATAATAGTGTTAAATACTTGATAGTAAAACTGTCCTCCCTAATTCATTGATATGACTTAGTTTGAACCTCTACTAAATCTTGAGTTAAAAATAGGAATACAGGATGCTCCACATAATTAATATATATATATATATGTGTGTAAGTGATTTCTTTTAGGCATATTATCCAAATCAAGAATAGCAATAAACTCATTAAGTTTATTTTAAATTAGACAAAAAAAATAAAAAATTACTCGTATTCAAATATATTTCATAATTTTACCCTTTTTCAATATTCACGTATGCTGCAAAGAATTAGGGATAATAAGATGGTATTAACTCCGGTTGTAAATATATAACATAGTTTGGAGACCAAATTACACTATAAATTAGGTCCAACATATAGGACATGTTGAATAATTAAAAACTCATTATATGACTTATATTATGATTTCTTTAAAAAAATTCTAGAAGACAACATATTTTGGACCCGGGAGAATATCTATTTAATTTAAATCATGTAAACGTACACAAATAAATTATAATACTGTTAATATTGT
This sequence comes from Acacia pycnantha, assembly GCA_025563575.1. Taxonomy (NCBI): domain Eukaryota; kingdom Viridiplantae; phylum Streptophyta; class Magnoliopsida; order Fabales; family Fabaceae; genus Acacia; species Acacia pycnantha. The sequence continues at coordinate 833,106 of JAMWYP010000242.1, read as the reverse complement.
AAGAATACGAATGAATCCTATAATATAATGGTGTTTTGTAAAAGTTGAAATGAAAGAGAAGAGTTACATGAACAAGAATTTGGAGAATCCTCATATTAAAAAAAAAAAATGGTGGACCGACAAAATGATTCATGAGATCCTCATTTAATTAATTAATTTAAACTAATATTAAGTTGTTTTTCCTGGTACTATGAATATTCATGTGAACATAGTAATATAGTATATTTATTTTTTGTTGGAGAATCTCCATGCTATAAGTAGTCTTATTAATTAGAGTAAATATTTTTTCTGGTCCCTGACAAAAAACAAGGGCCCCATTTTAGTCCCTGACAAAAAAAAACGACATTTATTCATCCTTTATATGAGACTAAAAATGACATTTTAGAAATTTGTGATGGATCAAAATGTCCACCAATCGACCCTTATTCATCTTTTTTATGGACTAAAAAAGACATTTTTTTTTGTCAATGATCAAAATGGAATCCGTGTTTTTTGTTAGTAACCAAAAAGGTATTTACTCTATTAATTATTATATGCCAAATAAGTACGCAATTATTTATTGGATAATATTCTTAGTACATGACAGTACTCTTTTACGAAGTGCGCCATCCTAATTAAGACATTGATACTTCATCTAAAAACACTATTGCCTAATGATTTCATATTGGTATATGTGGAGAAGATGGTGCTATTTTCAATTAATTAATCATATTATTATTGATTATTGATTATTGATTATTGATGTTACTTAATTATATTTTGGCCATTATTATATAAAAATTAATTTGATTGTAAAATCAGCTACAGTTAAAATGTGAAGCAATTAATTAATCTGAGATCATATAATTAATTACCATGTTATGAATATTTTAGAAACTTATGTGTAAACCTATTTTTTCTTCTCTCTTACGCATATTTTTATATCAAAAATATTTTATTGGCATAACTCATCAGTAACTTGGCCTATATAAAAAAAAGTACTCCCTCTAGTCTTAAATGTAGTACTCCCTCCGGTTCTAATTATAGGAACTATTTAACTGATTTTGGAGATTAAGGAGAGGAGTTAAATTAGTTAATTTTACTTATTTTTCCTAAAATGCCCTTATATAAATTTAAAATGACATAAGTAAAAGTGAATTATAAGCCCGCCACATATTTCTCTCACTAATTTTCCTTTCCACACGCTTTCTAATTGAAATAATGGTCTTAGATAAACATATATGTGTGTGTGTATGTTTATACATATAGATCTATCTACATATATACATACATAGATACACACACCTATATATCTACACACACATATATAAATGTTTATATATATGTGTGTGTGAGAGTGTGTGTTTGTGTGTACACACACACATATATATCTACATACATAAACACATATATACATATATATGTACACACATATATACATACACATATATATAAATGCTCCTAATAATAAGTATAAATAAGGGTATTGTAGGAAAAAATTGACAAAAGTTAAAACTTGCTCTTATAATTAGGACCAAAACCAACTCCAAAATGTGTTCCTATAATTAGGACCAGAGAGAGTATAATATAAGGTTGACTTTTTTGTTGTTGAGAAATTAAGAAAGTTGGATAAGTTATCTAATTATATCATATGTTGTGTATCTTTAGACTATATATTAATTTATAAGTTAGGCAAAATATATTAGAGAAAAAATGAAAAATATAAATATTTTAAAGTAATTTAATTAATTTCCTTAATTTCTCCATAAAAGTCAATTTTTTCTTATATTTAGGACTGGAGGAGTACTTATCACAAATTATTTGTTTGGAAAAATGGCAGCGGATCGGAAGCGAATAAATTAAGTAAAATCAACAAAAGAGTATGATTTTATATCAAATAAATTAAAAAGGCAATAATTAGGGCCAACTTCCATGAATATATACAGTGAAGGAATCGATCTCATGAGCATTGCTTTCTGTTGGAAAGTTACGTATCAGCAGACATAAACTTTAATTATATTTTTGGCCAACAGACATAAACACTAATTGATTAATTAATTAAACTGAAAAGACATCATTTATTAGTGAAAGGGTATGATTGCAACTTTGTTTTTCTTAGGTCATTATTAATTAAATTATTTTATGTCAATGATCCAACTACCACATATGATGTAATTTAATTTGAGACATGAGCTTAGCAATTATGATATTTATTAAAAACAATAGATATTTAGAAGTGACTTATCTCTATATGTCAAATACGATTGGTTTTGGCTAATCTGCCCATGATGACCTGTTGGGAACTTTGGAACAGTGATCTCTATATATAAGTGTATATTTTAGCAAATTTTTATTGATTTTTTAGCAAGGTTCTGAAACCCGGACAAGTCACTGGACCGGTCGGTACTGTATTAAGAGTTAGTGGGTCTGATCAGAGTCAAATCGGTGAGAAATTAAAAATTTCAGATAATTAATATGAAATTCTAGAGAAAATTGATTTCTTTTTTAAAAAAAAATAATAATAATCCAAACCAGGTTGATTGCTGTGGTAGTCTGGTCTGGTTTGATCCGGATTTCAAACCAATGTTTTTTAGCCAACTTGGAGTAGTTTATTCTTCTAATAATTGAATCTTTTATTTATTAGCGCATAGTTATGTTGTCTTAATTCGTTCCAAAAAGAAGAATTTTTGTTTTGGATATTTTATATAAATTATTATGCAGTTGAATGACTTTACAATGAATAATGGTAATGGCAATTTTAAATCAGACAAATATTCCCTAAACAAGAAAATGACAACCATTTATCCTCATTATGAGTGACCTAATTAAGTTCCAAGAGCCTAACATTCTTTTTTTCCCCTTATCTTTTGTCTTATAGTAATTGATAATTGATGAGAATTATTCAGCCTATTTATTTTTTAATTATAAAGACATGGATAAACTAAATAGTTACAAGAATAGTATTTCCTTTTTTAAAAGAATATAAAATATTATTATCTGCACAAAAAGTATTTCCAAATATTATTATCTGCATACAATAGTTTATAACTTTTTAGAAAATATAACTGAAATTAAAATGACTTTTTTAAAGTATATAAAACATAATACAGAACTTTAATATTATATACATATACACTATTCAAAAAAATAAAAATAAATAAGATATACATACTCCCATATTATATTCCCATTTCCTGGGTAAAGATCCCATATTCCACCTAAAAAGTGGGCTATGCATGGATTGAGTAACTTTTATTTATTTATTATGAATACAATTCTCAAGTCACTTTGGACTTGAGCTTACTATCTATCGAATTAGGAGCATTAAGGTTAAACACTCTCTAATAAATGTGTTTCTTAAGATTTGATTTGTGTTCTTCTTACAGAGTGAGATTGCTTACCATTTCAACCAACAAATTATTGGTTGAATTGAGTAAATTTTATATATTCAAACGTCAAAATATAGTAATTTTTATTTTAAAAATGTGCGGCATTCAAAATATTAGAAAAACGTTCATTTTGTTTGTAAGGTTGTGTTCAAATTAGATTAAAATTCTTATAATTTTTCACTAAGAATATTGATCTCTATAATTTTAGTCAACTTTTGATCAAAGCCCCTGCACTACTATTACATGTAGGACTTTTTACTCAAGTCAGGAATGATTTTTCACACTGATTTGCGGAGGATATTATAAAAGAAGGCATAGTAGAATATGCCCTAAATTTATATTGTATTTGAAAAATAATCGAAGTATGGATGACTTTTCACTTCGTTTACTCTAAATATAACCCACGTGGAAACTCATTCTTTTCTAGTGTTATTATCACATTAGTAACATGTTATCTCTATATATTTATAGGGACTTTAATGTAAATTAGCTATAATTTTAAGAATTGATTACTTAATAAAATACAAACCAAAATCACTAACTAAGTTTAATTTCAATGAGCGAGCCAATCAATCATTGTATTAAAGTCACAATTGTCACTAAATCAGATATTCAATTAGTATACTTTCTTCAGTCCAAGCTTGTTCATACTACAAAAAGCATATTACTTGCAGGCTCAAAAGACACAATTTTTACCAACGGGCGTTGGTGGTAAGCAGTTTGTGTCGCTTCAGTAAGGTCTCGAATTCGAACTTTGTGAATGTAGAAAAACCCTGTCGAGAGACTTTTCCATTAAGACCAGGTGCGCGACACGGGTTAGATCCGGATTAGTCATGGGAAGCTCTAGATACCGGATGGGCAACTAAAAACAAAAAAAAAGACACAATTTTTAACCCAAGTAAGTTCACCATGCATGATTTCAGAGAACAAAAGGTGTACGTTTTCCCAAAATATATATACTATATGCGTCATACACACACAAATATTATAGGCACTTAGCTTGGTGCGATGCCTGATTAAAGCCTATATATATATTAGAAAAAAGGTGGTAAATTAATTGAATCCAGAATCTATTAATGGAAATACATAGTTTGGCGAGAAAAGGTGTACGTAAGAGAAAAGCAAAGCATGTAGCTGAAGCCGAGCTTATTAGCTGGAAATATAATGACACATCTTCTCAATGATGAAGATGGTGGAACTCCCTCTCACGAGACTGACCATTATTATGAAAACGATCCTCTCAATATATATCGATGGGTACAATTGAAAACAAGTTAATCCCAATAAATATATATATTAATTGCTTTGTTCTAATTAATAATAATTAAGCATTGACATGAAGTTTTAACCAACCCTAAAACACAAGCAATCCCCCTCCATTCCAACCCCCACCTGCAACACACACACAATCTCATATTCATAAATCTATCTATTTGTCTCTCTCTCTCTCTCTCTCTCTTATTATATCTCATTATTTTTTGTCAAAAGCATCCTTTTTTTTTGCTCGAAGTCAAAAGCATCCTTAAACGAGTCAGTTTTGGTTGCGTTAGATGTGACTTCTCTCCCAAGATATTTAACCTTTCATTTATCCTGACACATCTGATTATATATATATATGGAGGTCGAATCAATGAATATGATTAAATCAACAGTTAGTTGAATGAGAACTTGTAACGAGGCTAATGTTTAAATCTTTCAAATATATACTCAATCCCTACATTTCAAGGTTTAAAAAGCAAAGAATTTTAATATCTCTCAATAAATACGCTTTTGTGATTCAGAGTTGTGTTTTTCTTCTTATGAGATGAGTCCGTTTGCCACCTCAATTAAAACTTGATATAAAAAGAGGAATGTTTGATTGTTGGCAAACCCACATTTCCTCAAAAGTTGCATCTAGAGAAAGTATCTTTTGGATGTCCACTAACTGTAATACCCTGAAAATCTCACTTATGATAAGTATCATAAATGAGTAAATAATACCTATTGAAAATAGGTGAATTTGATTATTCGAATATTAAGTTATAATTATCTTATTTTCTAAGGTAATTTCTATGGAAATTAGAAGAGATAAAGAGCTAAAACCCTTAATTAAAAAATAGTGGCCAATAAAGGGTCAAGATTAACATGAAAATAATTGTTAATCAATTGGAGATGATTAAGAAAGATATGAGATGAATTATAAAATACTTAAAGCCTAATTAATCATAGAGTAAATCCTTGTGAAATTAAGGAACCAATGGGAGAAATTCTATCTATTTAATATAAAATAATTAAGGTATAAAGTAAATGAATAAAAAGAATGTTTGAAGAGTATAAGGGGGGCAGCCGAAATAGGAGGATAGAAGAAGAAAAGTAAATGAATAAATGAAATAAGGTAGTAAACTTAACTAAGAAGGTTTGAAAAGTCAACAAAGGCATTGGTGCATCAACCAATGAAAACACATAAGATAGGAGATATTTAAGCAAGAGGGAGCTCTATTCGGTTTTGCAAATTAAAATTGTAGAAGAGGTGTGGAGTTGTTTAATTAACATATTGTAAGGAAAGCACATGGGAGCAATAAATTATGAAGACTTAAAGGTAATAGGATGAGGTCACTAAAGCAAGGTTGAAAAGTCCAATTGGGGAGGGGGAAAACGTATGGAGTGTATGTGTGTATAAGAGTTGAAAAGGGTCAAAAGTTGCAACATTAAATAGCTACTAGAATGGGAATGTCGGCCAGCAACTTGCATAATAGCTCTTGGAATGATTAAATCAATTAGCTATTTCAAAACACAATTAAAGGGCTGCCTTAGAGGAGTCGGCACACACATCCAAAGGATGAGGATGAAGCCTTCAAAACAAAGTTAGATCTAATGGCTCAAGATTAATATGGTAAAGTTGTGAATAGTGTATTTTCTTCTATAAATAGCCCCCTTTGCTTCACTTCTTTCCTCACAAGTTCACAAGCTATTCAAAATCCAAAGGTTTGTTATTATGACTTATGAGTCCCACATTTAAGAAGCCTTACAAGTGGAGTGATAAGATATTTCAGAATTGTACTCTTCCTTTGACCTTATACCAATTACAATGGAGAATTCAATGTTTGTGAAGACATCCCCTCTCAAGAGAGGTGCATTGTTACGAGTCTCACATTATGAGGCCTCACAAGTAGTGTGATTAACTTTATAAGTTTAAGAGACTCTCCCTTGTGATAGACAAATATTTTAGAATTAAGTTCTTCCTTTGAGCTAATGTTCATTACATTGGCTCCCTTGGTGAGAGCCTGATGTGTATAAAAGATGCTACCCACACAATAGGAGGTTGAGTAAAATGACGAGGCATGGAAGTGTCTAAAAAATTCCTTCTTTGAGGGGGGGGGGGGGGTGCATTGTTATAAATTTGGAGGTTTTCCTTATAATAAACCAGCCTTTTGAGGTTGAACTCTCTCTTTAAACTTAAGCTAATTGCATTGGGCATAATGATGGCATGAGTTATTGCAAAAGTAACTCGGTAGAAGCCATAAGCCTCATTCAAAACGAATATTTTTCGTATCAGGTAGAGGGTTTTTCCTTTTTGGCCAGAAGGATGTTAGAGGTTATATGTTTTCATAAAGAAAAATAAATGTGCTGAGATTGTCTTACTCATCAAGCTCATCACAAGGACACCAACATTATGCCTTTTAGCACACTCTTGACTAAGGTGCAATAATCTCATCATTGCTGATTTAATTATCCGAGGATTTCTTATTTTCCTTTTCAACTTTTTTGACCCAGCATTCTATTTTTTTTTAAAGGAAAAAAACTTAAAAAACAATACTAAAAAAATATCTATAACAAAACCAACGGTGAAAATAAAATCTTGCCAATGCAAAATTCCATGGGTATATTCTCGCGAGACTTTATATATGGTAAGGATTTTCCATTAGAAATTTATAAAAATTAGTGGAAGAAAACTGTTATTTCCTCTGGTTTTAAGTATAAGATAAAGTTGACTTTTTTTCTGGAGATTAAGGAAGCTAAATAATTTATTTAATCATATCATATGTTGTGTAATTGTAGATTATACTCCCTCCGGTCTTAATTATAAGACCTAGTTGACTTTTTTGGAGATATTAAGGAAGCTAATTAAATTACTTTAAAGTTTTTTTATTTTTTCTTCAAACTAATTAGTTTAACTAATAACCTAATATATAATCTAAAGATATACAACATATGAAATGGTTAAGTAACTTATTTAGCTTCCTTAATCTCTCCAAAAAAGTCAACTAATTAGGTCTTATAATTAGGACCGAAGGTAGTCTATCAGTTTATTAGTTAAACTAATTAGTTTGGAGAAAAAAATAAAAATAAAAATACTCTAAAATAATTTAATTAGCTTCATTAATTTCTTTAAAAAAGTCAATTCTATCTTATTTTTAGAATCGAAAGTAGTACCTTATGATGTGTTAGGCTCCTAAATCAAATAGGCCGGGCCTACATCGAGGAAGGTATTATAAACAAAGGCTGAGCCCGATAAGATGAAGAGGGCCCATAATAACGTCTTAATCCATCTGTGTGTATTCCTTCTGAGCCATTCCAGAAAATCAGAAGAAATGGAAGTAAACCATTTGTTAAGATGAGTGAGTTGTCTCCCACCAAAGCCATGTGCGTAACGCGTGTCGGATCTGGATTAGTCCGGGCTTGAACCAGGTGGGCAACCAAAAAAGATGAGTGAGTTGTTAGGATGAAACACACTCTCCCACACAAAAACATCCTACTTATTTCCGGTCTCTAATATAAGAGCTAATTGGCTCATTACTAGAGAGATTAAAAAAAGTTACACAAGTCACTTAATTGGATTATATATCAGTTTATAAATCAAACAAATTAATTAAGAGATAAACGATAAATATAAATACTTTAAAGTATTTTATTTAACTTTCTTAATCTTTAAAGAAAGCCAATTAACTCTTATATTAATAATTAAAAGGAGCATTTGAGTTCAACCCTTGTACTTTTGTCGAACATGACGTCTTGTGTTGTCTTATTGCTGACTTAAGTATACTTTTTTAAGGGTTAAGATGTAAAAACACACATGTGGTTTTGCCCAACACCAAGTGTTTTTTTTAATGTAAAAGTGACATGTGGTTACAAAAGTGGAGCAAAAGTCACATACTCCGTTAAAGTGATTGTGGGCCCTACCAACATAAAGTAACTGAATATGTGACTTTTGCTCAATTTTTGTAACCACATAGTCACTTTTACACTAAAAAATATATATTTGGTGTTGGACGCATTTTTAGAAAAACCACATGTATGTTTTTGCATCTTAACCTTTTTTTTAAATAGTATTTCAAACTAGCACAAAAAAGTGTATAATTTTTTGTTGGTTTGTGATCAAGACTTAATTTATTAATGTTATTATAATTGATGTAGTTGCTTTGTTTGGTCCTTTTTTGTTTGTAACAAGATTAAATAGTGTTTGATTGATGGGAGATTTTTTGTTGTTGCTAAGTATAGGTATTCTGTTATTGGAGACAATCCTGTTCAAGGCACTGTCAAGCATTAAATGTAGACACCTTTCCCAACAGAGATTTGGTTTTAAACAAATCAAAGAGGAGGGAAGGATTAAACAATTTTAAACAAGTGCCTCGTCCCAAAAAAAAAAACATTAAAAAACATAACAACAACATTACACCTGAGAAAACAATATGTACAACAAGAAGATCGGCAAGGGCTTTAGATACAGAGTTATAAAAATCCCTCTAACTATTGCTGAAGTGATAGGAATCATTCCGTGATTTTCACCTACGTTGGTTGAAAAATTTTCCTCCTTTCCGATTGTATTAAAGTTATTAATTTAGTTTGGGGCGTGAGAATGAAAAATATAATGATGGGAGCTCTTCCTCTATGATTGTGGGTCAGATTTAGGGCAAATACAGATTAGTCAAAACCGAAGGTTATGGTGAATCAGATGAGAAAAAAAGCTATTAATTTAGTTAATAGAGATTGTGACGTTAAGAGTTGACATTTCCGAGTGTTGATCAACTTGCTAAACCATCCCACAGTATTGTAGGTAGCCTATGATCAACCTCCTCTAAGTATCTATACACGATAGCTGTTTGGGTTGGCAGTAGAAGTGGTGGCTTAAAAGCTATATGACTTTAGAAAAAGCTCAATAGGAAAAAAGTCAGGTTGTAAATAATGATTTGTGTTTGGATTGATAGTAGTAGAAGTGGCGGGACCCATATCAAAAAGCTGAGAGCTTTTTGAGAAAAGCTCCATAGTGGAGCTTTTTCCTTAACAGACTTTTTGAGTTTTTTTTATTTAAAGTCCAGTGAACTTAACGCTCAACCCAAACACACCACGTTGAGCTTTTTCTCCAAAGGCCATTAACTCTAACACTTCTGAAACGTTGACACCAAACAAGCACAGTCTGTAGGATGATGCAAAAATCTTATATTGCTAACTATTGCCTTGGAATTTCTCTTGATTGAAAAACACATAAAAAGGTGAATTAGCGGGTCCGCTAAGCCGGGCTGCCTCTCTAGGCCGCACAAAAAAGGTGAAAAAAAAGACGTGACTGGACTAACCTTTTACGGGTCGGGCTTTCAATTTCAATCGAGCTCGTTTAACCCTGTGCCGACCTCCGCCGTCGACTTCCGCCGTCTCTCTGCTCACCCGTCGCCTCTCGTTCTTCTTCTTTGCTCTCGAGTCTCGAATTCGAATCTCTGCGCCCTTGCTGCCTCTGCCTCTCGCCCTTGCCTCTCCCAGTTAGCCATCCACTTCCTTCTTTGTGAGTTCGTGTGCTTTTGGGCTTTGCTTCCAGGTTTGTCTCCTCTATAGATTCCAATTTTAAATTCACTTTATGATTTTTTGCCTGAATTCTGAATGAGTTTTTGTTTTAAATTTTGAGTATTGACTACTGAGTTATAGCATTATTCTTTGGCTTCAGTACTCAGTAGCACTGAACAGGATCAGTAATCGTTCAGTTCAATCGATTATTCTTGATTTACGTTTCACACAATGTTGGACGAGAGCAATTTTGACGTGCATTTGAAATTGTGGGCGCTTCGAATACCTTGCCAACTGTGCAAGGTTGCCACTCGAATACTCAACGGGTACTCATTTCTCTCTTTTTGGCTGCGTGTTCTATCTGTCTTGTTATTTCTGATTCAAGTTTCATTATTGTGCAGTTACTTGCTTGACAAGCCCCGAGTTAAACCTATCACGGGGGACCCGACATGTGAGAAAAATCGTTACCTGATATTATCTGAGAGTGTTCGAAATCAAGGTATGAATTTCTGAACTCATGCCTCACCCTTCGAGATAATCCTTCCTTCACGTCTTATTCTTATACATTCACTATATTGATCTAGAACAAGAAATTTTATTTTATCTATATAATGCCTAAGTCACTCATCATCAGGTATTTATGTTTCCCGGTTATTCGATCTATTTGATTGACATAGTTAGCAGGATTGCAGGTAGCTGCGAAAGTAGAGCCAATCTGACTTATAAATCCTTATAGTTCTTAATATCATGCTAATTCAGAGAATATTTTTCTTAAGGATATGTTTTTGCTATTATTTAGTTCTGTGTTGTCAGTGACATATGCCTTGACTGCCATTTTGTGTGAGTGAGAAGCCTCATCTAAATTAGAATTCACTGACTACATTTTATGTTCTTGCGTTTCCTCTCTATTTCATTTGTCAAATATATTCAAATACTCCCTCCAGTTTTTAATATAAGATCCATTTGACTTTTTTTAGAAAAATTAAGGAAGCTAAATAAATAATTTAATTATAGCATATATGTTATATTATTAGATTACATGTTATTGGTTTATAAGTTAAACAAATTAGTTTGGTAAAAAAATGATAAATATAAATATTTTAAAGTAATTTATTCAGCTTCCTTAATATCTTTAAAAACGACAACTAGGTCTTATATTAAGGATCAGAGTTACTTTTATGTTTAACATATCCTAAGATATCTGTATCTTGCCTTCACTTTCAAGAATCATTGATGACGTTTTGTGAATAGACCTTACTTTCTTATTCTTCAGAATGCTTGGCTTTACTTTTTTTTTTTTTTTCTTGGTGATGCTTCTGTCATATTTATACTTTCAGCCAACATTTTTATCTGACTTGATTATGACCACGGGGCAGATTTATCTGATATACCGGAGAAAAAGCTTGATGAGCTAAAGGGGTTGTGTGAGATTGAAGTTCTGCCCTATACATTGACACTAGGGTATTCATACTGGAGTGCTGGTGAGTGTGCTATTCTCCCAAAGTGTGCTGTGGATGCTACATTTTGACCAATTCCTTTTCCTTTTTGACAAAAAACTGGGTAGAGGAAGCACCTTTAGATCTATGTAAATACCTTGCCTAGTATAGTAGTATTTTGTTGGATGGAGTGGAGTTCAATTTTTCTTTAATTCTTGGGATTCAAGATTTTCTTGATTGATTGATAATAAATGAATTGTGCTGTGGTTAATAATGTTTGGAAGGCTATAGGCAGCTGATAGCTCTTATTAATATTTGCTTTGAAGTATCTTCTTTAACACATGGACTTGGTAGAACTTTGGGTTTCCTATGCACTGTTTGAATAACAAATGTAATTCCAATTCTGTAACCTCTTGTTTAGCATGGTAAAATTTGCTTGCAGTTGAAATGTTATATATTATTGTTACCTTTCACTTTGAAATTTTAAGGAAAACTTTTTCATCCCAAAAACAAAAGAGGATAAAAATTTAAAACACTTGAATAGTTATATACAGCTGCAGTATTTTCTCCCGTTTTACAATTATCATATCCTCTCTGAGGACGACTATTAGCTAAATTGTTCAATTATAGATGTGTAATGATTCATGTCTCATACAATATGCTTACTCTCCCTTTGCTGATGTTTTAAATTTTCTGATTAATTTCTGTATTTGTAGATCATGTGCTGAAGCAGATGCTTCCTCCTGGAGTCGAGGTGCCGTCATCTTTTGAAACAATAGTTAAGTATTCAGTTCATTTTGATTTTGAAGGTCAAAAAGAAAATTTCATTTTGATTTTTGACATAGCCCTCCGGGTTATACTCTTCTGCTATATTAATAAACTTTTTTTGTTTCTTTTTTCTTTTTCTTTCTTCATTATGTTACTTGTGTTTTTGTGATGAGCCTACTGCTCATACTTTTTTGATCCTTTGATTTTCTCAACTTCTAGGAGCTTGTCAATTTTGTTAACAGTAAGGTGTCTTTGGTCAGTCACTAATTGTATCCTAACATTTGTGCTACTCATGCAGGTCACATTGCTCACTTAAACTTACATGACGAATTACTCCCGTACAAAGATGTTATTGCTAAGGTTCTATACGATGTAAGTTAGAATACTTCTGGCTTTAAATGCAACTCGTTCAATGTTTAGTTGGGTGTTTGGTGCTGTTCTTGTTACTCTTTTCTGCATATGGAGATGAGATTGTTCTCTTAAAAAAGATTATTTCCCATTCAAATGCTTTTATAATAGTCGGTATTACTCCTTTTTTGGGCATCTCAGCGTAATGGTTGCAGAAATGTTGAAACTTTCAGCTTTTAAATCCTTGTTTTCTATGCTTTTTTTTCCTGGCCTGTCATAATGAGAAGCCATTATTTGGTTAAATTAGGTGTTTAAAAAGCATGCATCTATTGATGGTGTCTGTTTTAGTTATGATGTCTTGATCTTCAGAAATCGTTATGCTGGTTTTTGGTTTAAGCATAATGGATGACCTGTTTGAACAGAGCTTTTATAAGTGTCTTTATGAAATTTTTTTAAGGTTTTCACTTGACTAAATTCTCCCCAGCACCTCAAGATCCAAGAAATAATTATCTAAAAGCTCTGAATTGCTATATTGACGATGATACAAAAATTAAACTGATTTAATATTTATAATTTTCATCATGCATGTGTTTTATCATACTCATTCCTTCTATTTATGTCTGTGTGGTAACAATTTGTGCAGAAAAATCATCCAAGAATCAAAACTGTTGTTAACAAAGTTGGGACCATCACAAATGAATTTCGTGTGCCCAAGTTTGAAGTTTTAGCAGGAGAACATGATATGGTTACAGAAGTGAAGCAATATGGGGCCACTTTCAGGTTAGATTACAGTTTGGTTTATTGGAATTCGAGGTTGGAACATGAACACAGAAGGCTGGTTTCTCAGTTCCAAGCAGGGGAGACCATTTGTGATATGTTTGCTGGAATAGGTCCTTTTGCTATTCCTGCAGCACAGAAAGGATGCATAGTGTATGCAAATGACTTAAATCCTGATAGCGTTCAGTATTTGAAGATAAATGCAAAAATCAACAAGGTTGATGATCGCATTCGTGCATACAATATGGATGCAAGAAACTTCATCTCCCACTTGATGGAAGTCCCTAAGACTGAGATTAGAATAGAATCTAATGTCCCCATAGCTCAGACTAGTGAAACATGCAAGATACATGACAATTCTGAATCACATTTAGGAAATGAGAGATTAACTGGTAATATCTCTGTTAGCAAATTGTTGCAAAGTATCAATTAGTGTGAAATAAATGAGAACATTTTTTCTGATCCTAATATGTCCATTGCAGTTGAAACAAAAGACCTTGGAGATAGCATTAACACCAGTGTGGAGGATGCTCAAGGTTCAACGAGAAATGTTACTACATCTGCTACTGCTGGTAAAAGATCTTCTGATAGTCTTCAAGAAGGTATTCTGGAGACCATAGTAAAACATATGGCTGCTGAGAGATGTAGCAATTACTTTATCTTATTGTACATGATGTATTTCTGCAATTTTCATTTCCAAACTTGTAGATTCATAAAACCATATTGTGTTAGGATTCACCCAAAATACCAGCAAATGACGCTGATACAGCAGATAATATTGATAACAAAGGGGTACAGCCAATCTGATAGAAGCACACTACTTCCTATCAGCCCAGAACTGAATTCCTCTCCTACTACAACTCTCTCCAAAATACTCAATACCCTCCCTCCCAACATCTAACTATAAATATAATCAAAATAAAGGAACTGTCACAGTCCCTGCATGAGCCACCCTAAAAACAGCTACTAATCCTACTCTTACTACAAAAGGGATATAAACCAAAAGGGTCAACTCTGCAACCTTAAAAGGCAGATGACCCTTTTGTCTGCATTGTTTGTGTCTGCCTCGGAGTCCGTGACCTTACCAACGTAGGGAAGGGTTCTTTCATATTGTCTGACGCTATTCCATCTTCCTAAACAAAATTAAAGCATTGATTCTGATATTCTATGTGACTGAAGCTTGAATGTAAAGCATGCAATTATTTTCCGTGTCACAGGTGTCGCTGAAGATGGTAATGGGAAAGGAAACACAAACAAGAGAGTAAAAGGCCCTGATATTTCCCATACCAAAACATGGGAACGTATTGATCATGTTATAATGAATCTACCTGCATCTGCTATTCAGTTTCTAGGTGGGGATGCCATCTGATGTCAATATTTTTTCCGCCTAACTCATTAAGCCATTTTTACCTCTTGGGTGATACTTTTTGATGCATAACCAAAACAAAAGAAAAGAAGGATACTCTAGAACAAGTCCAATATTTTTAAAATGAAGAAACTTGACTCTGGGCCCAATATGCTAGAAGCAATCCTTAGGCCCAAAATCATCATTGAAATCCCTAAATTGGACCCTAATTCTCAAGTTAAAAAGTATGATTAACAACACCAATTTGTAAGGTTTATCAATGAGCATTTGCATCACTTTTTATTTTTCCGTCATCTAATATGAGCTTTCTTTTAGTTTGTTGTGGGGAGGCTATACTAATTTTAATTGCTTTGAAATTTAGTTTGATTAAGAATTTGTTATAACTTGTAAAGTTTTTTATACTCACACTTGGGGTGAGTTATATATCCTCGTGATTCATCTTTATGATGGACCATTGGCGTTCTGTATGAGTTATAGCCTCATTGTAAAAACTAGCCATCTTAATCTAAGACTGATCGTTATCCAAGTTGTTTTTGGCTGTTTTCAGTGTGATTTATTCTTGATGATTAGATCCATGTTCTCTTACTAGCCTCTTCTTTCAATATCTTTAGACTGTTATCTGACATCATATGTATCCTGGCAGATGCATTCAGGGGATTAATCCAGAGGAAATATTGGCAGGGACATCTACCATGGGTCCATTGCTATTGTTTCATTCGGGCAACTGAAACTCCTGAATCTATACTAGCTGTGAGTTCACTTTGTTGCTTATTGCTCTACCCCCTTGCCTCAAGAAAATGCCTTTTGATACGTTGTGTTTTTTTAGTAACTGAAGTCCCTTTTATTTCCTCGGACTGTTGAACTCTCTTGTAGGAGGCAGAGTCTGCTATAAATGCTCAGATACAAGACCCAATATTTCATCGGGTCAGGGATGTGGCTCCAAACAAGGTACTGATAATTTATTATCACCATTAAACTCACTTACCTAACTTGCTTAATTCCTTGATACATAGAATATGCATAACCATCCACTAACTGCTTTATTTTTCTTAATAATGCAGGTAATGTATTGTTTAAGCTTCAGGATTCCAGAGGCATGCTGCAGGGAAGATGTTCGCTGACATTTTGGTTAGCTTTTCAGTTTAATACCGTTTTCTCTTCAGGGTCCAACTGAGTCAATGCGTGTGCATGCACTGGAACATGACATTCCTATCTGACTCAAACCAGTATGTTGAATCACACACACACACACACACACACACACACTTCAAGGCTTTGAGAAATAGAAGGCTGACCTTAGTATTCTCTTTCTTAATTCATGTTCCCTGAGAAGTATTATATTCTAGATTTGTAGTACACTTTTGAATGTTTAGCTACGTTAGTTCTGGTTCTTCTAAAGGCGAAATATTCCTATTGTGGTTTGTTCTTTGAAATTGCGTTAGCACGATGTTATGCATTTCAATTTTTTATCTGTATATGAAATAGTACCAGTTCCTAAGACATTCGGGACAAGGGGTAGTTAAGCATTATACTCGTATCCTATGAAGCTACATGTGGATTTCTTATTCATGGACGCGTATACAGTTGGTTATTTTCTTTTACCATTCATGTAAATTAAGTATAGTAGTATATATTGTAGAGTGATCTGGATATGCCCCATAGTAGTATACTTGTGGCTGCGTTTTTGACTTCAAGAATCGATCAATAGGAATAGGAATAGGAATAATCCTTGATCCATACAGGTAAATCACAAGCTTGCGGGTATACAATTGACCTCTCACTCAGTTTCGTGTCACCAAGTTATAAAGCCAAAATATAAAGCATTAGTGTTTCTTGTTTGAACTACGAACTTATTTCCTTTGTTCTTCATTAACAGAAGACAAAAGGACACTGGTCAAGCTCGATGGACGAACAAAAACAAAAGATGAAATTACTGTGAACATGCATCAAAACGTGTGTCAGTTTGTTGTTTATCCAAAGTTATTAATTAATTCAATTCTATATATATAAATACCTCATTGTCTCACTCTATTTACTCTGAAAAAAAAAAAAAATCAAACTCATAATTAATCACAGCATTATCATCATGCAATCCCGATACATCCTGAGGTTTCTAAGAAGGATGTTTAGGCCCTACCCTTCACCAAACCTCCTCAACAAAGATCGCTACGACGTGTTCATCAGCCACCGACGCAGCGACACCAAAGGAACTGTCTCCACTCCGCTCTACGACCAACTTCACCGGCTAGGGTTTTGCCCTTTCTTGGACAACAAGACAATGAAGCCGGGCGATAAGATCTTCCACAAGATCAACAACGCCATTGTTGAGTGTAAGCTTGGCGTCGCCGTCTTCTCTCCTCGTTACTGTGAATCCTTCTTCTGCCTTCATGAGTTGGTCTTCATGTTGGAGCGCCAGAAGAAGCTCATACCTATATTTTGTGATATTAAGCCGTCACAGTTGAGGGTCAACACTGCCAAGTTTTCGGTGGAGCCGGAGGAGCTCCAGCGGTTCACGTGCGCCCTTGAGGAGGCTAAGTACACCGTCGGCCTCACATTCAACTCCTCCACAGGGTATGCTTAATTAATAATTAATGAAATGATTTCTCATGATAGTTATAATTTTAGAATAAAGGAAAAAAATGAATTATTTGTTGTGTGTGGAAATGCAGGAACTTTTCAGACGTTGTCAATCGCGCTTCTGAAATCATCGTCAGCATCCTGATGGAGCTGGAGGATGAAGAGAAGCCGTCCATGGCAGTTTGAATTATATTAATATATATAATTATCAAAAATAATATTATATATTACATATTTTCTTAACCTTATGTTTTTTGCGCCTCTGTGACACCATGTTTTTATTACCATAATAGTGATACCTTACCTTAAACTCAGATATCATACCAGTGCAAGGAATTGCCTTTACACAGGTAAAATATGTTTGAAGGTATCTATGTATATACAATACACTAGTCATACAAGGCTAAATAAATAAAATAAAGCTATCCAACCACCTTCTCATGATTACGCCTTTGCCTTTTGAGCTGCTTGTCTTTTTTGTGTGTGATTTTAAGGAAAGAGGTGAGATTCATGAGAATCCTAGTAGTAATCACAAACACTCATAATTAGAGCTGGGAATCAGGGCCGGCCCGGCCCTATAGGGCTAGGGCCTAACAGAGCTGGCCCTACAGGGCCTGAGGTAAGGAAAACATCTGTTTTTCAAAGCCTGGCCCGATAGTACTAGAGCCAGGGTTGGCCCTATAGGGCTTGAAAATTACTATTCCAAATTTTAACTATTTTTCCTTCGATTTTTTTCAAAGAAATATAATTAGTAAATTGCAACTATTAAAGTTCTAATCTATCAAATAAATGTTATCAACATTAATATCTAAACAATATAAATCATTCAACAAATAAACAAATTCATTAATTTGTAATAAAAAACAAATAAACACAAAGAATATGTTTTTTTTTTTCATTTTTTTCAAAAAATATTAAACAAAGGAATTGCTTTATACCCACGACAAAATGTATTTCCCTCGTAATTTTGTGTGTCTGCAGATTCCTTTGGTTCATGCATGATTTTACTGACAGGTAAAAATAATTATACTTATTTTACACAAAATATATTTATAATTTATTACTTATCTAATATTATAATACCAAAGTATGTGTTTATTTAATATGAAACATCCCTTCTTTAAAATTTATAATAACTAATTATGTGTTTTAATACAGAATAATAAAACATAAAAAAAAGGTTATAGTTTAAACTAAAAAAATCTAAGTAATTACAAATAAACAAATTAATTAAATGGAAGTCTAAGTAATTAATTATTTTTTTTAAAAGCTACAGTTAAATGGCCCTGCAGGGCCGGTCCGATTAAGTCCAAGGCCCTGCAGGGTCAATTTCAAATTTCTGGCCTATTTTTTAAGCCCGGGCCCAGTAGGGTCAGGACTTAAATGAGTTCGGCTCAATTTCCCGGCTCTACTCATGATATATGCAAGTTTACGAAGCATGTAAAACAAGCCATCACATCAGCAAATCAGCATATTCAACATTCTCACAATGTAGCAATCATCACATATCATATATAGGAACATAGCCTAATCATTAAGCAGATTGCATATTAGGTCTTACCGCCTCTGGACAGACAGTCTCATAATAATGTTGAATGCACAATGCACATAAGGTCTTACATCCCCATTGGGTCTTATAGCCTTAGGACACATAGTCCAATCACCCATATATTCATAAAACGAATATAATCGATGGCACAAACAAACCTGCAAAACAATTACGTAATATATGAGATTAGGAGTTATCCATATATTCGCTGACATTTTGGTTAGCTTTTCAGTTTAATACCCTTTTCTCTTCAGGGTTCAACTGAGCCAATGCGTGTGCAAGCAAGGGAGCATGACATTCCTATCTGACTCAGACCAGTATGTTGAATCACACACACACTCACACTTCAAGGCTTTGAGAAATAGAAGGGTGACCTAAGTATCCTCTTTCTTAATTCATTTTCCCTGAGAAGTGTTATATTCTAGATTTGTAGTACACTTTTAAATGTTTAGCCACGGTAGTTCTGGTTCTTCTAAAGGCGAAATATTCCTACTGTGGTCTGTTCTTTGAAATTGCGTTAGCACCATGTTATGCTTTTCTGAAATCACACTGTATCATTACATTAGCATTTCATGACTTCTGGTTGTGCTGTTATACAATTGACCTCTCACTCACAGTTTCTTGTCACCAAGTTATATTTAAAAAAATATATATAGATAAAAAAAAGGACAATTTAAACTTCTTTGCTTTATCTTCCAAAAAACAAAACAAAAAGAAGAGTTACAAAAAGGAGAAAGGGACAAAAAATCCAAGAACAGATAGGGTGAACAACTGTGCATTCTGTCTTGTACCGTCCTTGTGTCCTGGAACACTACGTCATATTATCTAGGGAAATTGCTAAAAAGGATCAAATTATAAAAATATTTGAATTCTTTAATCAATATTACAGAAAAAGAGTGTAAAAAACGCAAGCTGAAGTTGTAGATTTTTTTTTTTTTTTGTTTCTTGGAGACTTTGTATGCTTTGTCAAAAATTTATAACATATCTTTCATGTCATGTATTTTAACTAGTTTTTTCTATATTTTTTATGAGCGTTTAAGAGAGAATTTTTTATCCTTTTTACCAAATATTTCATACTTCAATTTCTCCTATTATGTATGTAGCTCAAGGTATGGTACAAGCTTGTAATTGATAACTACCCACAGAGTCAAAAAAGAATATGTATCGGCAGTGGCGGAGCCAGAAATTTAAGTTTGTGGGTGCACAATTAATGATGAGATTTGAGGCTGCCCCCGAATTTTTTTTAAGGAGGATAAAAGGCAACCCACTCATTCGTAAAGTTTAGGACTAGAAATGAGGTTCAACTGAAAAGTATTTCCGAGGAAATCAATTTAAATAGAACAATATACTCTAATTTTATGACATACAAATACTCAGATGTTACACAATCAAATTCCAAAGCAACATGTAAGGGAAAATTATTATGGTTTATCATATGTGATAGGATATTAAAAAGTCAACTATCAACGAAGGAGTAAAGAAGCATAACAAATGCTAAAAAAATCTGATAATATTTATATTTAATTTAATCAGATGGTCATATAAAAAAAAACGTCATACTAAAAAAGTAAAACGTTGGCTCTGCAAGCGGGTAGTAAAGCTTGGGACCCATAAAAATAAAACCACCAATGGACTTCATAGCACTATATAATAATGTCCCATGTTTTGAGGGGGATTATGGGTGTTTATGCTAAAATATGTAGTAACTCAGCAGCCAGGAAAAAAAAAAAAAAAAACTCAACAGCCACAATTTTATGGGTGCACTTGCACCCACATGAAACAAGGTGGCTCCGCCACTGTGTATCGGCATGAAATTGTACCTTTGGAATCATTAGATCATTCTTATACCATACTATACATTACTTGCTTTTAATTCTTCTACATGACACGTTGGATTTAGGTCAGATGGATTTAAGAAATATAAAGTATTGTTTTGTTTGACCTACGAACTTATTTCATTTGTTCTTTATGAGTAAGACCAACAACTGATGACTGATTTGTTTCATATTTTGGCGTATATCCATTTTATTCTAGTCATTGTTATTATATATATACTAAGAGATTAATAACTTTATGTTTATAGATAATAGTACAAGCTATGCAATGTATTCTTTGTTTTATTGGGTACAATTATTCTTCTAATTACATGCTTGAAAGTCTTACTCGGGAATTATGGAATCTAAAGAAATTATCCTGCTCTGAAATTGTGCACACAGAGTGGTTACGTAGAGACTATTGAGTAAACTTAGGTGTATTTGGTTTGAGGGGAGAGGAGAGTCTAGAACAATTTAATTATTAGAGCCCGTTTTGATGTAGCTTTTGAGATTTAAGAGGTAAAAAATGACTTTTGGAGAATAGCTTTTGGGATTTACGAGGTAAAAAATGATTTTTGGAGAATAGTTTTTGCATAAAAATGATTATGTTTGGATATCGTTATCAGAATAGCCTTTTCAGGGTCAATTTTACCAAAAAAAGACATTAACTTTTTGTATAATTGCATATAAAAGATAAGATTGTATTTTGAATATTATAAACATTATATTTCATAATAAATACCAAAACTTACTTCAATTTGTATACAAAATTAAAATACTTAAGGGTACTGATTGACACTGAAAAATACTTCATGATCTTGAAAATTTATTTTAAGATATTGAAAAAATATTTCAGGGTACTGACGGGTATTAAAAAGATACTTAATACTGACTTGTACTGAAAAAATACTTCTCATGGTCTTAAAAATTTATTTTAGGATCTTGAAAAAATATTTCAAGATACTAACTAATTTTGAAAAAAAAAATATTCAGGGTACTAATGGGTACTTAAAAGATATTTAAGGATACTGAAAAAAATACTTCATAATCTTGAATTTTTTTTGAGGATATTGAAAAAATATTTCAAGGTAATGACTAATCTTGAAAAAATATTTTAGGGTACTAAAAAAATACTTAAGGATATTGACTGTTACTGAAAAATATTGATGATGGCAGAGGAGAAAGAAAAATCAGGAAAAAAATAGATTTTTCCAAAACCTAGGTTTTAATGCAGAATAGTTTTTGGCAAAAAATTAAAATAGGGGTGTTTGGATGACTTATTACAAAACCTAGGTTTTGATGCAAAATAGCTTCTGAAAAAAAGAGGGGTGTTTGGCAAACTTTTGACAAACCCTAGGATTTGTTTGGACCCCCAAACAAGTCCTTAGTCTCTAAGTTTAAACCCCTTTCCCTCCCATTTTCTACCTTCAAACCAAACACACCCTTATAGATAATGCCTATATATGGTTCACATTTTATCCCCTTCGATCAAAGACGATGGTTTATATGAATTAATACCAAATATCAATGTTATCAAACCTGGATTGGCCACTGAACCGGTCAAAGGACTGGGTCAAGGGTCAGTAGATCAGATCAGAGTCAGCTTGGGACCAGACCGGCGAGGAATAAAAAAATGAGAAATAATTACTATATATCATTTCAATACCTTAAATCACTAGTCAAATAATCATACCCTTGTCAAATATTCTTTACAAATTGATATCACATTATCATATACCACAATGACACTTGAATTTGTAATCAGTAATCACAAAATATTCATCGTAATAAAATATCAAAAAACAGGTATATGATAACAAAATATTCCCACCTATATGATTAACATATTTCCACTTACATTATAACAAAATATTGTCACCTTCAATAACTAAACTAATAATCATCATTAACATCATTCAACTCCTAGGTGTTGAGACATCAGGAGGTGGAGTAGTAGGAGGAAAAGTAAAAGAACTAGGAGCAACATGATCATCATTTAAAGATGGAGCCCCAACAACATCATATCACCTATATATATATGAAATGAATAGAATTATTAATATTATGTAAAAAACATAGTTATATTCTTGTGTGTATGAATATAATTTTAAATAATAGAAGAGATATTTAGAAACCTTCAAAATCTCTCACCATTTGTTCAAGTTGAAGATTTGTCGATTCTACATTATCAAATTCGAGAGTTGGATATTCTTCAAGCACCAAAAGTCTAGTTTATCAAGTGATTCATAATCAATGGGATCACTATTCTCTTTCTTTCTTTTCCATTGATTCCTATCATGCCAACATGATAAAAGATCAACGTTAATGAAATGTATATTACTATATTTAATTAAACTATAACATAACCATTCAAAAGTCATGACTTTTAAGATTACCTAAACTTTAAACTCAGATTATAGTTTGTGAAAACCAAATCATCAAGCCTATGATGCTCCAATCTGATTCTTCTTTTATTGTGGATACACTCTAATTTCTTTCATAGCCAGAAGAAGAAGAAGTTTGGCTAAGAACGCGTATAGCAATTTGTTGCAATTCAGGTATTGAACCCCAGTAGTACAGCCACCACTCATCTGCAAAATGGAAGATATACTTATGAATTTTGATATACTTACGAGGGACTAGTTTTTAGGTTGTTTTTTCATATGAAACCTTGTCAAATGATCCTTTATGTTCACGGTAGATAGCAATTTGCTGAATGATTGTAGCATAATGATCAACATTATCAAGTGAGTTTGCCTCAAACAAATTGACCACAACATCCATTATTCTATGCTTTCTAACAAATTCAGGACTATAAAATAATGTGAGATTTAACATATATGCTGCTGCATGAAGTTCATTTTTCAAATGCTTATCTTAACGACTTTGAATAATATTCATGTAGCTTGTATAATTCCTTCTTCCTCTGAAACATGTCCTTGATTACATTTTTAGCTCTCTGCATGCTTTTATAGACATAAGGCATTGAAGGTTTCTCATCTGAATCAATAATCCTCAACAATCTTATCAACAGAGACACAAGTCTCACAACTTCAAAGCAATCACTCTAGAACCGATGATCTAGAATGATTGTATTAAAAGTCTTCCCAGCTTCAGTGTTTGCTAATTTGTGGTGCACAAAATGCTGATCAACAATCAAAGCCTGTTAGTCATGTTTGTGCGAATATATGCTATTAAGGGTGATGAATGTGGTGGCAAATCTTGGTGCACTAAGACGAACAATTTCCTTTCAACCCATTCTTTTCCTTAACCATGATAAGAATACCAAATGATTATATGCAAATATAGTGATTTTAGATGCATTCTTTGCAAGGTCTAACACATGAGGCATGTATGCAACGTCCTTCAAAATAATATTTAAACAGTGAGCTGCACAAGGTGACCACTAAATTGTTTTTATATTTATTTGTGATCAATCTGCCACATAGTTAGTAGCACTGTCATTCACCATATAGACTATATTTGTAGAACCTATCCACTCAATAACTTCTCTGAACAGTGAGAATAAAGTATTGACATCTTTGACTAAATCCGAAGCATCAACCGATTCCACAAATACCATGTCATGTACTGAATAGACTAAGAAATTAATCAAAGTTCGTTGTCTAATATCAGTCCAACCATCAACCATGAGTGTGCAACCATTTTCCTTCCATTTAGCTCATGGCTATCAATAAGTATTTGACATTCCTTTTTATAACCTCTCAACAAGCTAACTTTGTACTCATGAAAACTAGGGACCTTAAACCTAGGATCAATTGTTGTAGCACCATCAATAGCTTTTTGAAATAAGGGGCAAGTCATTGCATTAAATGGAATGCAATTCATATAAGCCCAATGAGCAAAAGCCATTTTTTACATTATATTATACTTCTTGACTAGTTCATGCACTCTTGATGTTTGGTTGGGCACTAGGAGTTGTCCTAGGTGCAAAATAATGTGAGACTTTTTTTCTTTGAAGCAATTGGTTCTTCAATTTCTCTAACTTCAACTTCTCTAGCTTCATTTACATTATCATTACCAACATGTTTTTTTTTTTGAACTTTCTATCAAAGATTCTTTCATTCTGGCTCGTATATCATGTGAGACCTTTTTACAAGAACTTACTTGACCACTCACACCAGTCAAATGTTGCTTCAACCTATTTATCCCACCTCCCTTGTAACTTGAAGCACATGAAAGACATGTAAACACATTTACTTCCCCCCGCCCAAAAGATCTTTTTTTTTTTTATACTCCTTGAGGCTTGCGGTTGGGGTTCACCATTGTTAGAAGGATTGCTAGACTCGGGATTGAGGGTGAAAGTATTATCATTTCCTTCATTTAAGGCCTCCATAACAAACCACAAAAAAAAACACCATTTCAACAATATACACAAGCGAAAAGCACCAGTATGATTCATAATTAGAGCTAGAATGAAGAACAAAACAATAACATCCAAATGTCAAAAAACAGACAAATAGCATGCCGCAACTATTTTGAAGCAAAACGAATTAAAGAGCACAATCAAACAGGGTAAGACCGACAAACAACAAGAGATAAATAAATAAATTTCTTGTGTTAGGCAGAAACGATATTCATGAATCCATGAATAAACATAAAACAAAATAGGGTGGAATCGTGTTCATTTGCTGATATAAATAGAGCAAAGACCGAGTTTGAAGACCTAAAGCTTCAAGAATAATGTGTGAAACATAACCTCTGCTTAAAGAGAAATTAAAGTTGATATAGAAGAAATTTTGATCGAACCTCTGCTTAAACTATGTGAAACAGAGCAATAGCAAGCCACGACGAATGAAAACCAAAATACATAAAACAATTGAAAACATAAAATAGAAATTGAGATTAAGGAATCTAGAAAGCAAACCAAACAATCGAAGGAAAACGCACTACTAGAAAATGTCAAAATAATGACGGAATTTGTGACGGAAAAAAATCCGTCGCAATTTGCGACGGAATTGAAACCAGTCGCAAATTGCGACGGATATGTTTTTCCGTCGCAACATTTTGCGACGGAATTCAAAATCCGTCACAAATGTTTGCGAAGGAAAAACAATTCCGTCGCAATTTGCGACGGATTTTGAATTCCGTCGCAAAATTTTGCGACGGATTTGTGATTCTGTTGCAAAACTCCAAAAAAATTAATGTTGTAGCGGGAAAAAGCCTGCCAATTTGCGACGGAAAAACAAATCCGTCGCAAAATTTTGCGACGGAAATATTTTCCGCCGCAAATTGGCGGCCAATTGGCCGCCAGGTCCCTGTGTAATACCCTAAAATCTGACTTAGGGTGAATATCATAAATTAATAAAATATACCTATTGAAAATAGGTGAATATGAGGTTTCAAATGATAAGTTATAATTATCTTATTTTTAAGGTAATTTCTAGTGAAATTGGAAGAAATAGAGTATTAAAAGGCCCTAAATGAATCTAGGAGCCACAAAATACTGTGATAAATCCTGAGAGACAATAAAATAATTATTAAATAGGGGAATATGTTGTCTCTAATTTAGATAATTTTTGGGATTATTTCCCTTGAAAGATAATGAGGGAAAAATCAAAAAGTATTGTGGGGCCATAATTGACCCGATGATTTTTGATATTTTATGTGAAGCATAAAATACCAATGTAAGTCCAATAGTTGTGAGAAAATAATTAATCCTAATTAATAAAATTCTCAAAAATTAGTAAGGGATTAATTAAGTAATTTTTGGTTAATTGTTAAGCTTGGATTAAGGGAAAATCCAAGGATAATTATGTAAAACCCTATAATTAGTGGTTTATGGCTAAAATTAGCATAAAATATATTTTCTAATTAATTGGAAAATATGAAGAAAAATATATGAGATTAAGTAATTTTAAGCCTAAATCCAAGTATGGACCAATAGGAAAATTTTGTAAAAAAATTATATAAAAAAATTATTTTATATAATATTAATTAATTAAAAAAAAAAAAGAGAGGAGCAGCCGAAATTTTTGAAGAAAATTGGACAAGAATGAAGTAGAAAATATCATGATATTTGTTTTGCAAGTTGCATTAAAATATTAGTATAATTTGTGAAAAAAACAAATAGGATAAATGACCACCGATAGAGATTAAATCCTATCTAGAAAACCATGAACTGGGTTTCTAAGGTCAGAGTATATTATGGACGAGTGTAGTTTTATCTCGGAGTGGGCTGTCTCCGAAGTCATTTCCGAAACCGACGGAACAATAAGGGAATAAGACGAAAAGGACAAAGGAGCAGTTGAGGAAATGAAAACCAATGGAAAATAAATCATAACTCAATATCTAGGGATGAGTTGATAAACAACTGGACGTTTTATGAATCAGTGAATTTTTGTCCAGAAGTTGACGTTACCCGGCGGTTTCAGAATCAAGGCGATATCCGAAAATCTTCAGCGAAATCGGAGAGGCCCTGAATGAGATCAAAAATTTAGTTGACCCAAGTATTTTGAAAGAGGAAAAAGAGATCTTCAGGGCTATGTTCCCAGAATTTTGAGATTTTACAAGATTATGCGATTAGGACACCGAACAAGGAACTTTATCGGTAGAAGCTCATAAAGAGCACATGGGTGACATCACTTGGATGACTTCATCTTTGGAAAAGATGACATAGGGGGACGAAATTAGTGGTGGAGAATGGAGTAGAAAACTTGCTAGCTAAGTTGTGTAATTCTGTGGTCCAGAATGAATCAGAAGAAATTGTTATACCGGTTATGTCCCTGGGAATTTGCCTATAAATAGGACTCCATCCTCTTTGAAAATTCACACCAAAATCCTCTTGTGGATTTCGAATTAGAGAGAATGGAGAGCTAGAGAGAGAAGCTCTGGAAAAAGTTGTAGTGAAGTTCTTCAACGGGTAAGTTCTTCGGTTCTTAGTTTTAGTTCGTAGTTCTTGAAGTTCTAGGGTAGTTGTTGTTTTGATCTTTAATCTTCCAGTATATTTTAGATATCATGTTTTAGGATTAAATATGGTATTTATTTTGGAAAATATGTTGGAGTAGGAGATATGTCAAAATTTTGGAAGATTAGAGTCAAAGTAACGATGTGCTGGCGAAATTTCGCCAATTAGGGGGTCAGGGGTAAAATGGTCATTTATGACTAAAATGTCCGTCGTAATGATAGATCCTTAACAAATGCGTTGTTATGTTGATAGGATATCCCTGATTCCGTTTTTACCTATTGTCGTGCCGTATTCTGACAGAATTACCGTTTATCGTCAACGAAGGTACGTTCGCGTACTGTAACACTAACTCTGGTGTTTATTGTATACGTATATGTGATATGTTATGTATGCCTATGTGTAATGGATGATGACTCTGCTGTATGTTATATACTGTTGATATGTTTACGTTTGCTAAGGGCCACACATCTTATGTGCTATTGGGGTACGTCTGCTAAGGGCCATACGTTTGCTAAGGGCCACACATTTTATGTGCTGTTAGAATACGTTGCTAGGGGCCACACATCTGCCTGGGGGCTTATGTGCTGTTGGGATGCGCTTGCTGTATGTGATACTTGTGATATGAATGTCTGTAATGCATATGTTGTGTATGTAAACATGAGGTTAACCGTTACCTGAGATCCGGTGCGGGTCTCAGCTCTTGATATAGCGTCAGGGTCGGGAGAACCAAGGACCGAGAATAGAGGCAAGCAGTCCGCATAGAAGATCCGGCTGAAGACTTCCCTTTTGATGTTCCGGCGGAAGCTTTCATTTGGTTGTTGTACTTCACTTTTGAAATACTCGGTTACTGTACCGTTGTTGTAATTAGCCAGTGGGCATTTTGAATATATATATCAGTTACACTCTTGCTCCAATGCTCTACTCTGATGAAATATTTTTATACTGCTTTTGAAAAACGGGATGTTACACCCTGCTTTTGCGACGGAATTGAGGTTCCGTCGCAAAAAAAAATTGATTTTTGCGATGGAACTTGATTTCTGTCGCAAAAAGCGATATTTTGCGATGGATTATGAATTCGTCACAAAATCTCTTTAATTCCCAATTTTGGGACATTTTCTCCGTCTCTCACTTTGAAATTCTTCTTCTTCTCCCACCTTGTCGCTCCTCCTCTCCCTTCCAGCCACCGCCGTTCGTTGTTCCAGTTGCTGCCGTCGCTCCTCCTTGCGATCGCCTCTACCGCTCCTCCTTCCGGTTGCCTCCCTTTTCCGATCACCGCCGCTGCCATTTTCCAGGTTTGTTTGAAGTATTTTTTTAACTATTTGGAAATATCTGTATATATATTTGCTTTCTTCCATAATCCAAAGACCTATATCGGTAGAAGATTATGAATTACATGAATTTAGATCTTTTTTTTGTTTTAGTTTCTCCTCTGTCTGAATCTATATTGGTAGAGGATTATAAGTTTTCCTAATATCTTCCTCTGAAATAATGATTTGTATAGTTGTACAGGAAATTCACATATATATATTATCACTAGTATTATTGCTTTTTACAGGGTTTGTGAAGTATTTCATATATATAGCAGTATATAGACTTTGTTTTATGTAATTTTTTAAAAAAATAAAAAAATATTTTTTAAATAAAATAATATTTGCGACAGATTTGGAATCTGTCGCAAATTCAAAAAGTTGTAATGGATTTGGAATCCGTCGCAAATTCAAGATTTTGTGACGGATTCCAAATCCGTCGCAAATCCCAGAATTTGTGATGGATTTGGAATCCATCGCAAAAATTTGCGATGGATTTGGAATCCGTCGCAAATTTTTGAATTTGCGACGGACCTAATCCTTCGCACACTAAATTTGCGACGGAAAAACCCTTTTTTGCGACGGATTTTTTCCGTCGCAAAAATTGATTTTTTTTGTAGTGACGCTACAAAGGCTAAGCTTGAAGACTTGAAGCTTCAACCACCCAAAAAAGCTTCATATTGCATAGTTTACCTGCGATGAATGGTGAAAACACCTCTAGACCCGTGACGAAAGGCAACGAGAAGTGAAGAACAACTAAAAGCTACGACCTTTAACCCATGATGGTGGCGATTAGGGCTCAACCGAGCACCTGAAGATTGGCGCCATTGAGGGAGTAGAGCAAAGCATGCGATTGTGTGTTTGGCCAAAATTTTGATTTTTGATTTCCTTTGGAGAAAAAGTCACCTTTTGAGTTTTTGTTTTTGGTTGAAGTGTTTTTTTTGGCCATTTTAGCCTACATTAAGAAAAATCACCTATGAAACAAGCTCGTTTTGTCAATTTAGGGAGGAAAAATACATATATGACTTAGTCAGCTCAGTGGGTCACACTGATTCTCTCTGGATCACCTGAGTCGACTAGGTCGGCTCAGGTTTAGGGGTTGACCCCGGTTTCTATGATAGAATAGAACCGATTTTACGGCTGGTTCTCCGGTTTTCAATCCGAACCTGCCGGTCTGGGTTTCATAACCATGATCAATATCCATATATTATAAAATAAAACAATTTTTTTGCCAACACATAAAGTAAAACAATTTTTTTGCTATTGCATAGTTTTGTTGTTGTTGATATAATATCTGGTTCTAGTTAGTGGTTGTCCCTTCCAACACAAGTATCTCCACTGGGACTCGAACTCGAGACCCAGAAGATCTAATAGGGTCTTACACCATTGGACCAACTTTATAGTGGTTATTTCAAAATTTCTATAAACTAGTTTAGAACCACATTCAGGCACAAAGGGAAAGTTATTATAATCTTTAAAAAGAGACCAAAATCTAATGGTAAAAGAAAAAGAAAAAGAAAAAAGACATAGTGTATTATATTTTGAAAAGAGACCAACAAACCCTCCATTTAATATATCTTGTTCTGATACTATTTTACACACACACATGGAGGGTTTATTCGTACATATATATTTTAGGGAAAATCATTTTCAGGGCCCTTTTAAGGCTGATAATCCCAAAAAAGGCCTTAAGATTCTGATAATCCCAAAAAAGGCCCCAAGGCCTTTTCTGGGATTTTCAGAATCTTGGGTGAGTTGTCAACGGGGCTGATATAGTTGTCAACGGGGATGATATAGTTGTCAACGGGGCTGATATATTTGTTAGCAAAGTGTTGTTAGCGGGGCTGATTTAGTTGTTAAAACCTACCCGTTAACAACTATATCAACCATGTTGACAACTTGTAATACCCTAAAAATCTATATCATAATTTGGTAAAATTATGCCTATAGAAAGTAGGTGAATATGAGGTATCAAATATTAAGTAATAATTAGCTTATTTTTCAAAGGAAAATCTCTTAGGAAAAAAGAACTATGGGGTCAAAATGACCAAAATGCCCCTAAGGGACATAAATAACTTAGGAAAATTATGAAAAATCCTAAAAGGCAGTAAAATGACCAAGTGAATTAGGATAATATATTATCCCTAATTATGTTAATTTAATAAATTATGAACTTGGAGAAATGGTATAAGAAGGTCCAAAAGGTAATAAAAGACCAAAATACCCTTACAAATTATAGAATAATGTAAGAGGCATGGAAACACTAAGGTTAATGCAAGAGTATGAAGGTAATGAGGCATCGTAATTAAGAAAATTATCAACAAGTGATAAAAGAGTAATTAGATAATATTGAGCTAATTACTTAAGCATAAACAAAGAAAATTCACAGATAATTATGTAAAACCCTAAAATTAGTGGTTTTTGTTTTAAAATTAGTAAAAACATGTTTACTAATTAATTGGAAATTTTGGAGAAAAATATTTGAGTTTAGGTATTTTTAAGCCTAAATACAAGAATTGACCAATAGGGAAATTTTGTAAAATGTTATATAAAATAATTATTAAATAATTATTTTATATATTCTTAATTAATTAATTAAATAATTAAAACGAAAATTAAAATAAAAAGGATCAGATTTGACCGAAATTTTGGACTCAAAAAAATAAGAAAAAGATTAAAATAAGAACAAAAGTGAATTTGTGCAACTTGTTATTATTATAATAATATAATTAATTAAAGTAAAAAAAAGCATGAATAGTAATTTAAAAATTAGGAAACGGATCCTATCTAGAGATCTAGGAATGGTATTGTCAATATCAAAATAGATTATTGATCAGTGGAATTGTATCTTCCGTTAGACTCTTCCGGAAGTTAATTCCGAGGCCGTTTGTGCATTTTCTTAATAAAACAAAATAGGGAAAAATGCATATAGGCATATTTTTGGAAATGAAGAAAATAAATTCTAACTCAATATCTAGGAATGAGTTTGAATTTATCTTGACATATTTGGAATCAGTGAATTTTTCTGAAGAGATTGATGTTTCCAAAAACAAGTTTCGACACCGGACACGTTCGGACACGTTTTGAGAAAACTTCAACTGGACTGTTGGAGCCCTATATGGGATCAAAATTTAGGTTAACTTGGACATTTCTAATGAGTGAGGAAATGGTTTCAAAGTTGTAAATCCAGAAGTTTGAGATTTTTCCGAAATCACGCGAATCGGGTACCGATCGGGAAAATCGGCCAGACCGGGCATAAAGTGGCAATTGTCATCAAATTTTTGGACAAATTAAATGCTGCCACATCACTCCAACATGTCGACCAGCTGCTCCCATGGCCAAGGATTTTCCACCATTTCATGTTGATTTTCCAAGGTTAGAAACAACTTTAAAAATTCCAACTTTGTCCCTTAGAAATTCTATAAATAGGATGCTACCCTTGAGAAATCTTCACACCAAAATCCTCTCCTCTTGGCCGAAATCCTTGAGTGAGAAAGTAGAGAGAGAAGCTCTGGGGAAAATTCTTCAGAAGTCTTCAACGGGTAAGTCTTTCGGTCTTTAGTCTTTAGTCTTTTTAGTTCGGTAGTTAGTAGAATTGTTAGATGGTTTTAGCAAGTAGGGAGTGAGATTCCTACTATTGATTTTTAGGCCTCATTGCATTGAAAAATATGCCTGACGAGGTAAAAACATAGTAGGGATTGAGTCCCCGAAAGTTGAAATCTTCGTAGTTCTTTCAATAGTTAGAGTAGTAATGCTAGAATAGCCTTTATTTTTCAAAGTATGATTAGATATCATATGATAGGGCTATTTTAGTCTAGAATTTTGAAGATCATAATTGCGTCGAAGTTCTGGCGAAATTTCGGGAAGAAAATTTGTAAGAGTAACGAAGTGCTGGCAAAATTCCGCCAATTAGGGGCATAGGGGCAAAATGGTAATTTTTACCTAAAATGACAGTTATTGTGTCAAATCACTAATGAAAGTGATATTACTCTTATAGGACGTCAGAAATCCTAATTTGCTGCCGTTACGCTGTCCAACGTGCATTGTCGGACAAACCGTTTTTCCGTCGAAAGTACGATTCGCGAAACATCTACGTACATCAACGAAGGTACGGACGCGCATCGTAACACTAATCTAGTGCTGCTCATATACATATATGTGATAGGTACATTCACGGATAGAGATTCTGTTAGGGATCACCGAGATACATTCACGGTTAGAGACTCTGTTCAGGATTACCGATTATACATACAGTTTCACACGGGTTATAGACTTAATGATACCGTTAGAGTTTTCCTAGCGCTGAGGACACGACCGATCATCGTGACACTGGTTTTTGTGCAGGCTATTATTGTGTAGGACTTATACATACTGCTTTAACGCTTATGTTCTGTCTGTGTCACAATCATGCAATCATGCATTTGCTATATGCATAAGTGATATGCTGCTGTTATGTTTTGAATATCTGTCATCCGTATACTATTTTATTTGAGCATAAGGTTAACCGTTGCATGAGATTCAATTCGATAAATTGAATCTCAGCTATAGCTTCAGGGTTAGGAGGACCACATATCGGAGATCGAGGCAAGCTGCACGAGTAAGCTCATAGTGGAATTGGGATGTTACACAACTCACCAAAAATTCTGAAAATCCCAGAAAAGGCCCTGGGGCCTTTTCTGGGATTGTCAGAATCTTGGGGCCTTTTTTGAGATTGTCAGTCTTAAAAGGGTCCTGAAATGGATTTTCCCTATATTTTATATGCATATATGCGCGCGTGTTCGCACACACATATATATGTACACACATATATATCCATATATGTGCGCGCACACACACGTATGTGCGCACGCGCACGCATATATGTGTGTATCTATACTAATTTCTCGATGGGTACATTAATATAGTTATGGCGTGGACCAAAAACTTATTTAGAAATTTTATAGTATTTTTTAATTGATGTTTGATCTTTCAACTCAAGTGAAATAATTGATCATGTTTAGGAAGTTATAATATATCAATTTTGTAAAATTATAAATTCCAATAATAGTTGGGTAGTTAAAAAATAGGCTTTAGTATACGTTTGGTCCTTTATGTTTGCCTCTGGTATCAGTTTAGTCCCTTAAGTTTGTAAAGTACCCGTTTGGTCCCTGAAAGTTAACACCGTTAGTTTAACTTAACGGAAAATACTAACTCAACAATTTTTAGCGATGACTGTGCAATAAAATGCTGACTAAACATGCTTATATGTTAATATTTTAATAAATTAATATTTTAAATCCAATTAGTTGAAAAATATTTAATCTTCACAGACAAAAAAAACCGTATAATAGTCCGTGAAAATTAAATATTTTTCAATTAATAGGATTTAAAATATTAATTTATTAAAATATTAACATATAAGCATGTTTGGTCAGTATTTAATTGCACGGTCAACGCTAAAAATTGTTGAGTTAATATTTTCCGTTAAGTTAAACTAACGGTGTTAACTTTCAGGGACCAAACATGTACTTTACAAACTTAAGGGACTAAACTGATACAAGAGGCAAACATAAAGGACCAAACGTATACTTTAGCCTAAAAAATATTATGCTAGTAAGAAGATCTTGGGTCTATTTTTTTTTCCCGGTTGATTTATCAGAAATTTGCAATACCCTTTTTCCAAAAAGCATGAAGTCATGGATTTTTACTATTTTTAAATTTTTTTATTTAAGAGAATAAAGGAAGCTATAATTAATAATAAAATTTTCTATTATTATCTTTTGATTTCTGATAAATTTAAACTTTAATATTTAAAGTTATAATTAAAACATTCAGATTTTTGGATTTACATTGGTGAAAAAAATTATATATCTAATTCTTTATTGATTTCATTGAGCTATAGTTTCTCTAATTTTTATTTTTAACTCAGTCTCATTATTATCATAAAAATTAATAATTTTTTTAAAATTTATTGATTATGTCTACACATAAAATAAATTTACCAAAGTAGATTTGATAATGCTTTAGTCAAATAAGATGAAAAAAAATCTACTACATTCATATTAAATATATATTTGAAAAAGTTTGTAGGTTCCCTACGTATGAAGTTTTTTTCTAAAAAAATTAATATAATATCTTATTAATATCAAAATTCTTTCTTCAAATAGCATGGAGTCACTCAGTAATATTAATCAAAATATTATAGATTCCTTCGCTCATCAGAAGATAATTGATGTGTGGAACAAATTTTAGAAAATACAAAGATTTAATATTTTTAATTCATATAACTCCCAACAAATAGAGATATAGGTAGATTCCCAATTGATTTAAAAAATTTACAAAAAATAATCAAGTTGTTATGATACTACTAAAATTTGTTAACTAACCAGAAAAAAAAAAGAGGGAATTCAAAATAAAAAATACACTAAATTGTATAACTTCTAGAAAGCATATGCATTAGCGGATTCCCATCCGATAAAAAAAAATTGAAACCATCAAATCTTAAATAAAGTCTTTTAAGATTCCTACTGTATTTGGCCTTGTTGATGAAGGCTGCATTATATTGTAGTGGTCTATAAGCCTATTGCATCTCGACTGACATTGAAATTAGAAATCGCCAAAATGTTTGTGGTGGTGTTACACCTTATATCACAATGAACCAAATGAGCAGAATATATATATGTATAAGAGAAGCTAATATGGTAACAACACAATTGGCGTGAGATCATGCAAAACAATAAGGTAAACAAAAATATTTCTGAAATAGACATTTGCATCACGGAGGATCATTTTGAGACACCATCACAAGTAACCTTATGTCCAGACATAACAAAGTTGGGTTTTTGACCAATTTGCCCCTTATTAAATAATTATTTACCAAAATGACCCTGTCTGGAAACTATTAACCCATTTGCCCCTGTTTAGTCGACTAACCCATGGTTTAGTCGACTAAAACGCAGGGTAAATTTTTTTTTTTTTTGAAAACCCCCGCGATTTAGTCGACTAAGCTGTAAGTCTTAGTCGACTAAACCGCTACAGAGGGCTTTTTTAAAAATCTCAACCCGCGATTTAGTCGACTAAATCGCGACAGAGGGGTTTTTAAAAAACCCCAATCGCGGCCAAACGAAGCACCCCTAAGCCCTAATCGACTAAAATTCCTCCCAAACCTCTCCCCCTCTATTTTTTTCACCAAATCGTTGCTGAATCCGTTGGTGGGTAGCGAAGGAAACTTCATTCTAGTGTCATTTGCGTCGATTTTGGTATGTTCTCATCTCCATTTCGAATTTCCGCCGTTGTTCTTGCGTTTATGCGAACCCCCATTTGCGTTTTCCCGTTTTGTGCTTTCATTGGGTGATTTTGTTGTGTATCTTTGATTGATTTGAGTATTTAATTCATATTTATGAATGAAAATGACGAATGTACATGTGAAAGTGGAAAGATTTACATCGGTTGAGATTTTTTTTTTTTTGGACGAATTTCACTTCGGTTTTCATCAATTTTGTTGTTGTTGATTGTGTTTTGTGTATATTTGATTGATTTGAGTATTTCATTCGTAGTTATGGATGAAAATGAAAGTTTGTTGTTGATTTGAGTATTTCATTTTGATTTGTTTGTTGTTGATTTGAGTATTGTTAATTATGGAAAGATTTATATCGGTTGAAAATGAATGTAAATGTATATTTGATTGTGTTGTTGATTTTAAGTTATTGATTTGAGTATTTCACTTCGGTTTTCACCAAACCCTTGAATGTTTGTTGTTTATGTTGATTGTGTTTGTTGTTGATTTTAAGTTATTGATTTGAGTATTTCACTTCGGTTTTCACCAAATCCTTGAATGTTTGTTGTTTATGTTGATTGTGTTTGATGTTGATTTTAAGTTATTGATTTGAGTATTTCACTTCGGTTTTCACCAAATCCTTGAATGTTTAATTTGTTGTTTATGTTGATTGTGTTTGATGTTGATTTTAAGTTATTGATTTGAGTATTTCACTTTGGTTTGTGAAAATGATGAATGTATATGGGAAAGTGAAAATGATGAATGTTTCTTGTTTGTTGATGGTTTATAATGTCCCTTTGTAGGTTGTTGTTGTCATCATGCGTCGTAGACAAGCTCCTTCTAACATCGACAACGAGCGTGGGAGGCGGATTAAACAACGGGCGAACCGCGGGGCATCTGCCTCTATGCCACACCACCCACAGCAGCCTGAGCCCGTTGTGGATCTCCCTTTCGGTTATTTGTTTGATAACAATGTAGAAGAGCATGAACAATTCATGGCAAATTTTGCCACTAGACCCATCTGCAAGCCCAAGTCATTAGATATGGCATTCTTTACGAATGAGGGATTTGAGATTGTGCCGACGTTGGATCTGTCCCATCTGAGAGGATTGGCAGAGATGACTTGTCCCTATTCTGATGTTATGGTGAGAGCTTTCTACCATAACATGAGCTATGTAAATGGTGATCTGCAGTCTCGCGTCTACGGGGTTGACATATTGGTGACGGCTCCCATATGGAAGGCGTTACTTGGATATGATTTTGATGCAATGCAGACAGTTCGGTATGATGGGGATGATAACAATGTACCCTTCACGGGATATCATCGGGATGAGGCTGTGCGTGAGGCCAGGACCTCATAAAGCTATAATTTACGTGGGCGGTGACTGTTGATGCCCGTATCCTCTTCTACGTCATGACCCACATATTGTTCCCTCGGGCTTACAATCATTCAAGGGTGTTGGAGGGGGACATTCCTGTTATGTGGGCTATTTGTCGTGACATTAATGTCAATTGGAGGCACTACATTTGCTGGATGATGTTTAAGGCCAAACAGAAGGCTAACGCTGCATTCTCATATGCCTATCTGGTTCAAGGGATATTGGAGTATTTTGGTATTCCTATGGGCAATGAGAAAATGGTGAATCAGAGAACATGGAATGCTAGATTTTGTCAGCGTCTATTGGAGCAGTGCAAGATCTCCAGGGGGCCAAATGGTGTTGGCATTACACTAATGTCGAGGAGGAGGTACCTAATGTTGGCCTGGTTCCACCCATTGTTCCTCCTGAGGTCCATGATGATGATGATGACGATGTTGATGTGGAGGACATAGTTGAGTCGGAGGGTGGATTCTCCCTTCGTGATGTCATGAAAGCCATCAATGCTAGCAGGAAACAGATGTCCAAGATGGAGCTCAAAAACAGAAAAAGAGGTGGAAGATGGAGAATGAAAGGTGGAGGTGGATGCAGGGTCGGATGAAGGGGATAGAGGATAGGCTTGGTCAGTTGCAGCTTGGACGAGAGCAGGAGGCAGCCGGTGACGATGACCAGGGAGCTCCATCTGATGAGGAGGGTGAGGAGGATGCTAACACATCGGAGGAGGAAGTTTGGATTTATTTGTACTGCCATTGTTGTTTCAAGCCTGAAAAAAGAACCCACGTTACACTGCATCATGTATGTCAACCAATTGGGAAAGAATGCATATGATTCCTCCCAATCACCAAACAACTTCACAATGGCCTTCATTTTCGCCTTCCAAGCCTTCTTGTTGTTATATTATATCCATACAGACGCTACATCCAAGCCTTCTTGTTGTTATATTATATCCTCTCTTGTATCAACACTGATTTTAAAGCTGGATCTTCTCTTAACATACCTAGTGAAAACAAAACAAATTCTAAATGTAATGTCAATAAACAAACCGAATGTAACTGGAACAAAAAAGACATGAAAACCTACTGATAATGGTTGCACATATAACATCTGTATCCAGCTGTCTATGATCCCGGGTGAGACTCTGGTTCAGGCAGGTGTGCTCTTTACCCCACTTACGCACCACCCAACTATGTCCATCCTTGGGGAAAATTGCCCTCATATACCAGGGACAACCGTCAGCATGGTTTCGACACCTCATCACAAACCTATGCTCATCGCTTTTTTGAACTTTGGCTATACGATGAGACTTCATGCAATATAATTTCACGGCATGTTGCATTTCAGACTTAGAAGGAAACTGCTGATACAAATATAATGGATCACCTAAATGCCAACCACCTTGCTCGTCATCATCACCATACAACATCTCCATCTCATAATCACATTGCGTCCAATCAATGAATGAATAGTGCGGGCTTTCGTTCCAAAATGGCTCAGTCCCAGGCCCTACATTTGTCAAAATGTTCTTTTTGTCATAACCACTAAATCGAAATTACAAATACAAGTTTACTAACTTACCACTGCTAACTGGGTGGACATTTAACGGTGGCATTGTTGCGATACTCGGGTTTACAGGGTTCGTGCGAGTATCAAAATCACCCTCCACACCAGTATCTGAGCTTTCACCTAGTGAAATAAACCTCTCATATTCGTCCTCCTCATCGCTGTCCATATTCTTATCTTCCTCATCCTCTTCTTCTTGTGTCAATATTATCTCACTTAAGCCTTGTGAAGGTGCAGATATACCTACAGGTCTTTCTTCTTGACCAAAATACTGTGGAGATCTTGTATGCATGGGTACAGATGATGATTCACCAGATTCAATCTCAACATATATCTCAATAAAATTTTGTGATTTCCGACTAGCAAATGCATCTATGACACACTCTACGTCTTCATCATCACATACATCGTTACTAATGTAGTATACACTATCCTTACCCACTATAGTCTCCACTTTGGCCATTATCCGATGAATGCATTGGCTTCCATGTAGCCCCAATTTTTGGGAAATTCTTTCTTTGAGCTCGTTGTATGTAGTGCCTCGTTTGATTTTCATCATTTTCGTTTTTCCTTCAAATTGAACACCATCGGGACCTTCAAAATGCCTCCCACTATAGTAGATTACAGTAACGAGCGTGTTTGAACTTGAACTCATCCTTCACACCAGAATTTCGGAGTTGCAGAAGGGAGAGTTTCAGATTACAAACAAAAACAAAAGCTTAACAAAGTGAAACTACAAAAATTACACAATAATTATACCTTCAACAAGGTGGGATGGTATTAAACCTTGATGGGCCGCACTAAAACTGAGAAAACAGAGAGTATTGGAAGGGGAAGGGTGCTTAGTCAATTAGGGTTCCAAATGCCGCGATTGGGGTTTTTAAAAAACCCCTCTGTCGCGATTTAGTCGACTAAGACTTGTATCTTAGTTGACTAAATCGTGGTTTAGTCGACTAAATCGCGGGGGTTTTCAAGAAAAAATTTACCCTGTGTTTTAGTCGACTAAACCATGGGTTAGTCGACTAAACATGGGAAAATGGGTTAATAATTTCCAGACATGAGCATTTTGGTAAATACTTATTTAATAAGGGGCAAATTGGTCAAAAAGCTTAACAAAGTTACATTAATTGAATGAATGCAATAAAAGTAAAGTTTTATAGAGAACTTTGAGTTAGTTACCAACTCCACGATAGAGAGGACATGGGGAGGCTAATGGCATTGAGGCGGACATCATGAGAGATAAAGAGTGGGGGTGAGAGGAATCCACTCACTTATGAAATATAAAAATAATTTTTAATTTCTAGAAAGCATTAGTAGTGGGATCAAGAGGTGCAACTTGATAAGATTTCAAAATACTTTGAAAGTACCTTTTTATTATCTCTCTATTTTTAATATATTATTTTAAAAGTATTTTATTTTATATTTTAATATTCCAAATTATTTTTCAATTTGTAATTATCTTCCGAATATCTCTTTATTTTTTTA
This sequence comes from Acacia pycnantha, assembly GCA_025563575.1. NCBI lineage: Eukaryota > Viridiplantae > Streptophyta > Magnoliopsida > Fabales > Fabaceae > Acacia > Acacia pycnantha. The sequence continues at coordinate 792,439 of JAMWYP010000242.1, read as the reverse complement.
GCATGTTTGTATTTTATTTTATATATTGAAATTTCTTGTCATTTGTAATTATATCCTGATATGTCTCTTTATTTGTTGAAAATATTTTATTTTATTTTTCTTTATTTTAGTTGTTATGATATTTATTGCAGGAGGAGAGCGTGCCTGATGGTAGGAGGAGGGACCTCAATATATTTGCCATTCCCTTGCTCCCATTTAAACTCAAACATTATGGATTGGCCTGGGGAGAATATTAGTTCTGTTAGTCACTAATAATTTTGATATTAATTAGTCGTTGATCCAACTTGATGTCAAAGAAAAACTCTAATATGGGCACTGTATAAAAGAATCAAAGAGAAACTTTTTTGGGTTGACATATCTTCACAGTCAATAAACAAAGGACAATGAAATATTAACAGAACACAAAAGGACACTTAGTCAAGCTCGATGGACGAACAAAAGCAAAAGATGAAATTACTGTGAACATGTTAATATTCTCCCCAGGCCAATCCATAAACTCAAACCTTATATGGATTGGCCTCGGGAGAATATTAGTTCTGTTAATCACTACTAATTTTGATATTAATTAGTCATTGATCCAACTTGGTGCGCAAGGAAAACTCTAATATTGGCACCGTATAAAAGAATCAAAGAGAAACTTTTTTTGGGTTGACGTATCTTCACAGTCAATAAACAAAGGACAATGAAATATTAACAGAACACAAAAGGACACTGGTCAAGCTCGATGAACGTACAAAAACAAAAGATGAAATTATTGTGAACATGAATCAAAACGGGTCTCACCAGGCTGGCTGTCTTAGGCTCTCGGCCCTATAGGGAATTATTTTAGGTCCGCTTTCACTCTTGAGGCAAAAATATTAAACACGGTCCTAGTAAATTTAGGGCCTAAACAGAATGGCCAGACGGGCTCGTCCTATTTTCCTGACTCTACTCATTTCTCTTAAATTACATAAATTTAGATTTTATATGTGTGTGTGGGGATTAGAGACGGGAAATCGGGTCAAGCCCATTGGGCCGGCTCGTTTAAGCCATGGACCGTCAATGGCCGGACTTGAAAAATGGACGAGATATTTGAAATTGGCCCTGTAGGGCCGGCCCTGGAGGGCCTCGGGCTTAAACGGACTAGCCCTGGAGGGCCTCGAGCCAGCCCTGCAGGCCCTTTTCACTGTAGCTTTTTCTTTTTTTCCTTTTTTAATTTATTAATTTATATATATTTTTTATTTGTTATAGAGTTATTTATTCATTTAACTACAAATATATAATAACTATACTCTAATTTTATGATTTGGTTTATCATCAATTGTTGCAAATAAAGATTATGGTAGTGTTCATGATGAGGGAGAAGACATTTATGATATTCTTACTCATGAGCCAGAAACTACTACTCAAAGTGAAGAACAATCAAATGTCGTTGAAATTGATGATAGTTGCGAAGATGACGACAATAATAGTCATCGTACTAATGTCGCTTAATGGTATGCTTCTTATGTTTTATGTAAGTTATTTGTGAACATAGTTTGCTTTTGATTATGAATTAGTGACCGTGCTTATTTGTTGGATGATTTGTATTGTAATTTACTAATTATATATCTTAAAAAAAACGGAGGAAAAATAGTTAAAATTTGGAATAGTAATTTTCGGGCCTTGGAGGGCCGGCCCTGGCCCTGGTGCTCTCGGGCCGGGCTTTGAAAAACAGATGTTTTTCTTACCTCAGGCCCTGGCCCTTCACGGGCCAGCCTTGTCAGGCCCTGGCCCTTCACGGGCCAGCCCTGTCAGGCCCTGGCCCTTCATGGGCCAGCCATGCAGGGCCGGACCGGCCCTGATTCCTAGCTCTAGTGGGGATGTATGTATTGTGTGTGGTTATTCTCTTAGAAGTAAAAAAAAATGTCAACACCTATTCCTCACTAACTTTACTCATGATAACTAATACTAGCTTTATACCTCTTGTTTTTAATATAAGAGCTTGTGGATTAATTCGGTGAGATTAAAATAGTCAAATAAATTACTAACAAATTATAGCATATGTTAGATATATAATCTCTCTGAAATACTCATGTGTGTCATTATATTATATATTACTCACTCTGGTCCTAATATTATAGAACATATTTACCTAATTTTTGAGAGATTAAGGATAGTAGCTAAATTAGTTAATTATAATTTTTTTCCCAAAATGCCCTTATTTAAAATTTAAAAGGACTCATTCATATATTCTTATATTCTTCCACATCCAAGGATATATGAAAATCCAGATGCTTCTTAATTAGTACATTATAATTAAGACATGTTATTCTAGGCATAAAAGATAAATTTTTCGATCTGTATATATCTTGTTCATCTGTTATCCTAAGTTAAAACATCTAAAGCTAGTGACTAATGACTAATACTGCGAACAAACAAAATCAAGAGCAAAATTTTCCAGGCCTATAAATAAACCAAATTTAATGCACGGAAAAGACAATTTATTTAAAAAAAAAAACAATTAAACATTTTACTGTTAATAGGAATTCTACAGTACATACAATCTATTTAAAAAGGTTATACGTGCATATAATGATAATCAGAAAAAGAAGAGAGCCCAGAAGTTTGTGTGGCTTCATTTTTGCATTATTAAATATATAAGCATTACTCATTTTATAGAATATATAGGTGTATCCTTAAATTATTATTGTGTTTAATTATTATTTAGAAAGTATCAATAGAGATATTTTGGGGCGAAATTGACAAAAATTAAAACTTTTTCCTATAATTAAAACCAAGATCAACTCTCAAATATTGTCTTATAAGAACTGGAAGGAGGAAGGAGCAGTTGATAAGTTAGCTAAATTAATTTGGACAATGATGATAAATATACATATTTTAAAATATCTTCAATAACACTCCCAATTGGCTTAAAGAATCAAATATTCCTTAGAACTATTCCACTGAAACCCACATGAAGCAACCTCGTGATGATTCATTCATGAGCTCTATCTATAATTCTATATATATAGATACCTCATTGTCTCACTCTATTTACTCTAAAAACGAAAATCAAACTCAATTAATTAAAGCATTATCATCATGCAATCCCGATACATCCTGAACTTTCAAGGCAGGATGTTCAGACCCTACCCTCCACCAAACCTTCTCAACAACGATCACTGCGACGTGTTCATCAGCCACCGAAGCATCGACACCAAAAGAACTGTCTCCACTCTTCTCTACGACCACCTTCGCCGGCTAGGGTTTTGCCCTTTCTTGGACAACAAGACAATGAAGCCCGGCGATAAGCTCTTCCACAAGATCAACAACGCCATTGTTGAGTGTAAGCTCGGTGTCGCCATCTTCTCTCCTCACTACTGTGAATCCTTCTTCTGCCTTCATGAGTTGGCCCTCATGTTGGAGCGCCAGAAGAAGCTCATTCCTATATTTTGTGATATTAAGCCGTCGCACTTGAGGGTCAACACCGCCAAGTTGTTGGTGGAGCCGGAGGAGCTCCGGCGGTTCAAGTGGGCCCTTGAGGAGGCTAAGGACACCGTCGGCCTCACATTCAACTCCTCCACAGGGTATGCTTAATTAATAATTAATGAAATGATTTCTTATCATAGTTATAATATTAGAACAAAGGAAAAAAAATAGAATTATTTTGTGTGTGTGGAAATGCAGGAACTTTTCAGACATTGTCAATTGCGCTTCTGAAATCATCATCAGCACCCTGAAGGAGCAGGAGGATGGATAGAAGCTGCCAATGGCAGTTTGAATTATATTAATATATATAATTATTAAAAATAATATTATATATTTAAATTTATATATTACATATTTTTTCATCCTTATGTTTTTTTTTGAAGAGGCAAACGCCGGCCGCCTCTGTGACACCCTGCTTTTATTATCATAATAGTGGCACTTTACCTTAAGCTCCGATATCATTCCAGAGTATGGCATTGCCTTTACACAGGTAAAATATGTTTGAAGGTATTTATGTATGTACAATACACTAGCCATACAAGGCTAAATAATAATAATAATAATAATAATAATAATAATAATAAAATCTAATTATAAGAGAAATATTATATAGAAGGTCAAAATAAAGCTATCTAGCCACCTTTTCAATTATCAGCAATGATCATGCCTTTGCCTTCTAAGCTGCTTGCCTTTTTTGTATGTGATTTTAAGGAAAGGGGTGAGATTCATGAGAATTCTAGTAGTAACCACAGACACTTATAACATATGCAAGTTCATGAAGCATGTAAAACAAGACATCACATAAAAAACCAACATATTCAGCATACTCACAATGCAACAATCATCACATATCATGGGAACACATCTCAATCATTAAACAGATTGTAATCATGTCTTACCGCCTCTGGACACACAATCATTAGGTCTTACACCCCCATTGGATCTTATAGTCTCAAGACACACAGTCCAATCACCCATATATTCATGAAATGAATATAATCGATGGCTCAAACAAATATGCAGAACAATTACATAATATATGCAGAGAGTAAGAGTTACTACCTGATAGACCTTTCCAACAATGTACCTTCACCAAAATTCTTTTTGGTTCACTTCTCTTTTGTGAGTTTAGACAAATGTCAAATCCTAAAATTTTGAAATTCATATAGAGATGGATCATTGCTCATTCTAATTTTAATAACATAACTAAAATTATGTTCTTCTAGACTCACTCATAAAGCTTGTCCTTTTTATTTGAAATAGTTGGTTAGATAATCTCTTACCCTTATATTATTATATATATCTACTAAGAAATTTAAATGCCTATTATCCTCTATAATTAGACCATTAATTAAGCCAACTAGCCCTTCAAATTTTACCAAAAACTCTTAACTCATTGTTAGTTGCATTTATCCAAAAATATTGTCATTTTCGGACTTAACATAAAAATCTGCTTTAATTTTTCAAGGCTCTTGGAAAAATCATAACTTAGTCTAAGAAACTCCAAATGAGGTAATTCCAGCTCCTATTTAGAGCTCTGTTAGTCCAATTGAAGGAAAAATAATTAATATATAAATTAACTTCTGTAATCATGCAGAATTCATAGAGATGGTTACCACCCAAATCTGAAAAACATGATTCACCTAGTTTTTCATGTTTGTTTTAGAAAATTCATAACTTTATGTGATTAACATGTTCTAGAACTCATTTTAAAGCTTAAGAGATGTACTATTTTCTCATCAAAACCTCACACGAAATCGAAACCCGAATCTGGAAAACAAGATTTTTCCCCGTTTTTCCGTCTAACTTGAAAAATTCATAACTTTAGGTCTAAACCTCCAATTAACATGCTCTATACTCGTTTTAAAGCTTAGTAGGTTTAGTATCTCATGACCAAGTTTCACAGAAAAAATCAAACTTTATGTTTTTCTGTCAAGAATATATGGAAGAGAGGATATGCAACCTCAAATCACGGCTTACAAATCCAGAAATTTGACATGCAAGAGAGCTCTGTTTTTCGGTAAATCAGTACAGAACCAAAGAGCCTCGAAGAAACCTCAAAACTCAACATGCATGCAGCAAGGAAACTGTCATGAGCTCTCTCTCTCTCACTAACCCATGAGTTTCAGACACTAACAACTCTCCAAAACCTCAGCAAATGCGGGAAACCAAGATGGAAAAAGGATTAGGAGATTCACCTAAGTCTAATGATCGGTTTGCTTGAGTTTCGGTGCCTCCTTCCTCATCCTTGATCATCCGAACTCTCTCTCTCTCTCTCTGCGTTTTCTGTCGTTTTCGCAGCTCTCACTCTTTCTCTAGCTGTGTCTCACGCTCTCTCTTTATTTCTGGCTGTCTTGCTCTCTCTCTTCTCAGCTCTCCACTCTCTCTCTTTATTTCTGGCTGTCTTGCTCTCTCTCTGCATTTTTGCTGACCGAAAATGAAGTCCTAAGGAAGATGAAATGAAAATGGGAAAGAGTGGGAGTGTGTGTGTGCATGGATCTGTCGTATGAGTGAATAAATAAAGAGAGGCAACAGGTGTGTGTTTGGCCGAAAGTGAAATGGGAGGAGTGGAGTGGAATGTAGTGCTTGGATGAGAGTGCATGTACTGTTATGTCCAGCGTTTTCTGCTCTTGCTGGTTGCTGCATGGAGTGTAGTGTGGTGATTTGGCCGAATGTGGGAGTGAAATATGTGTGCTATCGGTTTGTGCATTGTCAATATGGGATTGGAATGTAGTGTTCTGTCATCCATGCGCTGCCTGAATCAATGAGGAGTGGATGTGTTGTGTATATGAGTGTCGCGTGTGTGTTTGAAGCGAGTGGGTGCTGTCCGAAATAATTGAGTGAGGTAGAGTGTGCATGTATCTGATATGTATTGAGAGAGAGTGGGTGTTGTGGGGCCCACTCACAAAATAACCTATTTAATCCTATCTGATATGTGTTGAGAGAGTGTGAGTTTTGTGAGTGTATCTGATATGTATTGAGAGAGTGTGAGTTTTGTGGAGATAGCGTTAATACTAGTGTGGAGGATGCTCAAGTCTCGACGAGAAAAGTTACTACATCTGCAACTGCTGGTAAAAGATCTTCTGATAGTCTTCAAGAAGGTATTCTGGAGACTATAGTAAAACATATGGCTGCTGAGAGATTTAGCAATTACTTTATCTTATTGTGCATGACGTATTTCTGTAATTTTCATTTCCAAACTTGATTCATAAAACCATATTGTCTAACACTATTCCATCTTCCTAAACAAAATTAAAGCATTGATTCCGATATTCTATGTGACTGAAGCTTGAATGTAAAGCATGCAATTATTTTCCTTGTCGTCGCTGAAGATGGTAATGGGAAAGGAAACACAAAAAAGAGAGAGTAAAATGTCATGCCTGGAAATGAACGCGGGATGATTCGCGTGCACGAACACTCTGCATTTAAATAGGAGGTTTAGACTTGAAGCATGGACAAGTCTAGAAGCTTCTTGAATATTGTAGATATATGTATATAGAGGTAGAATTGTATGGAGAATTCTAGAATCTCTCATGTAATGATAAATATCTAGATATTTGTAAGGAAGGTTCTGGAGAACCAATCTCCACCGTAGGATGATTTTGATCTTGACCGTTCATTGAGGAGGTGGTAGGCTATAAATAGAGTTGCCCTCCTCATTTGTAAACCATCCAAGGGAATTCAATCAAGTGTTATTTAAGAGCTTCTCTCTCTAAAGTTCTCTTAGTCTTTGTGTTCTTTGCCTACTCGTGAGGTTTCGGCTGACTTAGCAAAGATCGAGAGGGGTGATCAAGCTAAGGCCAGCAAGGTATTTGGGAGATCAAATCCAAGGCCGTGATAAAGTGGTATCAGAGCTTTGGTTTGAGGTAGCCAAATTCGAAGTTGTGAATGTGGTTCGTAGGCAAGAATGTCGGGTACAACTAAGGAAGTTGTTGTTGCTGGAGAAGAAAGGGGTAGAGAGACCCAACTTACTCATGAGGCAAAGAAGACCCGAGGATCAAGTAAGTCCCGCCAAGCCACGGATATTACCGCATTGATGGTAATGGTGGAAGCTTTAGAGGAGGCCTTACATGAGGTAGCTAATAGGGTGGACAAGGTGGAAGGTGACTTTGAGACACTTGAAACCGACACCCTAGGCCAATTAGACAACTTGAGGTCGAATGTTGATTCGTACATCAATGTTGAGGAGGAACAAGCTGAGTCCATGAGACGACTCGAGGCAAAGGTAATGGACGCCATTACCGTGATGCAGGGACAACTTAACTCTCTAAAGACTTCTTTAGAGAGACAAACAAGGACTCCGTTGGTTGGTGGTACCAGTGGAGCAAGGGAGGTGAGGTTGGATCTCCTTAAGCCAAAGGAATTTCAAGGTGTTTGTGATGCCAAGGAGGTTGAGAAATTCTTATGGCAAATGGAATGATATGCTGAGTGTAATACCCGCATATTTATTTATCTGAAATATTATATTTTGATAAATAAATGGGTTATTTCTCATAAGTGAAGTTATGATCGTAAGACTCGTGGAAATATAGTCTATTATTCTAAGTTAAATTCTGTAGGAAATCAGGGAATTTAAGGGCCAAAGTGCCAAACTGACCAAAATGCCCCGTAAGGGTAATTAACTTAGAGAAATTATAAAAAATACCGAAAGGCAGTAAAATGACCAAGTGAATTAGGAGAGTATATTATCTCTAATTATGGTAATTTAATAAATTATGAACTTGGAGAAATTGTATAAGAAGGTTCAAAAAGTAATAAAAGACCATAATACCCTTGCAATTTCTAAAAATGCAAGAGGCTTGAAAATACCAATGTTAATACAAGAGTATGAAGGTAATGAGGCATTGTAATTAAGAAAATTATCAACAAGTGATAATAAAGTAATTAAGTAATATTGGGCTAATTACTTAAGTATAAACAAAGGAAATTAAGAGATAATTGTGTAAAGCTCGAAAATTGGTGGTAATTGGCTTAAAATTAGTAAAAATATATTTACTAATTAATTGGAAATTTTGGAGAAAAATAGTTGAGTCTAGGTATTTTTAAAGCCTAAATGCAAGAATGGACCAATGGGAAAATTCTGTAAAATTATGTAAAAATAATTATTTAATTAATTAAATAATTAATTAATAAAAAAAAACGAAATAAAAAAAAGGGGGAAGAAAAAAAAAAGAAAAAAAAAATAATATTAATGATAAATAAAAGAAAACTTAATATATAAGTTTTATTATAATAATAATATAATTAATTAAAGTGATAAAGGGTGAATAGTAAAATGGAAATTAGGAAACGGATCCTATCTGGAGATCTAGGAATGGGATTCCCAAAGTCAAGGTAAAATATTAATCAGTGGGTTTTTATCTTCCGTTAGACTCTTGCGGAAGTTAATTAAGCCGTTTGTGCTTTTTCCTAATAAGACGAAATAGGAAATTCTGAGAAAAGGCCAGATAGCCAAGAGGACGAAAAGGTTATGTTGTGACATTTGGAAAAGAATTGGGAATTTTCATGAACATATTTGGATTCAGTGATTTTTTCTGAAGAGATTGATGTTTCCGAAAACAAGTTTCGACACCGGACGCGTTTGGACACGTTTTTCGAGGAAGACTCAACTGGAATACTGGAGGCCTATATGGAATCAAAATTTAGGTTAACTTGGACATTTCTACTAAGTGAGAATATGTTTTCAGAGTTATAAATCCAGAATTTTGAGATTTCTCCGAAATCACGCGAATCGGGTTCTATAAATACCCCCTCCTCTTCATTTCTCACAATTCCAAGAGCTCCAAACCGAAAATCTAGAGAGAGGAGAGAGAAGGAGAAGGCCGGGAAAATCAGTAGCGAAGCTCGGGTAAGTTTTCCGTGCAGAGCTTTAAGCTTTCATAGTTCTTTCAATAGTTAGTAATGCTAGAGTAGTCTTTATTTTTATGATTGGATATCATATGGGAGGGCTATTTTAGTCTTTATTTTCGAAAATCATGATGGCGTCGAAGTTCTGGCAAAATTTTGGGAAGAAAATAGACTATGTAGCGGAAGCGCTGGCGAAATTCCGCCAAGTAGGGGTATAGGGGCAAAATGGTAATTTTTACCTAAAATGCCAGTTATTGTGTCAAATCACTAATGAAAGTGATATTACTCTTATAGGACGTCAGAAATCCTAATTTGCTGCCGTTACGCTGTCTAACGTGCCGCTGTCGGACAAACCACTGTTTTTCCGTCAGAAGGTACAGTTTCCGCCAGAAACATCTACGTACATCAACGAAGGTACGTTCGCGTACTGTAACACTAATCTAGTGCTGCTCATATACATATATGTGATAGGTACATTCACGGATAGAGATTCTGTTAGGGTCACCGAGATACATTCACGGTTAGAGACTCGTTCGTGGTTACCGATTATTCATACAGTTTCACACGGGTTATAGAGATATTAATACCGTTAGAGTTTTCCTAGCGCTGAGGACACGACAGTACATCGTGGCACTGGTTTTTGTGCAGGCTATAATTGTGTAGGACTTATACATACTGCTTTAACGCTTATGTTCTGTCTGTGTCACAATCATGCAATCATGCATCTGCTATATGCATAAGTGATATGCTGCTGTTATGTTTTGAATATCTGTCATCCGTATACTGTTTTATTTGAGCATAAGGTTAACCGTTACCTGAGATTCAATTCGATAAATTGAATCTCAGCTATAGCTTCAGGGTTAGGAGGACCACGAATCGGAGATCGAGGCAAGCTGCACGAGTAAGCTCATAGTTGGAGGGCATGTAGCACGAGTGAGCTCTGAGACGGAGATGTCACTTTATCGTTTTCCGTAATTACCTATGAGAACGATAGGATGCTGTATCAACACTGTATTACACTCTGGTTACCGTTTTAATGGGAATCAGTTACTCTTATGCTCCAAGGCTCGACTCTGATTTAAAAAAAAAAATTTGGCTCTGGAATTGGGATGTTACACTGAGAACTTGAACTTGGTCGATGATGCAACCAAGGTACGCACTGCTTCCTTATTCCTTACTGATAATGCTATGTTATGGTGGCGTAGGAAGCATGCAGACATGGAGAGGGTCCTTTGCACTATTGAGACTTGGGAAGACTTCAAGAGGGAACTGAAGAAGCAATTCTATCTCGAGAACGTGGTCTATGAGCCTAGAAAGAAGTTGAGGGAACTTAAGCACAAGACCTCGATTTTAGATTATGTAAGGGACTTCACTGCCCTCACATTGCAAATCCCTAATCTCAATAGCGAGGAGACATTGTTCTACTTCGTAGATGGTCTTCAGAACTGGGCCAAACATGAGCTCCAACGGTGTGGTGTGACGACGGTTGATGAAGCCATTGCCATTGCTGAGAGCCTTACTGATTATCAGAAGGGAGAAAAAGGTGAGTCTTCTGAACCCAAGTCTTATGAACCTAAACAAGGGAATGGTGGGGGAGAGAAGGGTAAGGAGTTCACTAGGGAAGGAACTAGAAAATCCTTCCAAAGGAACAAGTTTGAAGAGAAGAAGAGGACAATAAGCTGCGACGTGTGCAAAGGGCCACATTACATGAACAAGTGTCCCAAGCTTGGTAGCTTGTCAGCTATCATTGAAGGGAAAGATGGACCTGTGAAGGAGAGCCGAGCATGCGAATGGGATCTCTCAAAATCCTAAATGCCTTGAAAGCTAAACATGGGGAACCTATTCCGAGTAAAGGCCTCATGCATGTGGAGGCAACATTGAATGGGAAGCCAGAAAGGTGATGTTGGACATCGGGGCAACCCATAACTTCATTACTCCAGAAGAGGCTAAGAGGGTTGGTCTCTCAGTTACTCAGGCACGAAGTGGATGGTGGAAGACTTTCAACACTCCTGCCAAACCTCTCGAGGGCGTAGCTCATGAAGTGGAGCTATGCATTGGTACATGGAAGGGGACCGTAGATCTATTGGTTACCCCTATGGATGATTTCGATGTGGTATTGGGTCTGGACTTTTTGCGCAAGGAAAAAGTAGTCCTTATGCCAGGTGAAGACTCGCTATGCATCCTTGAAAAGGAGATTGGTTGCACAGTATCTACGACAAGTGATGATCGGGATGTTCGCTTGTCAACCATGCAAGTGGCGAAGGGACCTGGGAGCAGGGAAGTCACCTACCTTGCGGCTTTGAAGGTGATAGATCCTAATGAGGAGGACCATGAGAATCTTCCCTCTGTCCTGAAGAGGAATGATAAATCCCAATTTTAATATATTTTATCCTGCCTTATTCGTTTATTTTGGGGACTATTTTAGGCTAATTTGGATTTATTAGATCATATTTGAATTGTTAGCCAATTTTAGGAAATAATATAAATCTAAATTAATAATGAGATTATCATGCTTAAATTATTAATATTTTGATTGATATCTTATGATTAAATAATACTTTTAATATATGATAGATCACAATTTTATCATATTAGAAGATCCTATGGTGCAGATTTTTTCAGGGAAGCTATAAGGAAATCCAATGGTGGAATTCTATGGGGCTTCCTATATTTTAATGGGCTCAAAGTAGTACCCAAAAAAACCCTCTCTTCCCCATTAAGTAACCTAACCTAGCCGCTAGATTGGAGGATTCACGCACGCGGGAGACGAACGCTGACACAGAGACGCAAAGCCTCGAACGGATACGCACGAGCTTCATTCCATTGCCACAACACCCAGAGGATTGAATTGATTATTCATCCTTTCATTCAATTCACTCACGGGCCCACCACTATTCCACTTGCATCTATTGAATCCTATTTTCATCAATTTCAATGGCTGTGAGTTGCATAATATCTGGAGGAGGAAACACAATCATGGTAGCTTAAGCTTTTAGGAGGCAACTTGGGAGGAGCATGGAGGAAAGTAAGGCCTAGGAACTTACACTTGAAGACCACAAGGGAGTGTTGTTCTTTTTGTCTTTTTAAATTCGAGACTTGAGATAATTTTGTTTTAAAGGGTTTCAAGTTGTGTTAATTGAGAACAATCTAGTTTTAGATTGTAAACTTATTTCTTTTGAATTGGATTGATAATTTGAATTGTGCTTGAGACAATTGTGGGATTTTTGGTTTGCAACCTTTGGATTGACTATTGAATTAATAATTGAGTTTTCGTTATTAATTTAATTGTCAATTGGGTTTATCGATTTAATTGTTTAATTGAGTTGATAAATTGTCTAGTTGTTCAATTGGATAATTGTAAACAAGATTCCAAAATTATTTTGAAATTAAATGTGATTGGTTTTTAATGAGTTTAATTAGTCACCGCTTATTTCATTATGAGTTTTCTAACGAAATAAGTGTTATTGAACTTGAGGGTTTCCCATGTTTCAATTAGGTAATTAAATAAATTAATTTCAGTCTTTCATTAATCTCCCTTTGGTCTTATTAATTAATTTGGGCTAAGAAAGTCAACTCCATGTGAATCCTAAGTTGTCCCCTTCATCAATCATAACTGAACTAGATCTTTAGTTTGTTGTTTGATTTACTTTTAATCAATCTTCTTCTTAGGATTTTAATTATTCTCTCATATCAAAACCCCCCAAAAATTGCATTCAAATTCATATAGATTAGTTTCATTCTCATATAGGTCTTAGAGTCAATTTTCATCTTGCATTTAGTTAGTTATTTGCATCTAGGTAGTAGTGTCTTGCATTTTAATTAGGTTCATTCCATTACATTTTTATCAACTAAATTCAACCTAAAGAAAAACCCACAGCTTGCTCCTTGGGAGAATGACCTAGGTTGCCACTATATTGCATTATTAGTTGGTCCTGGTTTAATAGATTGCTTTAGCGACAAAAATAGCATCATCAATTTTGGTGCCGTTGCCGGGGAGCAATAGTTAGGCTTTAGGTTTGAGTTTTTTAGGTGACTTCGTAGGTAGTTGTTTATTGCATGACCCGATCCTCTTCTAAAAAATTGCTTGAAATTGATCCTGAGATTGAGAGGACGTTTCACCAACGAAGAAGAACTAGAGCTAGTACTCTTGTAGGCAATAGTTCCCTTTTTAAGCCCATTGTTGAATCCTCTAATTCTAAGATCAATATGGATGGTAATAATATTGTTGTTAATGTTGATGAGAAAGCAAATGCAAATGCAAACGCAAATGCCAATGCAAATGCTCGTATTATTGATCCTGTTATGACCATTAATGAATTGGGTCACCTGATCTGCATTTTCAAAATTGGTGCATAAATTATCCTGACATTAATGTGAATTTTGAGTTGAAATCTGGATTGATACACTTACTTTCAAAATTTAATGGCCTTTCAGGGGAGGAAGCATACAATCACTTGAAGATGTTTCACATGGTTTGCACTGCTATGAAATCGGTTAATGTGACTGAAAATCAAATTAAGATGCGTGCCTTCCCATTCTCTTTAGAAGGATATGCTAAAAGCTGGTTGCTTCGTTTGCCCCTGGATTTATTACTTCATGGAATCAACTGAAGAAAATATTCTTGGAAAGGTATTTCCTAGCCTCTCGCACTTCATATATCAGGAAAAACATAAGTAGATGTCAACAAATTGTTTGGGAATCCTTATATGAGTATTTGGAGCGTTTTAAAACACTGTGTGCTAGCTGCCCTCACCATCAAATTGTAGATACATTATTGATCGAATACTCCCATGAAGGACTCTTACCTTTAGAGAGAGATTTGTTAGATTCGGTTGCTGTTCGCCTCGCAAGTGTACGAGATTCGCAAGTAATAAAGTGATAAGTAAAGTATCGTTCCCACGAGGATTTGTTTAACAAATTGGTCAAGCAAGAGGCTTAGTGAATTTCATCAAGTTGAGCTAAAACAAAGTTTTGATTTGGAATGAGGATTTTAAAAGACTATTTCTAAAACATAAAATTGATAAAGGCAATTGATTCTTTAACTTCAAGGATAATTGAGCCTAGGGCTCTTTTTCCCCTTTTGCATTTCATAAAACTTGGTTAATTTCCTCTCTAGTGGCATTTCAATACATATATGTGTTAGTCTAAGGTTCTAAAACACTTGACCCGCTCTCTCGAGTCAAAATCAAGTTTCTCTTCTCATTAAAATGCACAATCTCTTGCTACAATTAATGAGAATCAATATTTAAGCAACAACCCTAATGTGACAATGCAAGGTTAGTAAATATATCTCTATTTTACCAACAAACCATCCATTCATCAAGTAAACTTCAAGACAAGCATGATTTCAATCAAGTTCTACACCTAGATTAGCTCTCTCAAGTCAAAACCTAAGTGAATAAATCATCTAAATGGAGGCCAATCACTTAGAAGCATTAAGCCAAGGTTAAAATCAACACACATATATATTAATCTACCAAAAGAGAGGAATATTCAAGTATTAATCCATACAAAGGGTCAAAAGAACCCTAGAATGAAAGATTTAGCTACTCATGTTCAAATACAAAGAGAGTCTAAGCAAAACTTCTGAATACATGAAGAACTAAGAAGAAAAGAGGAGAAAAGAGGAAGAACCAAGGTGAAAACTCCCAAAATCTCTTCTAGGTTGAGCACCCAAGCTTCCAAAGCTCCAAGATCTCTCTCCCAAGCTCTTCCCTTGTGTGCCCACTTGTTTCCTTGTGTCAAGAATGTGATTTTCGGCCCTTCCCTTTAGGTTAAATAGGGTTTTTCTGCTTCTGAAATAAAAACGCGCAGCTGTACTTTCGCACTTTTTCGCGATCGCTACGGCCGGTTGCAACACTTTCCGCGGAAAGTTGACAGAGAGCAATTTTTCTTAACTTGCTGCGGCCAGTCTGTCAACTTGCTGCAGCCAGTTGTACAGGTTCCTTCTAGCTTTGCAATACTTCACTTCCTTTGTTTCTATCCTTGTTTCCAGGTTCTTATAGAGCTTCAAAACTTATCTCCATCCTCCTACAAAAGAGGGAGGATTTATCAATTCTCAATTGAATCACAAACTCTATAAAATTTAACAAGAATATTTTGATTTTTGTCTGATACTTTGATATGCACATTTTCTCCTATATACTTCATTTGCTATGCATATTTTGAACCAACAATGGGTAAAAGAGAGGGAAAATGTGCTGGAATGTTGTCAATTTCTAAGAGTTAACACACCCCCAAACTTAAATATTTGCTTGTCCTCAAGCAAAAACACGTATGTTCACTAAATTTCTCAATACTTGCCATTGATGCATGAATGAATTTGTCCTCATCTACTGCTCAAAAATTATGTAAAATAGGAAACCAATTAAACATGCACAAATGAACACTTCATAGATTTAAAGCATGCCTTTCAAGAATTTCCAAATGTGAGTGTGTGAATGGAGTTGACATGTACTCTTTTTGCACTTGCTAAAGTTAGAAGCAACAATTCAAGTCATATAACTATATTCAAACCATCAATTCCATCATTCTCTAATTTCTTCCTCTTTTCTTCTAATTCACTTCACTTGACTTAAAAATCAAAGGGACTTTTCACTTGTAATGGGGCCGGGGTTAAGGTTCTCAAAAGAAAAGGTAAAGGATAATCAACAAATACCTCAAGATAGATGATAACCACTCAAGGGGCTTCTTCCTTTTCTCATTAGACATACTCCCCCAAACTTAAGACAAATTGATCTTTTCCATATCAAGCCTTCTTGGACAACTACTTTTTTTTTTTTTTTTTGCTTTTTTTTTTTTTTTTTTTTTTTTTCTATACATTGTGAACCCTTTTACTTTCTAACCTCTTTTTTCTGATCATTTGAGTTTCACACATCACCAAATTCCACATCCCAATCAATCATCATCTATCTCAAAGCAAGGGAATCATGGTTTTTCATATTGGCTAAGGTAGGTAGATGTTAGGTCTTTCAAAAACAATCTTTAATTGGTTTTTCAATTAGGCTCAAAATAAGGGTTCAAAAAGGAATAGAATCAATTAGGTAGGCTTGAAAGGCTCAATCGCATTTTATGAAGTGCCCAAATCCTTTCTTTAAATCTTATGAAACAAATCAAAAGCTTTGAAGAATTCCAAAGATTATTTTGAAACTAACAGTTTGAAACAAAAGGCATATAACCTAATTTGCCACAAAGCCCTTCAACAAGAACATCCAGAATACAATTAACTCCAATAAGTGCTTTCTAGTTCAAAAATTCCTAAATGACATGATTTATCACTACAATCCATCCATCAATGCACATCAAACATAATTTCCCATCAGATATAAGAGATTGAGCAATAATTCTATCATCGGACCATTCAAGAAACTTTGACAATTAACCTAGAATTTCAATTCATTTGTAACATTCTTTACAAACAAAAATTTAAGCATGAGAAATTTCAAACATTCCAACAATTCTCTTTCAACAGTTGATTCAAAATTTGCACTATGCACTCAATTTTCACCATGCGTCATCAAAGTTTCACAATCAGAGTTGCAACAAACTCTAGCACCCCCAAACTTAACACTGACAATGTCCTCATTGTAAACGAAAAGGATGGTAAAGTAGAGAACTCGTGCACTGGTCCCGAGTCAACTTATAAGTACAAGACTAACAAAGAAAATCATGCACACAATGGTCCGAACAACACCTGTCAATGATCAATGGTTGGACATGAAAGTTTGAGAGTACCAACAAAGAAAGAAATATAGCTACCCACATGGTAGCTAACAAGAACTGATTGAGGTTCTTTTTTGAACAAATCAATGCTAGATTTAATCTCAACAAGCTAGACACAAACATTCCAAAACGCAGAAAACAAGTAAATCACCAATCCAACAAGTATGTTAATGAGTTCCCAGGGCAAACATAGCAGGAATGATCACAATGACCATCAGGGGTCACCACAAAAAAAAAAAAATATATGCCACAACAATCACAGATCATTCACAGCTTGATACAACAAAATGAAACATGCCAAGAAAGAACTCCTAAATACACCACAATAAAAATAAACTCAAGTGGAACATCCAAAAGAGCTGTTAGTAAACAAAGCATCAATCATCATTGTCGAGGGTTCATAATCCGAGTCCGAATGTTCTGTGGATGCCTTTCTCGAACTAGAGCCCGTCTCCCCATCACCTCATCATCATTGGCACTATGCTCAGCTTCTGTACTGCATAGTTCTTCTGTACTGCAAATTTCATCATCAGTATTCTCATCTTGTCGATCACCATCCGCATTGGCTGTCCCGTGCCCACCATGAGGCACCTGAGCGTTATCCCCTCCAACCCCGGCAGTATTGGTCTCATGCAAATTAGTGTAAGGAAGTGCAAGGACATTCATGGGTAGGCCTTGATGATAGGCCAGGCGAGTAACAAGGGCAGTGAGGTTGGTAATGGCAGTACTAAGTGTCTTTTCCACCTATCAATGCGGCCCGTCAATGCATCAAACCGTAGTTCCAACTTAGAGGAGGCCCTTCATGTCGAGCCCTCTTTTCTTTCGTTCTTCGTGGTTCTCATTGTGGCCCCAAATTTGAATAGGTAAATGGGCGATCAGGCTCTTCAAGGGGGTCAACTGGCAATTGTTCAACCTTGGCCTGCAGGAAAAAGGAGGTAATGGTGTGTGGAAAAATGAGGCTCGTGTGATGTTTTTCCCGGCACTTGAGAAAGGCTTTGTACATGATTGCTCCCAGATTGATCGGCTGGTTGGTTTGCAACAAGAAAATGAGGAGGGCCAGCTTTCTAGGGATGTAAGTAAGGTGGGAGGTGGGCTTAATGTTGTTGGCGGCCAAATGGAGCCAACATTTTGACTCGATGTTAAATCCCTTCTAGCCGTGTATTTCTTGTGGCTAAAACGAACAAACCAGAGTTCTCACCATGTATGACAAGCTGCTTTGCTACGTCCTCATAGGGAAACACTTCTTTGTTGGTCAGAACATCGATACATACAATCAAGAACAAACTCGGGTAAATTGTAAAAGCTGTTCAATCGATCAAGATCAATGATAATATGCTTCCCACTAAGGTCACGTGTCCGTCATAAATGATGTGTTGAGTGTAAAACTGTCGGACGAACTCAACATTGACCTTCTTTTTCCTTGTCAGCAATCTCCCTAGATGATGGGTAGTAGCTTGCTTATAGAAACTATATGCGGTGGTCTTTTGAAACTCACGTTCTTTGTGAAGCTTTACGTCGAAACCAAATGGTGAACATTGGCCAAGGATGCTTTAGGGGATTACGGGTTCAAGCTTTTTCTTCTTGCCAGCTGTTTTCATGATCTGCACACAAGAGGGACAAACACACCAAAACACAATGCACACGCATCAACAAACAGACAGAACCAAAAGGACCTCATGTAACTTATCCTAGAAAGAACAGAAGGAAGCCCCCAAACTTAGATTGTATCTAATGCCAAAGCTTTCAAGCAATATTCCAAGCTTACACCTACTCTCCACTCCCTTAGAAAACCATTTACTTTCTCAAAGTGAGCTTTCAAAGATTGCAGAGGCAGCTGCTCAATCCATTTCATTGTGTAAACCAAAGAAATCAAAGTATTTCAAGAGAGCAAGTCAAGGGCAAGAGAAAAGCAAAAGGTCAATGGAAAAACAAGAGTTTTTTATTTTTATTTTTATTTTTTTTTTTTAAATTTATTTTTTTTTGAATTACCAACAGCTTTTCCCATATTAAAATCAAATGAGCAAAACAGAATTTGGTTTAAACCGATGCAATCATCAGTAATCAGTAATTGCATAAAACCAAATAATCACAGAAATTGTCAAAGCCCATTGTTATCTTGTTGAAAACAAAATTTGGTTTTCCACAATGAAATGATTTTAGTAAAAGCAAACAAAGGCAAAACAAAGTGACCAAAAACTAGTTCACAACTCTGCAAAGTCAGGCCAAATCAAGCAACTATATACGCAGTTCTGAAATCTAGTGGATTGGGGTCCAAACTGGGTGTTCACAAGTAATAAACACATTGCCATTTGAAGGCATGTTTTCATGGTTCAAAATGCAGTTGTAGCCTTTGCCAGTTAGAATCCACGACCCAAGAAAAATTCAGAGCATCATTGTTTAGAAACAGTTGACCGTGTATGTGAAGAACAATATCCAAACACACCCAAAATGAACCAGCAGTCACAAAACCCAACCACAATTAGCAATCAAACAACAGACTACGCCTCAAATCACCATTCAAATTCAAGCCTAGATGCTAATATGCTGCATAACAATTTAGAGCAGTTTGTTCAAAGACACATTCTAGAAGCAACCATATGTACTCAAACTTCCACAAAGCTCAGCTCAAAAATGCACAAAGTTTAGAGTGTAGGACTTTGCAAAAAGAATCAACAATTGAGTGTTTGAAATCATAGGAGTGCCAAAAATGTTTCTTTGAAAGATTTCAGCAAAACTTTGGTGAATTTTCAAAACTTTGGTAAAAATACAGAGAGGACCTCAAATTTTTTTTCAAAACTTTGAAAACTTATCTTAAGATTTCAGCAAGAGAAACTTTGGTTCCAAGAGTGTATCAATCCAATAGCAAGTGCTCAAGACAGGTTAACCAAATGCAAGAATTATACCTTCAGTTTCAATGTATCAATCGAAATTCAACACAGACTATTGAAATGACAAAATGCGTAACACAAATGGTAAGTAACAACAACCAACCACCAATAGCACAAAGCAAGCAAAGCACAATTCGATTTAATGTTCAGCAACAAATGGCCAATATAAACCGTAAATGAGTTCCAATAAGAATAGCTTAATGCAAAGGCCAAAATCAAGGCAAGGGCTATTAATCTCACCAAGAATGGTGCCACTTCCCAAAATTTGCAAGAAATCCAAAGGCACACAAAGTTGAACAACACTAGAGAAATGCATACGTCAATTCATCATGAGATGAGGACACCACGCACGATTTGAGACGAGAGACGAGCTTAGAGTTGCAGAACAGAGAAGGATTTTGAATCAGACCAACTTCAGAGAAGCAGAGGCAGCCATACGGACCACCAACAGAGAAACTGTAGAGAGGGAAGGCAGCGGTGAAGAGCGATGGAGGGAGAGGGAGACTGTGATCTTGAAATGAGAAGGGAGATGGGAGCCGACGGTGGAACGACGGTGAGAAAAGGAGGAGGAAGGGGAAGGTTGACGGTGAGCAAGGAGGGCGAACGAATGGGGTCGACGGTGGTGGAAGGAAAAAGGGAAGGAGGAGGGACGGTGTGGCTGAGGTGATCGGAGGCACGGTGGAAGGGAAGAAGTAGATGGAGGCGTGGTGGATCTGGAACTTTGGGAACCGGAGAAGGGGTGGCCGGCGACGATGAAGGATGGCGGTGGTGAACGGAGGAGAAAGGGGAACGGCGTCGGAGGCGGAGGTTGGATCTGGTTCACAGGGGTGAGAGTCGAATGGGGAGAAGGAGCTGTTGAAATTGGAATGGGGAAGGAGTATACAATGAAGAGATTAGGGTTTCATGAGGGAAATTACATTTGGGGATTAGGGTTTTGAAATTGGGGATGAATGTGGTCACAATAGTGGGTCACATTCATTTGGGTAAAATGGGAATTACATGGAATAATGAAGGGTAAATCTGAAAGACCAAAGTTTTTTTTTTTTTTTTTTAACGAATTTTTTTTTTTTTTTGAAAATAATTTTTAAATAAAAGAAAAAACCACTTGCCTTTGGAGTAAATTATTATTATTATTATTTTTTTTTTGAAACACTGGCCACAGCCAGTTTCAACACTTGCTACGAAAAGTGAACACAGAGAGCAACTTATGACTACTGGCCACGGCAAGTTGTAGAACTTGCTACGGAAAGTGAACACAGAGAGCAACTTACGACCACTGGCCACGGCAAGTTGTAAAACTTGCTACGGAAAGTGTCTGCTGTCAAAAACAAAACCAAACAAAGAAAATTGCAAAACACAAGAAACATTCCCAAACATCACAAGAATCACCCAATAAGCTTTATACCAATCATTAACAACCAAATTACTCAAGATCAAGCATTATAGACCATCCAAGACCATAAGGCACACATATTCACAAGGAATACAACAACACATCAAATTTGAGTACTCAAGTAATGGTCACAAGTGGATTTCACATAGAGTATCAACCAAATAATCACAATAGCCACAATATTACTCAAAATTGACTAGTCATCAAAATTTCACTCCGTAATCACATATGTATGAGCTTAAAGTCAAATGAACTTCCCTCTTTAGCATTCCCCTTGGCACTCATGAGTTCTTCCTCCTTCATTGACATTCCTCCCAACTACAACAGTCCATTTCTAAGTTGGGTGCCCTTTTCTTCCTACAAAACAAAAAGATCAAACATAAATCTACTAAAGAAAATAAAGACACACACACACACAAATTGAAAAGATTTAGTTTGGAACTTGGGTTGCCTCCCAAGAAGCGCTTAGTTTATAGTCTTTAGCTCGACTCCTCATGTTGGTCACTCCTCATTAACCAAGTAGATAGTGGACACAAGCCTATCCACATCTCCACCCCAATAATGCTTCAATCTTTGACCATTAGCCTTGAATCTTTCATTTTTTTCATTTTCCAGCTCCACATCACCAAACTTAGATGCTTGAACCACCGTGAATGGACCGGACCATCGAGATTTTAGCTTTCCGAAATAACCTCAACTTGGAGTTATAAAGGAGGACACTTTGACCAGGTTCAAAACTCTTGGGAACAATTTTGCTGTCATGATCCCGCTTGGTCTTTTCCTTGTAAATCCTTGCATTCTCATAGGCATTTAGGCGGATTTCATCTAACTCATTGAGTTGAAGTAGCCTCTTCTTCCCTACAAATTGGGGATCAAAATTTAGCTTTTTGATGGCCCAATAAGCTCCATGCTCCAATTCCAGCGGTAAGTGGCATGCTTTCCCAAACACCAAGCGATAGGGGGACATACCAATAGGCGTTTTGAAAGCTGTTCGGTATGCCCATAGAGCATCATCCAACTTGGTAGACCAATCCTTCCTCGTAGTTCCCACCACTTTCTCAAGGATGTTCTTGATCTCATGATTGGAAATTTCTGCTTGCCCATTACTTTG
This sequence comes from Acacia pycnantha, assembly GCA_025563575.1. Taxonomy (NCBI): domain Eukaryota; kingdom Viridiplantae; phylum Streptophyta; class Magnoliopsida; order Fabales; family Fabaceae; genus Acacia; species Acacia pycnantha. The sequence goes on along the minus strand of JAMWYP010000242.1, from coordinate 770,028 downwards.
AGGGTGGTATGGCAATGATACCTTGTGCTTGACACCATATTTCTTCATTAAGGCTTGAAATTGGTGATTGCAAAAGTGAGAACCACCATCGCTTATAATTGCTCTAGGTGTTCCAAATCGAGTGAAAATGTTCTTCTTGAGAAATTTCAACACTGTCTTGGCATCATTTGAGACACATGCGGTGGCCTCAACCCACTTGGAGACATAGTCAACTCCAACTAAGATGTACTCATTGTTAAATGACTTAGGAAAAGGGCCCATGAAGTCAATTCCCCAAACATCAAAAAGTTCAACTTCAAGCATGCTAGTCAAAGGCATCTCATTCCTCCCGGATATGTTCCCTACTCTTTGGCATCTATCACATTGGAGAGCAAAGGCATATGCATCCTTGAATAGAGTGGGCCAATAGAATCCACTTTGGAAGACCTTTGCAGCAGCTTTTCTCTCCTCCAAAATGGCCACCATATTCAGAAGAGTGGCAACAGTGCAGAATACACTCTTGTTCATTTTCTGGTACACATCTCCGAATGAGTTGATCAGGACACCTCTTGAATAAGTATGGTTCATCCCAAAAGTATTTCTTCACTTCATGTAAAAACTTACGCTTTTGGTGAGAATTGAAATCCGGAGGTAGTACACCACAAACTAAGTAATTGACAAAATCAAGATACCATGGTGTGGATAAGCTATCAACAAGGAACAATTGCTCATCTGGGAATGATGCATGAATCACATCCGAATCATCGAGTTGAGCCTCATTGCTCAACCGTGAGAGATGGTCGGCCACTTGATTCTCGGTGCCTTTCCTATCAATGATGTTCAAGTCAAACTCTTGAAGTAGAAGCACCCATCGAATTAGTCTTGCCTTAGAGTCCTTCTTCATAAGTAGATATTTCAAAGTGAATGATCGGTGTAGATGATGACCTTAGTACCCACAATGTAAGGCCGAAACTTCTCACAAGCATAGACTATGGCAAGTAATTCCTTCTCGGTAGTAGTATAATTCAGTTGGGCACAATCAAGAGTCTTGCTAGCATAGTAAATGGGATGAAATAGCTTTTCCCCCTTTTGCCCAAGAACAGCACCAACTGCATAATCACTAGCATCGGCCATGATAATGAAAGGTAGAGCCCAATCTGGAGCTATCAAGATAGGAGAAGAAATGAGACATTGTTTCAGCTCTTCAAAAGCTTTTAAGCATTCCTCATCAAACTTGAATTCTACATCTTTTTCCAATAACTTGGAAAGTGGCTTGGCATTCTTAGAAAAATCCTTGATAAATCTCCTATAGAACCCAAAGCATGACCAAGGAAGCTTCGAATACCCTTTACACTAGTAGGAGGAGGCAATTGCTCAATGATAGCAATTTTGGCTTTGTCCACTTCCAAACCCTTCTTGGACACCCGATGGCCAAGTACAATGCCTTCTTGCACCATGAAGTGACATTTCTCCCAATTGAGAATCAAATTTGTTTCTTCACACCGTTGAAGCACCGCCTCCAAATTATCCAAGCACGAATCAAAAGATGGACCGAATACGAGAAATCGTCCATAAATACTTCAATGGTCTTCTCAATCATATCGGCAAAGATGGACATCATACACCTTTGAAATGTGGCAGAGCATTGCAAAGTCCAAATGGCATTCTTCCAAAGCGAATGTGCCATAAGGACAAGTAAAAGTAGTTTTCTCTTGATCTTCTGGGGTTATGGCAATCTGATTGTAGCCTGAATAACCATCTAGAAAACAAAAGAACTCCTCATAACCGGATTCAAGCGCCTTTGATGCTCAATGGAGGTTTTGTGATCATCCTCCAATAGAATCTTGTGCATACAAATAGAAGGGCTTATTCCCTTGATATCGCGATAGTCCACCCAATAGCATGCTTATGTTCTCTCAAAACTCTTAGTAGCTTCTCTTCTTGCAAATTAGAGAGGGTAGAAGAGACAATTACCGGTAGAGTGTTAGAATCCCCAAGGTAAGCATATTTGAGATGAGAAGGTAGTGGCTTCAACTCTAAAACCGGAGGAACTTCAATAGAAGGCTTCAATGGAGTACTTAAGGCATCAGACACCTCAAGTGGTTCAAAAGTTTTCGGTCTAGAATGAGGGAATGAGTCAAAACGGAAGAGCTCTTCAACAACATCTTCATCCAACTCTTCAAAACTCTTCTCACCAATCAAGAATGCCTCTAAAGGGTCCTTAATCATGGAGGCATATGATTCTTGAGGAATAACCGCATCTAATATATCTACAAACGAGCATTGAGAAGAATCATCATGAAACTTCAAGGCTTTCTGCATGTTGAATATCACTTGCTCATTATCCACCCTCAAAGTGACCTCACCCTTCTCTACATCAATAAGAGTCCTTGCAAAGTGGCTAAGAATGGACGCCCAAGGATTAAAGGAATTTTCCAATCAACTTCACAATCAAGCACTACAAAATCCGCGGGAAGATAAACTTGTCAACTTTAACTAGGACATCCTCAATGATTCCTCTAGGTCTAGAAATGCTACGATCGGCCAAGAGAAGAGTTACCGTAGTAGGTCTTGGCTCTCCCAAGCCCAATTGGTTGAAAACAGCTAGAGGCATCAAGTTAATACTTGCACCCAAATCACAAAGAGCTTTACCATTAAAGTTGGTCCCAATATTGCAAGGAATGTAGAAGCTCCCTGGATCCTTAAGTTTAGCCGGTAACTTCCTTTGAATGACCGCACTACACTCTTCGGCCAATGCCACGGTCTCAAATTCATTGAATCGCCGCTTCTTGGACAAAACATCTTTAAGGAACTTAGCATATTTAGGCATGTTCTCCAAAGCTTCGGCAAAAGGAATGTTCACATGGAGTTGTTTGAACATGTTCACAAACTTTTTGAACTGAACATCTTCCTCCTTCTTCTTGAATCTTTGAGGAAAAGGTAGTGGTGGCATAAAAGTAGAAGTGGTGGCCTTTTTCTTTTCTCATCATTCATCTCTTGCTCCACCTTCTTGTCTTTGCCAACATCATGCAAACTTTCTTCAATTTGCTTTCTCTTCTTAGTTTCATCTTCCTCCTCTACACTTTCTTCATCAATATGAACAATCACTTGATCATCTTGCTTTGGTTGAGGAGTACTTGAGCTAGGCACATCCGGTAGCACTTTTCCGCTTCTCAAGTTAATGGCATTGCATTCCTCTTTTCCAACTCGTTTTGGATTAGGAATGGTGTCACTAGGAAGATTGCTTCTTGACATAACATTCACTTGTGATGCTAATTGCCCCATTTGCACTTCAAGATTTTTAATAGCGGTTTCATGGAGAGAAAAAGTAGCCTTAGTTTCAACCCTTGAAGATTCCACCTCGGATAAGATTCGAGCTAGCATTTTGTCGGTTTTAGACTCCTCTTCCTTAATAGGAAGCTGCCTTGATTGCATTTGAAAACCGGGTGGAATAGGCTTAGTGCCAGATGTAGACCCATGTGCTTGATTCAAACTATTACCTTGACTCCAAGAGAAATTTGGGTGAGTTCGCCAACCACTATTGTAGGTTTGTGAATAGGGGTTGCCTTGAGGATTTTGGAACTTGCCCATGTAGTTCACAGATTCAGCAGCCATGTAAAGAGGATAATGGTCAGGCATATGAACATCATGGCATTGATCACATGCAATTGGTGTAGCATGAATAGAATGTACACCTTGAGAAGTGCCCTTTGCATTTGAGACTCTAGCACATCAAAACGCTTATTCAAAGCGGATAAGAGAGTTGCAATTTGTGAGGAGGAGTCTTCTTTTGTATTAAGCATAGCTTGGTTAGTCCTCCTATCATTGCCTTGAGTATTGTTTGCGACAACCGATCCAACAATCGAATCACCTCATTCACAGGAACATTCCGGTATCCTCCATTGGTCATAGAATCAACCATTGCTTTAGATTGAGGATTAAGTCGAGTACAAAAAATTGGACTACAACCCATTTGTCCACCCCATGATTAGGGCATTGCTTCATTAACATCTTGTATCTCTCCCAAGCGGCATAAAGATGCTCATCGGGATGTTGTTTAAAGCTTAAAAATTCATCCCTAGCTTCCACAGATTTGTCATCAGAAAAGAATCGAGCTCTAAACTTAGCCTCAAGATCGGCCCAAGAAGTGATAGACCCTTCCGGAAGATTGTTGAACCAATCTCTAGCCTTGCCTTGTAGAGAAAGAGGGAATAATCGTAGCTTCAAAACATCTTGGGGAACTCCATTTTGCTTGAAAGAATCACACACTTCCAAGAAGTACATCAAGTGCTTGTTGGCATCTTCATTGTAAAGACCATGGAACATCCCATGCATTTGAAGCATTGTTATCATAACCGGCTTGATCTCAAAGGTACAAGCTTGCATTTCCGGCATCCGAATGCAAGATTGAGGACCTTGCATATTCCGACTAGCAAAATCATTGACGGTAGCTCTATCATATTCATCGTCCGCCATGGTTTCGATGCAGATTCAGCCTCTTCTTCAATGAGAGGTACTCGTCAAGTACCACTACCAATCCGTCCGGATGCAAGTTTTGCATATACTGAAATGGTACCTACAAGAGAAACAAGCAAGAGCGAGTATCAAACTAAAACAAAAATCAATAAAGGATAAAGAAAGAAAAATTGTAAACCTAACTAAAAGCTCAAGCAAAGTTTACTAACACAAGCCCAAGGTTGACCAAAGGATTTGTTTACACAAATCCCAAACGGCGCCAAAAACTTGTTCGCCTCGCAAGTGTACGAGATTCGCAAGTAATAAAGTGATAAGTAAAGTATCGTTCCCACGAGGATTTGTTTAACAAATTGGTCAAGCAAGAGGCTTAGTGAATTTCATCAAGTTGAGCTAAAACAAAGTTTTGATTTGGAATGAGGATTTTAAAAGACTATTTCTAAAACATAAAATTGATAAAGGCAATTGATTCTTTAACTTCAAGGATAATTGAGCCTAGGGCTCTTTTTCCCTTTTGCATTTCATAAAACTTGGTTAATTTCCTCTCTAGTGGCATTTCAATACATATATGTGTTAGTCTAAGGTTCTAAAACACTTGACCCGCTCTCTCGAGTCAAAATCAAGTTCCTCTTCTCATTAAAATGCACAATCTCTTGCTACAATTAATGAGAATCAATATTTAAGCAACAACCCTAATGTGACAATGCAAGGTTAGTAAATATATCTCTATTTTACCAACAAACCATCCATTCATCAAGTAAACTTCAAGACAAGCATGATTTCAATCAAGTTCTACACCTAGATTAGCTCTCTCAAGTCAAAACCTAAGTGAATAAATCATCTAAATGGAGGCCAATCACTTAGAAGCATTAAGCCAAGGTTAAAATCAACACACATATATATTAATCTACCAAAAGAGAGGAATATTCAAGTATTAATCCATACAAAGGGTCAAAAGAACCCTAGAATGAAAGATTTAGCTACTCATGTTCAAATACAAAGAGAGTCTAAGCAAAACTTCTGAATACATGAAGAACTAAGAAGAAAAGAGGAGAAAAGAGGAAGAACCAAGGTGAAAACTCCCAAAATCTCTTCTAGGTTGAGCACCCAAGCTTCCAAAGCTCCAAGATCTCTCTCCCAAGCTCTTCCCTTGTGTGCCCACTTGTTTCCTTGTGTCAAGAATGTGATTTTCGGCCCTTCCCTTTAGGTTAAATAGGGTTTTTCTGCTTCTGAAATGAAAAACGCGCAACTGTACTTTCTGCACTTTTTCGCGACTGGCTACGGCCAGTTGCAACACTTTCCGCGGAAAGTTGACACAGAGAGCAATTTTTCTTAACTTGCTGCGGCGATCTCACAACTTGCTGCTTGCCCGGTTGTACAGTTCCTTCTAGCTTTGCAATACTTCACTTCCTTTGTTCTATCCTTGTTTCCGTGTTCTTATAGAGCTTCAAAACTTATCTCCATCCTCCTACAAAAGAGGGAGGATTTATCAATTCTCAATTGAATCACAAACTCTATAAAATTTAACAAGAATATTTTGATTTTTGTCTGGTACTTTGATATGCACATTTTCTCCTATATACTTCATTTGCTATGCATATTTTGAACCAACAATGGGTAAAAGAGAGGGAAAATGTGCTGGAATGTTGTCAATTTCTAAGAGTTAACAGTTGCCGGTGGTGGTCTTGATGACCTGACTGTCGATGATGGTTGGGAATTGACTGAAAAAAGCTAAGAACAGCCAACAATTTGGTTCTAGACAACCAGTAAAAGTTAATGAGGTGGGATTGCTTTCTTCTAATTCCGAGTCTCGCTTAGAGAGCAAAATTGATAGGCTTGCATCTACTATGGAAAAAATGGCTATGTCTCATATGCAAAATTCTTCTAATATGGTCAATCCTATGGGGCCCTCTACTTCTTTTACCCTACAGCCTACCTCTTCTGGTTTAATAGGGCCACTCTATTCTATTTGCTCTCTAGCCACTCATGCTATTGACTCTTGCCCCTACTTGAATGACGGAGCTGAATCTTGTAATGCAATATATCCTTCTAGACCCATGAACCAAGGTGGCCAAAAATATGATCCTTACTCTAATACATATAATCCTGGATGGCGTGACCATCCAAATCTTCGATATGGAAATGGCCAACCTCAACAAGCATAGTTTAATCCAATTGGAAATTCTAGTGGCAAAATGTTTCAACAAGTTAGACAATCAGTGCCAGTAAAAGATGAAGGTTCAAAGTGGGAAAGCAATATGGAGGCTATGATGAAAATCTTGATAAAGCAACAACAACAAATTGAAAATCTTCAAACTCAAGTACATGGTAATGAACAGAGTCAAGGTTTAGGAAGGCTTCCATCTCAAGTGGTAACCAATCTAAATGCTGAAACTCAGCAGAATCCTAATATAGGAGGAGTTAATGCTATATCTCTCCGACGTGGAAAGATAATCCCCTCTGCAGATCCTGTTACCATCAATACTTTGCAGGACAAGGACGTTGTTGATGACTCTCCTTTTACTTCTACATCACAGGATCAGTTTACCTTATCAAAAGCACACGTGGTACCTAATGAAGAACAAGAAAAGGGGGGGTGAAGGAAAACAAGTGACCATCAAGCAAGCCCTTCCTTTTCCTACTGTGGTGGCTAAGGCTGAAAGGAGAAAGAAAGATGCTGAGGCGTTCAATGAAATCTATGATATATTCAAGAAGGTGGTGATCAATGTTCCACTGGTTGACTTAGTCAAACAAGTGCCTAAATATGCAAAATTCTTGAAGGAATTGTGTACTACAAGGAGAAGGTTTAAGCATGAAGGCAAGGTTGACTTAGGGGCAGTCGTCTCCTCTCTTTATCAAATGCCAATGCCAATGAAGTGCAAAGATCCTGGTAGTTTTCTCATACCTTGCACTATAGGTGACGTTGAATTCTCAGATGCCTTAGCAGATTTAGGAGCAGCTATCAATGTTATGCCAAAATCAGTCTTCGATCAACTCAAGGGTGTAGAGCTTAAGCCCACGAATCTTGTTGCATCCCTTGCTGACAGATGCTGCACAATCCCAAAAGGCGTCTTGGAGAACATCTTGGTTAAGGTAAAATATTTCATATTCCCTGTAGACTTCTATGTTCTTGATATGGATGATGGTCGATTTAGGCAGAAATGACATTTATCTTTAATATTAAGAAGACCATTCCTTAAAACTGCTAGAGCTATGATAGATGTGCATGCTGGTAGCCTTACTAGAATTTGCTGGTGAAACTATTAGATTTAATGTGCTTGAATCTATGAGATATCCCCCTGATGATTGTGCTGAGATAGATGTTAATGTTATTGATGCTATTACAGATGATTCTATTGTAGATTTTAAAGAAAGCATGCTTAGTGGATCCTGTGATATTGCTGGTTTAGATGATACCATCTCTTGTTCATGTGCTAAAATTGGATATTTTGATACATGTGTTGACCTTGATGATGCTGATATTGATATTTTCACTGATGCTATTGAGATTATGAGACACTCTAAACATGATGCTTTTGTGCCTATTTGTAGCATTAGTGATTCTAGTGATCATGTATCCACTACTTCTCTTGACTCTGATTCTGATTCTATCTCTGACATGAGTGCTACTGATGGCACTATAGATGTTGATTGTGATGTGTCTGTTGACTCTTCTGCTCTTGCAGTTTCTACTAATACTCCCCAAGATGGGAAAGTTTGCTCTTCTGTCTGTGAGTCTGTTGTGCAGGTTTCTAGTTTGACTAATGTTGAATTGAAGCCGCTCATACCTTCGATTGAACAAGCTCCATCTTTAGAGTTAAAACCATTTCCTGACTCATTGAAGTATGCCTACTTGGGGAAGGATGAGACACTTCCTGTGATTGTAGCTAGTGACATAGCTGCTGATGAGGAGACCCGCCTGCTGGAGGTACTTAGGCAACGGATGAAAGCTATTGGTTGGACTCTTGCTGATATCCCTGGAATCAGCCCAAATGTGTGCACACACCGGATCCTGCTCGAAGATGGTGCCAAAGTTGTGCGACAGCCATAGCGAAGACTCAACCCATTGATCCTTGATGTGGTAAGAAAGAAGTCTCTAAACTTCTTTCTGCAGGTATAATCTACCCTATTTCTGACAACCGTTGGGTAAGTCCAGTTCAAGTAGTACCTAAGAAATTTGGTATTACTGTTGTTCGTAATGATGAAGGTGAGCTAGTTCCGACTAGAGTTCAAAAAAGTTGGAGAGTATGTATTGACTATAGAAGATTGAATTTAGTAACTAGAAAGGATCACTACCCCCTTCCCTTCATAGATCAAATGTTAGAAAGACTGGCTGGTAGATCACATTATTGCTTTTTGGATGGTTTTTTTTGGTTATTTCCAAATTTCTATTGCACCTAAGGACCAAGATAAAACCACATTCACATGTCCATTTGGAACCTTTGCATATAGACGCATGCCATTCGGTTTATGTAATGCACCAGGTACTTTTCAGCATTGCATGGTTTCCATATTTTCTGATTTTCTTGAGCATTGCATGGATGTTTTTATGGATGATTTCACTGTTTATGGTGATTATTTTGATGCATGCTTAGCTAGTTTGGACATGGTTTTGGAACGATGCATTCAATATAATCTTGTGTTGAATTTTGAAAAATGTCATTTCATGGTTAAGAAAGGAATTGTTTTGGGCCAAGTTGTTTCACATGATGGTATTGAGGTTGATAAAGCTAAGGTTGATATTATTTCCTCTCTTCCATATCCTTCATGTGTAAAAGATGTACATTCTTTTCTTGGGCATGTTGGATTTTATAGAAGATTCATCCAGGATTTTAGTAAGACAACATTGCCATTGTCTCGTTTATTGCAAAAAGATGTAGGTTTTGTTTTTGATGATGCTTGCAGGTATGCATGAGATGAGTTAAAGAAGAAACTCACTACACCCCCATCATTCAGCCACCTAATTGGAGCCTTCCATTTGAGCTCTTGTGTGATGCTTCTGACTATGCATTAGGTGTTGTTCTTGCCCAGAGAGTAGAGAAGAGACAACATATCATAGCCTATGCATCTAGGACTTTAGATGCTGCTCAGGCTAACTACACTACCACAGAGAAAGAGTTATTTGCAATCGTCTTTGGGTTAGAGAAATTTCGATCCTATATCCTTCACACGAAGGTGACTGTGTTTACTGATCACTCAGCTATCAAGTACTTATTTAAGAAACTTGACTCCAAACCCCACCTCATTAGGTGGGTGCTTCTGATACAAGAGTTTGATGTGGAGATTCGTGATAAGAGTGGTGCAGAGAATATGGTAGTTGATTATTTGAGTAGAATTGAAACACCTACGGTAACATCTCTACCTTTAAATGACTTTCCGGATCAAAGGCTCAGAGAGGTAGTTGTTTCTATCCCTTGGTATGCTGATATTGCTAATTATCTAGTTGCACCTGTTTTGCCTGATGACATGAATAAACATCAATTGAATAAATTTAAGAGAGATGTTAAATTCTATATATGGGATGATCCCTACTTTCGGTACATTTGTAGTGATCAAATTATTAGGCGATGCATTCCTAATGTTGAATTTGAGTCTGTCTTGACTTTTTGCCATATTCACGCACGCGGGAGACAAACGTTGACACAGACCACGCACGAGCTTCATTCCATTGCCACAACACCCAAAGGATTGAATTGATTATTCATCCTTTCATTCAATTTACTCACGGGCCCACCATTATTCCACTTGCATCTATTGAATCCTATATTCATCAATTTCAATGGCCGTGAGTTGCATAATATCTGGAGGAGGAAACGCAATCATGGTAGCTAATTAAGCTTTTAGGAGGCAACTTGGGAGGAGCATGGAGGAAAGTAAGGCCTAGGAACTTACACTTGAAGACCACAAGGGAGTGTTGTTCTTTTTGTCTTTTTAAATTCGAGACTTGAGATAATTTTGTTTTAAAGGGTTTCAAGTTGTGTTAATTGAGAACAATCTAGTTTTAGATTTAAACTTATTTCTTTTGAATTGGATTGATAATTTGAATTGTGCTTGTGACAATTGTGGGATTTTTGGTTTGCAACCTTTGGATTGACTATTGAATTAATAATTGAGTTTTCGTTATTAATTTAATTGTCAATTGGGTTTATCGATTTAATTGTTTAATTGAGTTGATAAATTGTCTAGTTGTTCAATTGGATAATTGTGAACAAGATTCCAAAATTTTTTTGAAATTAAATGTGATTGGTTTTTAATGAGTTTAATTAGTCACCGCTTATTTCATTATGAGTTTTCTAACGAAATAAGTGTTATTGAACTTGAGGGTTTCCCATGTTTCAATTAGGTAATTAAATAAATTAATTTCAGTCTTTCATTAATCTCCCTTTGGTCTTATTAATTAATTTGGGCTAAGAAAGTCAACTTCATGTGAATCCTAAGTTGTCCCATTCATCAATCATAAATGAACTAGATCTTTAGTTTGTTGTTTGATTTACTTTTAATCAATCTTCTTCTTAGGATTTTAATTATTCTCTCATATCAAAACCCCCCAAAAATTGCATTCAAATTCATATAGATTAGTTTCATTCTCATATAGGTCTTAGAGTCAATTTTTATCTTGCATTTAGTTAGTTATTTGCATCTAGGTAGTAGTGTCTTGCATTTTAATTAGGTTCGTTCCATTACATTTTTATCAACTAAATTCAACCTAAACAAAAACCCACAGCTTGCTCCTTGGGAGAATGATCTAGGTTGCCACTATATTGCATTATTAGTTGGTCCTGGTTTAATTGATTGCTTTAGCAAAAAAAGTAGCATCATCAAGGAACAAAAACCTTATGCCACCAAGACTCCAGGAAAGGTTGCCACCTAGACGAGAGGTGAACCAAGGGATGGAGTACAAAGTTGGTACGACTAATGTAGTGGGTGATACATTGAGTCGAAAAGTTGAGGTGACATGATCATTCCTGGGAAAAATGGCCAAGAAGAGGAAGAAGTTTGTGGATAGGAAGAAGCGAGTCTCTGAATACCCAGTAGGAGACAAGGTAATGGTGAAGCTCCTTCCTCAACAACTTAAGGTGTTTCAAAAGGGGCACAAGGGCCTTATCTGCAAGTATGGAGGCCTGTACAAGGGTGATCCTGAGAGGTACAGTGACGAGGGCATCACTGGATTAGGTGGGGGAGAGTGTCACGACCGGAAAGGAACGCTGGATGATTCGTGTGCACGGGCACCCTGCATTTAAATAGGAGGTTTAGACTTGAAGCATGAACAAGTCTAGAAGCTTCTTGAATATTGTAGATATATGTACATAGAGGTAGAATTGTATGGAGAATTCTAGAATCTCTCATGTAATGATAAATATCTAGATATTTGTAAGGAAGGTTCTGGAGAACCAATCTCCACTGTAGGATGATTTTGATCTTGACCGTTCATGAGGAGGTGGTAGGCTATAAATAGAGGTGCCCTCCTCATTTGTAAACCATCCAAGGGAATTCAATCAAGTGTTATTCAAGAGCTTCTCTCTCTAAGTTTTCTTTCTCTCTCTAAAGTTCTCTTAGTCTTTGTGTTCTTTGCCTACTCGTGAGGTTTCAGCTGACTTAGCAAAGATCGAGAGAGGTGATCAAGCTAAGGCCGGCACGGTATTTGGGAGATCAAATCCAAGACCGTGACAAAAGGACCCTGATATTTCCCATACCAAAGCATGGGAACGTATTAATCATGTTATAATGAATCTACCTGCATCTGCTATTCAGTTTCTAGGTGGGGATGCCATCTGATGTCAATATTTTTTCCGCCCAACTCATTAAGCCATTTTAACCTCTTGGGTGGTACTTTTTGATGCATAACCAAAACAAAAGAAAACAAGGATACTCTAGAACAAGTCCAATTATTTTAAAATTAAGAAACTTGACTCTGGGCCGAATATGCTAGAAGCAATCCTTAGGCCCAAAATCATCATTCAAATCCCTAAATTAGACCCTAATTCTCAAGTTGAAAAGGATGATTAACAACACCAATTTGTAAGGTTTATCAATGAGCATTTGCATCACTTTTATTTTTCCGTCATCTAATAGGAGCTTTCTTTTAGTTTGTTGTTGGGAGGCTATACTAATTTTAATTGCTTTGGAATTTAGTTTGATTAAGAATTTGTTGTAACTTGTATAGTTTTTAATACTCACACTTGGTGTGAGTTATACATCCTCGTGATTCATCTTTATGATGGACCATTGCCGTTCTGTATGAGTTATGCCTCATTGTAAAAACTAGCCATCATAATCTAAGACTGATCGTTATCCAAGTTCTTCTTGGCTGTTTTGTGTGATTTATTCTTGATGATTAGATCCATGTTCTCTTACTAGCCTCTTCTTTAAATATCTTTAGACTGTTATCTGACATCTTATGTATCCTGGCAGATGCATTCAGGGGATTAATCCGGAGGAAATATTGGCAGGGACATCTACCATGGGTCAATTGCTATTGTTTCATTCGGGCAACTGAAACTCCTGAATCTATACTAGCTGTGAGTTCACTTTGTTGCTTTTTGCTTTACCTCCTTGCCTCAAGAAAATGCCTTTTGATACCTTGTGTTTTTTTAGTAACTGAAGCCCTTTTATTTCCTCGGACTGTTGAAGAACTCTCTTGCAGGAGGCAGATTCTGCTATAAATGCTCAGATACAAGACCCAATATTTTATCGGGTCAGGGATGTGGCTCCAAACAAGGTACTGATAATTTATTATCACCATTAAACTCACTTACCTAACTTGCTTAATTCCTTGATACATAGAATATGCATAACCATCCACTAACTGCTTTATTTTTATTAATTATGCTGGTAATGTATTGTTTAAGCTTCAGGATTCCAGAGGCATGCTGCAGCCTGCAGGGAAGATGTTCACTGACATTTTGGTAAGCTTTTCAGTATAATACCCTTTTCTCTTCAGGGTTCAACTGAGCTAATGCGTGTGCATGCACGGAAACATGACATTCCTATCTGACTCAGACCAGTATGTTGAATCACACACACACACATACTCACACACTTCAAGGCTTTGAGAAACAGAAGGCTGACCTAAGTATCATCTTTCTTATTTCATTTTCCCTGAGAAGTGTTATATTCTAGATTTGTTGTACATTTTGTACACTTTTAAATGTTTAGCTACGTTAGTTCTGGTTCTTTTAAAGGCGAAATATTCCTATTGTGGTTTGTTCTTTGAAATTGCGTTAGCACCATGTTATGCATTTTAGAAATCAAACTGTATCATTACATTAGCATTTCATGACTTCTGGTTGTGCTGTTATACATGCGGTGTATTCATGTTCACATGCGTGCCTTCACACACACGCGCACGCAGCCACACATCAGTAGGAGTGTTCACTCCTCTTGTTCTCAAATTTTCTGGGACCATGTCTATAATTGATACCCTAGATTAATTAAGATTTCCAAGATATATTTCATTTTTTTTCTTTATATGAAATAGTACCAGTTCCTAAGACATTCGGGACACGGGTTAGTTAAGCATTATACTCGTATCCTATGAAGCTACATGTGGATTTCTTATTCATGGACGCATGTACAGTAAGTGTTTTCTTTTGACATTCATGTAAATTAAGTATAGTAGTATATATTGTAGAGTGATTTGGATATACCCCATAGTAGTATACTACTTATGGCTGCGTTTTTTACTTCAAGAATCGAACAATAGGAATAGGAATAATCCTTGATCCATACAGGTAAATCACAATCTTGCGGGTATACAACGGACCTCTCACTCACAGTTTCCTGCCACTAATAAGTTATAAAGCCGAAATAGAAAGCTAAAAACAAAACAAAAGAAAAGGAGAAAGGGACAAAAAAAAATCCAAAACAGATAGGGTGAGCAACAATGCATTCTGTCTTGTACGTCCTTGTGTCCTGGAACAGTAGGTCATATTATCTAGGGAAATTGCTAAAAAGGATCAAATGAGAAAAATATTTGAATTCTTTAATCAAAATTACAGAAAAAGAGTGTAAAAAAGGCAAGCTGAAGTTTTAGTTTTTTTTTTTTCTTGGAGACTTTGTATGCTTTGTCAAAAATTTATAACATATATATCTTTCATGTCATGCATTTTAACTTGCTTTTTTCTATATTTTTTCTTCTGTATTTTTTATGATCGTTTGAGAATATATTCTTTTTTTAAAAAATAAATAAGAATAAGAATATAATATTATTTATTTAATATTTAATATTTTTTTATTTTTTTTATTTCAATTTCTCCTATTATGTAGCTCAAGGTATGACAATCTGGTAATTGATAACTACCCAGAGTCAAAAAAGAATATGTATTGGCATAAAAGTGTACCTTTTGGATCCTTAGATCATTCTTATACCATACTATACATTACTTGCTTTTAATTCTTCTACATGACACGTTGGATTTAGGTCAGATGGATTTAAGAAATATAAAGTATAAGTACTTCTTGTGTGATTTGTGAACTACGAACTTATTTCATTTGTTCTTTATGAGCAAGACCAACGACTGATGACTGATTTGTTTCATATTTTTGCGTATATCCATTTTATTCTAGTCATTGTTATTATATATATACTAAGAAATTAATAACTTACTTTTATATTTATAGATAATCATACAAGCTAAGCAATGTATTCATTGTTTTATTGGGTACAATTATTCTTCTAATTACATGCTTGAAAGTCTTACTTGGGAATCATGGAATCTACAGAAATTATCCTGCTTTGAAATTGTCAAATTGTACAGAGAGTAGTTACGTAGAGACTATTGAGTAAACTTACAGATAATGTCTATATATGGTTCACATTTTTTTCCCCTTCAAAGACGATTGTTTACGTGAATCAAAACCCATATATTATAAAGTAAAACAATTTTTCTTTTTGCCAACACATAAAGTAAAACAATTTTTTTTTTTTGTTATTGCAGATTTTCTTTTTTGATATAATCATCCGGTTCAGGTTCTTACTCCCAACACAAATGTTTTCTCTGAGACTTAAACTTGAGACCTAGATAATCTAGCGGAGCCTTACACCACTAGACCAATTTTATAGTGACTATTTCTGAATTTCTATATACTAGTTTAGAACCCGCGCAATGTGCGTGCACATAGGGAAAAAAAAAATAATCTTTAAAAAGAGAAAAAAATCTAATGGTAAAAAAGAAAAGAAAAGAGATATCCTGTATTATGTTTAGAAAAGAGACCAATAAATCCCTCATTTATTATAGCTTGTTCTAGACATGATCATGTTTTATATCTATCTCTCTCTCTCTTTATATATATATATATATATATATATATATATATTTCTCGATGGGTACATTAAGATAGTTATACCATGGACTAAAAACTTATTCAGAAAGTTTATATTTTTTTAATTGATTTATGATCTTTCAACTCAAGAGAAATAATTGATCATAGTTAGGAAGTTATAATAAATCAATTTCGTAAAATTCTAAATTCCAATAATAAGTGGGAAGTTAAAAAAAATTATGCTAGCAAGGAGGTCTTGGGTTAATTGTTTTTTCGGGTTGATTTATCATAAATTTGCAATACCCTTTCTTCAACAGGCATGAAGTCATGGATTTTACTATTTTTATTTTTTATTTTATTTAAGAGAATAAAGGAAGCTATAATTTATGATAAAATTTTCTATCATTATCTTTTGATTTCAGATAAATTGAAAACTTAATATTTAAAGTTGTTATTAAAACATTCAGGTTTCCAGATTCACATTGTTGGTGAAATAAATTCCAAATCCAATTCTTTATTGATTTCATTGAACCATATTTTCTCTAATTTTTATTCTTAACTCAATCTGATCATTATTCATAAGAATGAATAAAAAATTTAAAATTTATTGATTATGTCTACAAATAAAACAAATTCAGGCAAAGTAGCTTAGAATAATTTAGTCAAATAAGATGAAAGAAGATTCTACTACATTCATATTAAATATATATTTGAAAAATTTTACAGTGTAATACCCCAAAATTTATATTTTGGCAATTAACACCTATTTAAAATAAGAAAGTATGTTGTCTCTAATTTTAGTAATTTATTGGGTTATTTTCCTTTGAATTTAAAGAGGCAAAAATCCAATATTATTTTAGGGATCATAAGTTGCCCTATGATTTTTAAAATAATGCATGGTGCATAAATGACCAATGTAAACCCAAAAGTTGTGAGGAAATAATTAATCCAATTAAAGAAAATTGTCAACAATTATTAGATAATCGAATCTTCATTAATTGAACTAATTAACATGTTTTAAAGGCACAATTAGGGAAGTATGACCCTAATTAAAGACCAATGGCCAAGATTAACATAAAGATAATTGCTAATTAATTAGGCATGATTAAGAAATGTATAAGATTAATTACATAAAATCCCTAAAGCCTAATTGACCAACAAAGGATTACTAAAGCATAGGAATAAGATACTAAACAAACTTATTAATCAAACTTTGACAAGTCAACATAAATCAAAGGTTTGGATTAAAAGTAATAAAGTTAATCCTAAGGCCATAATTTGGAATCCTTGTGAAGAAGGATCAACCAATGGGAGAATTTCTTTTAATTAACTATTAAATAATATAAGATAGATTAAAAAAACAAAAAGAAATAAATAAAAAAGGGGATGGGGACGTTTTTGAGCATGTGGGTGTGAGAAAAAGGTGATGTGGAAGCATATGAATCAAGCAATCAAAGGAGATATTTTGAGTTCCAAAAGCTATTAGGGTTAATTCAAATGAGAACCGATAGAAAATAAATTGTGTACTGAAATATGTGAACTAAGTATCAAATATAAGGACATATTATGAACAAATGTATTTTTAACTCGAAGTAGGTTATATCCGAAGTCATTTCCGTAACTTTCGGGGTTAATCCTAAAATGACTAAAGGGCTAGTAAAAAACCCCAAATTGAACCATAATTCTTGTTATTTCAAGTGCTTCTCAAGGAACTACATAAACTTCAAACTTTATCTCTAAAAGTATTTGTGATATATAAAGCACATGCAAATTGAAACATGAGAGTGTTTGGCCAATAAAGCAAAAAGTAGAATAAGAGGACCAGAAGAAGCCAACAAGGCCTGAAGAAAAGTGAAGAAGAAGGAAAGAGAGAGGGAGAACGTTTTGTGGAAGAGAGAAGAGGAAAATATGTGATCTTTAAGAGGCCACATATGCCTCATCTTGACCGTTGATGAAAAGTTAATCCGAGGGTTGAGATCCTTTGGCTTTTGCTATAAGTAGGGGCTTAGGTTCTTCATAAACTTCACACCAAAATCCATTCTTAAGCAATGTAGAGAGAAGTTAGAGAGAAGTGGGAGCAAGAAGGCGGAGGAAGTTCTTCAAGAGGTAAGTTCTAGTCTTTAAATTTTGGTAGTTCTTGAAGTTCTAGGTTAGTTCATAGCTTAGATGTTATTTTGATCTTTAATCTTCCAATATATTGTTGTTATCATATTTTTATGATTAAATATGGTTTTATTTCAAAAAAAAAATGATGGAGAAAGAGATATAGCAAAATTTTGGAAGATTAGAGTCAAAATAGCGAAGCTCTGGCGAAATTTCGTCGGTTAGCGAAGTCAGGGGTAAAATAGTCATTTATGACTAAGATATCTGTTAGGATATTGTTCATGAGTTAATAGATACGGTATTACCCTTTAGGATATCCGGGAAGTCCGGGATCGGGGTCAAAAGGCCGGACGTTTGGCCATTACACGGTGAAAGGTACGTTCGCGGCGTACTATAACACTAACTCTAATGCTTATTGTATGCTTATATGTGATGGTTAATTTCATAAAGACATGGACAAGACCTGGTCTTGGGTCATGCACTGTGACTAAGGTATGAAACTTAGATCACTACTTATACATTCAGTTTACACGGGTTATAGTCATATTAATACCGTTGAGTTTTCCTAGCGCTGAGGACACGACCGTACATCGTGGCACGGTGAATAGTGCAGACAATGAATAACATGCATGAGCGTTGACTATGTGTGGTTATTATTTTACATATGTGATTATGTAACATATGTTGTTTACATAAGCATGAGGTTAATCGTTACTTGAGGTCCAATGGGCATTGGACCTCAGTCTTAACTAATAGTACAGGAAAGGATCAAGCAGAAATATCAGAAATATCAGAGAGGGTACCGGTAGATGGAGCCATAAAGAGGAACTAAGGGGCAAAGTCGTAATAATGCACCGGTCGAGGCAGGAGCTGGAAGAAGTTATCAGAGCCTATTGTCAGGCATGGGTCTAATAAAGTTACTTCGAACAGTTTGGTGCCGAAGGCAAGGCTAGCTAGTCTATGTCGGTTAGCCAATAAGTCGCCGTGAACTCGGTGAGGCCCCCATGATAGGCACTTACCTGGCCATTCTGTTCGGTTAACGGAGTTAGGATCATTGCCCCAAGTCTAGTTAAGGCTTGGTCTAGATTGTATAGTTACTTTTGAGAAATGTAATTGTACAAAGCTCTTTATATTGTATCACATGAATATTCCTTCGGGATTTTCAATTTATCCAGCATACGCCTGGCATCATCATATGTCGGGGTATTTTATATCATATACTCATTGTCCAATTGTTAGCACATTGCTCTCCGTTTCCGCAGTACTCTGATGTGGCACCTCAAACTCTGTCAACTTTTCTAAAACCAAGTGTCAATCGACATCATTTGAGGTATGGAATTTGTGGTGTTACATACAGGTTTTCTACGTATTGAGTTATAAAAATGAATTAAATAGCATGGAGTACGTCAGTAAGATATAAATCTAAATATTATAAATTCCTTCGCTCTTAGAAGATATTTGATGTGTGGAACACATTTTAGAAAATACAAATATTTAATATTTTTAATTTGGATAACTTCCAACAAAATAGAGGTATGAGTAGATTCCCAATTCATTTAAAAATAATTTACAAAAATAATCAAGTTGCTATAATACTCCTATAAATTGTTAACTAACCAGAAAAAGAAGAAGAGCAAATTCAAAATTAAAAATATACTAAATTGTATAACTTCTAGAAAGTATATGCATTAGCCGATTCCTAACCAATATTGAAACCATCAAATTTTAAATAAAGTTTTTTAGGAACTCTAGTGTATTTGGTCTTGTCGATGAAAGCCTCACAGTAGTGGTATGTAAGCTCCTTACATCCCGATTGACATTAAAATTAGAAATCACCAAATGTTTGTGGTAACGTTACACCTTATATCACATGATGAACCAAATGAGCAGGATATATATATATATAAAAGAGAAGCTAATATGGTTACAACATGACTGGTGTGAGATCATGCAAAACAATAAGGTAAACAAAAATATTTCTGAAACAGAACTTTGTATCATGGATGATTATTTTGAGGCACCATCACGAGTAATCTCATGTCTAGACATCACAAAGTTACGTTAGTTGAATGAATGCAACAAAAGGAATGTTTTATATATAGGAAACATCGAGTTGGTTTCCAACTCCACGATAGAGAACATGGGGAGGCTAATGATGTTAAGGCGGATAACATGGGAGGTGAAGAGCGGGGTTTGTGGAATCCACTCAAAAAGTGTTTTATGAAATATTAAAAAAAAATTAATTTCTAAAAAGCGTTAGTAGTGGTACAACCTGATAAGATTTTAAAAATTTTGGAAACTACCTTTTCATTATCTCTATAATTTTAATATATTTGTTTTAAAAATATTTTATTTTATATTTTAATATTTTACAATTTGTAATTATCTCCCGGATATCTCTTTAATGTTTGAGCATGTTTTTTTATTTATTTTTTTTATCATTGTTTTAGTTGTTAGGATATTTATGGCATGAGGAGGATGTGCAAGGAGGGACTCTCAACGTAAGATATTTTATTTTATATATTGAAATTTCTTGTAATTTGTAACTATATCATGATATCTCTCCTTATTTGTTTTAAATATTTTATTTTGTGTCTATTTTAATTATTACAATATTCAAGGCTGGAGGACAACGTGCCAGATGGCAAGAGGAGGGACTCTCAATCTCCCTCCTTCTATATAACCAATAGATTTGCATTCTTTGACCAAAAAATAAAAAAGATTTGCCATTCACTTGCTTCAATTTAAACTCAAACCTTATGGATTGCCGTGGGGAGAATATTAGTTCCGTTACTCACTAATAATTTTGATATTAATTAGTCATTGATCCAACTTGGTGTGCAAGGAAAACTCTAGTAATGGCACCGTATAAAAGAATCAAAAGAGAACTTTTTTGGGTTGACTTGTCTTCACAGTCAATAATTAAACAATGAAATACTAAAAGAACACAAAAGGACAATGGTCAACCGCGATGGACGAACAAAAACAAAAGATGAAATTACTGTGAACATGCATCAAAACGTGTCTCAGTTTGTTGTTTATCCTAAGTGATTAATTAATTCATTCTGTTATGACCCACACTCCTATCATACACATAAGTTTAGGGTAAAGAACATAGCCTCGAGAGGTGTGGGTTGCCATTGAACCAAAAGTTATTGACATGCTCATTTCTCTTAAATTACATAAATATAGGTTATATCTAAATGTGCGCACACGCGCGCCTGCCTATTTTCTCACTTTCCTATAAGGAAAAAAATGTCGACACCTATTTGTCACTAAATTTACTCATGATAACCAATACCAGCTCTGTACCTCTTGTTAATAATATAAGAGTTCGTTAATTAATTTGGTGAGATTAAGAAAAGTTAAGTAAATTAATAATAAATTATAGTATATGAGATGATCACTCTGAAATAGTTATATATATAATTAGATTATATATTAATTCATAAGTTAGCTAAATTAATTTGGAGAATGATAATAAATATAAATACTTTAAAGTAATTTATTTAACTTCAGTAATAATTCCCTATTGGCTTAAAGAATCAAATATTCCTTAGAACTATTCCACTGAAACCCACATGAAGCAACCTCCTGATGATTCATTCATGAGCTCTATCTATAATTCTATATATATAGATACCTCATTGTCTCACTCTATTTACTCTAAAAAAAATCAAACTCAAAATTAATTAAAGCATTATCATCATGCAATCCCGATGCATCCTGAACTTTCAAGGCAGGATGTTCAGACCCTACCCTCGACCAAACCTTCTCAAGAACGATCACTGCGACGTGTTCATTAGCCACCGAAGCATCGATACCAAAAGAACTGTCTCCACTCTTCTCTACGACCACCTTCGCCGGCTAGGGTTTTGCCCTTTCTTGGACAACAAGACAATGAAGCCCGGCGATAAGCTCTTCCACAAGATCAACAACGCCATTTTTGAGTGTAAGCTCGGTGTCGCCGTCTTCTCTCCTCGCTACTGTGAATCCTTCTTCTGCCTTCATGAGTTGGCCCTCATGTTGGAGCGCCAGAAGAAGCTCATTCCTATATTTTGTGATATTAAGCCGTCGCAGTTGAGGGTCAACACCGCCAAGTTGTCAGTGGAGCCAGAGGAACTCCGGCGGTTCAAGTGGGCCCTTGAGGAGGCTAAGTACACCGTCGGCCTCACATTCAACTCCTCCACAGGGTATGCTTAATTAATAATTAATGAATTGAAATGATTTCTCATATTAGTTATAAAAAAAAAAAATAGAATTATTTGTTGTGTGCGGAAATGCAGGAACTTTTCAGACATTGTCAATTGCGCTTCTGAAATCATCATCAGCACCCTGATGGAGCTGGAGGATGAAGAGAAGCTGCCAATGGCAGTTTGAATTATATTAATTTATATAATTATTAAAATTAATATTATATATTACATATTTTTTTCTTCCTTACGTTTTTTTGTGGATGTCAATGATGCACAAGACATGTTGTAATAGATTTTTTGTTTTATAAAATACTTTTGTAACATGTTTGTTCTTCTAGCAAATACATACTGTACTTATTAAAGGTATGTAAAAATGATGTGTCCTGTGGTTCTGGTTCCTCTTTCACTCTTAATTTTATGGGAAATTTTAATCTCTCACTGCTCAATACGCTTTGTTTCTATTTTTTATAATTTAATTTCTTTGGTGGACTTTTTTTATCATATAATTTGATGATATATTAAGATGTGTTCTTAACGAAATGACTATCATATCATCTTGAAAAGTTGAACTTGATATATTTTCATTGTCAAGCATATACACATATTATGAAACATGTTTAAGCAATTTAATAAAGAGCGATTCCATGAATATTTTGTAATTGTAGGCATACATATTAACTAAGAAGGAAAAAACATGTAATAATACAAATGCTTCCTTCCTATGTTAGAATATAGTATTCTTATCCATCGCTTTTATGTGAATAATTAAACTGTATGTTCAATTCAAAATTGACATATAAGATTTATACCTAATTTGATTTGATTAATAAAGTTAATTAACTTAGTTAATTAATGACATTTTTTTCTCTAAAATACCCTAATCATCTTTCTTAATTCCCCTATCTTAAATTAGGAAAAAATTAACAATGATAGAAAATATGTCTTATATTTTAAAATAAGATCAACTTCTCAATTAAGTCCAATATATTGAGCACCGGAACCGAGGAATCCAATATAATAGGTTTTGTTAGCCGGCTTGAAATGTTTGAAAAAATCAAAGTCAAACTCACAATGTCTGAGAGAAATGAACAATCCAAGAAGCTTTGGAAATTAATTAATTCCAAGCAGAGGCCATCTATTTATTTGATAAAATATTTAGTTTATTTTAGAAAGCTTTCGGAATTTTCTTGATGTCATTATTAATTACTCTCCTTGTGATTCAAGAAAATTGTTAAGATCTATGAATTGTGTACAGCTAAGCTGGAATAAATAAAATACTATCTCACCTTTATTCATGAAAATTTTACAAAGACAGTCCCTCCTCCCCTTCTCCCATTATCAATATTATATGGGAAAATCCCCCTCAAGGCCCAAATTAGTAAAAAATTACAAAAAAAAACCCTAGAAAAAGTCACATATCAAAAAAGGTCTCAGGACCTTTTCTGGTATTATTTCATAAACTTAACAACTATATCAGTAAAACATTAATAACTAAATCAGTAGACGTTAACAACAATATCTTAATAACTAAATCAGTACTTATTAACAATTATATCAGTACACGTTAATAACTAATGTTTCATGAAATAATACTATAAAAGGCCTTGAGCCCTTTTTTGACATGTGACTTTTTTTTAGGCCTTTTTTGATAATTGTTTTGTTGTTTGGGCCCTGAGGTGGATTTTCCCATATTATATTCCAACACATCTCTTGCCGTGTATATATATAAGGTTTTAATTTCTTCCTTTAACTATACATAGAGTTTTAGTTTGGTACGTCAATTTTATATTTTTATATATCTTTTCACTTCCCTATAATCCTAATATTATCAATCTCAAATGATATATTTTTTTGTCAATCATTATTATTTCTGAAATAAACTTAATACGTTAGTATTTAATTAAGGTTTCGTCAACATTTAAAATTTTAATATCAACATTAGGTGTTTGTTAAAATGTGGTAGAGAAATTATTACTCAAATGAGTAGCTAATTGTGGCTAAAATAGTATGGGTAAAGTATAGTCTATATATTTATTTGATTTTCATGAAGCTCAAGACAATTATATACTTAGAATGGAGTTTTGTTGCTTATGCTAAAACAAAGTTTGAAATGTAGATTGGATTTTGGGAATTGATTTGTTGAATTACTTATAGGGAAAAGTACTTATATTGAGGGTGTATTTTTATGGTAATTTTTCTTTTCTGATTTTTTCTTGATAAAAGTTTGAAAAATATAAAAAATTTTTTTGGGCTTCAGTTTGGTTTACTTTTCTTTCAGTGCTAAATTGTGTTAGTAACTTTAAGGGTTTTACCTTGATTAATAAATCTAAGAATTATCGAATCTTGTGGGCCTCTGTTGATGTATGATATGGTTTGGATAATGATTTAGAAAATTTTGAAACTTGATCTAAGAGATTATTGAGGATGCATATGAAATTTGTTAAAAAATGCAAGAGAAATGTTCGTTGGGTAAATAAACAAGTAAAAATGATTAACACAACATTGGAAAAAATGTAATGTGAGTTATCTAATATTTATAATGGTATATATTAACAATAATGAGAATGAAAATAAAGTACATAGGCCAATTTCTTTTGATTCCAAACTATGAAATACTAATAGAATGGGGGATTCTAACACTATCAGTGAAATGTATTATTCAAATAATTTGAAGCACTTGTGTTTGGAGGAGCTTGAGAAAGGGAGTGTGTGTGGCATGTTGGTGACTAAATAGATTATAGCCTTGTTGTATGAGTAACTTAAGGTTGAATAATTCGCATTGCTTTGATCTTATAATTGTTGCTTGTCATGCTGGGAGAAGTTTCTGATCAAGGCTTGTTTAAACGTGATGGTCAAATAATAAATAAAATTAAGATGGAAGTTTATGAAGGAAAATTTTTAATTGAAGTTAATAGAGATTCTTTGTTTTGGATAATTAGGTAGCTACTACATGGAAAGTTTTCTTCAAATCTAGTTAAAATGGAAAATTGAGTTACCTGGGAGTCAATAGGTTAGTGAATATTGTCTCATTATAAATTTTAAATAATATTTTACTTTTTATATTTTAATTAAATTTAGTTACCACATTCTATGGTTGATGCGATTTTATCAATGAAAATTTATTTGAATTATCTCAGTTTCTTCGTAGATATTGAAATGAGTAAAGAATGATTACTTTATTTGTTATTATTATTTATTCTGCTTCTATTGGATCATAGCATAACTCATGATTATATGTTGAAATGATAAGAAATTTTTTGAGATATCTTTCATAAATTTTCATGTTGAGATAATCTTGCATTTCTAAAAGTTCGTACACGAGTTTTAATTTATTACTTGGGAAAGGTTTTGTCAACCACTTAAATTTAAAGAAAAGTTTTGAAATATTGTTTGTGAACTTTCATGCCGGGGGTATACTATTATATCATATTTGATATGAGCTATCATGATATTGAAAGAAGAACTTTTCGTTGCTTTGATAAAGTGGCCCCAAGCATGTTTGAAAATGTTTTTGAGAGAACGTAACTGAATACAGAACACTGGTTACTAACAACAATACTATTAATTAGTCCTTGGTGCGTTATATATGGTTAACTCGAGTTCGCTTGACATTCGTGAGCACAACACTCACGCTTGATATTCGTGGGATTGGTTCTCATGCTTGTTATTTGTAGATTTTGTACCTGCACTTATTTCATGCCTTTGAGCCGTGTTTGGTTACTTACCCTCGTGGGTTGTGTCCACGCTTTTTCTCATAACTTCATGCTGCGCTTGGTTAATTATTTACCCTCGTGGACTATATGTCCACACTCGAGGAACCTACATGACTTGACAGGAGAAATTCAAATATAAGTATAAATAAATATAAATTAAATGTGTATGAAATTATGTAACAGTATAATAGGATTCAATCTAGAATAGTACGTAAGAAAAATGTAAAATTATACAAACAGTTAAACCAACGAAATTAAGTAGAAACAAAGTGAAAATATAAAAGCAAAGGTCCCGGGGAATTTCCCTGCAAGAATATTGGCGTAAAGAATGAGCACTGTAATGTTTAAGAAATTGCAATACATAGGAATTGGAAAATCGTGCGTTTCTAGTTAATGATTTATATTAACACTTAATTTACGAGGTTTCCTATCTTTCATTATGTAACATGTTTTATTTAAAGCATTAATTATTTTCATATTTAGTATCCTTATAATTAACTAAAACTATTTTAACCAATAAATTTTATTGAGGATACTTTAAATATTTTATCAGAAATAATTAATTTTAACTAAATTTCTTAATTTACATGAAATAATATATTGTAATTTATAAAAAGGATCAGAAAAATATATATTTTTGGGTTTTCACTTGGTCTCAAGACTTGGAAAATACTTGGGAATTTGGATTAAATACATTCTAGCATCAGTTAATATTCATATTTTGTCCTGTATTCAGTTACATCAATCTGTGTGTGGCCGAATTGATGCTAGTTGTGCCAACTTTTCTGGGGCCTTAGAGTTAGGAAGAGAATACACCTCCTTCGAAGAGATGTCCTCTTTTGCCCGGTTGAGAAGCATTTATGACATACCAAGGTTGTTAATCAAGTGCTTTTAGGGAAGCAGATTCGGAGAATTATCACTTTGGAATCACCCTCCCTTTGGGCTTCCACATTGAAGATCAAATATATTAATCTATCTGCTGAAACAATCATCAAGAATCTTTACAATTCCTCATGGATATAGAAGGGACTTTCTGAAAATGCGGGAATCAGCATAGGAGGGAGATTAAAGTGGCGTGTTGGGAATCGCACCGTGATTGTGATGCGGCAGAGTCATTAAATCTTCTCTTTGTTGAATGTCCTTTAACAGAAGCCTATGGTATAGATGTTTTAATATCGGAATACCTTCATCAACTTTCATTGGTTTCAAGGAATAGCTTGGTTAAGGATACGTCATTCAATCTCCAAAAGGATGGTCTAATGCATTTAATTTCTCAAATGATATGTCTTTTGCACACTATTTGGAGGAGAATGAATCATGCTTTACATCATGGAAAAAGAGACATCCCTTTTGACAATAATTAGGGAAGTAAAACAAATGGTTAACTTACAGGAACTAGCATCTTCAACTTCATTCATATTAAAGGTGGATAGGCCAAAATTCATTGCTGCTTCTTGCTTACCTTTACACAATGATGGATGGAATATTCTCATTTACAACTACAAGAAATTGGAGAAACACTTTTGCCATGGAATTATTTGTTACACAGGGATCCCCCGTGAAGGAATTCTTGTGGGAAAAAAATCAATACTAGGGAAAACATTTCTTTTCAAATGTATTTAATTAAAAAGGGTGCACAATAAGGTTATTATACCTAGACCAGTCACTGAACCAATCGGGATACTGGGTCAATGGGTCAGACCAGAGTCAAACCGGGGCCAAATTAGTGAGAAAGTGAACATTTTAGGGTTATTAATATGAAATTTTAAGGGAAAAAAAAAAATATGACCCGGCCGGTTTACCAACTTGTTTGTCGGTTTCTGAGCCGAATCGGCTGGTTAAATCTGAGTTTAATAACACTGATCTACAGAGACAATAATGTGGTTAGGTCCGAATACATGAGTTTGAAAAAGACCAAATTTCACAAGGCCAATTTTCCGGCCCACACATAGGCCCACTTAACTTCTGACCCGCCCCAATATTTGTTCCCCGCATTGTCCACAAACTAGAGACCTTAATGCATCTCTTCATAACTTGCAATCCCGGTTGGTTTGCTGGAATAGGGATGTATTTGGGATGGTCGAGAATCAGAAAAGGGCCTTGGTGTCCAGAATTGAAGGCATTCAAAAATCTAGTGCCTATCCTTATTCTGAGTTCTTATGTAATCTGGAAATGGATCTGCAAAGTCAATTGGATAGACTCTTGAAACTGGAGGAAATTAAATGGTTTCAAAAGTCTAGATCGGAGTGGATTACAAAAGGGGACCGCAATACTAGGTATTACCATCTCAAATCTAAGATGCGTAATCGAAGAAATAAGATTATGATGCTTAAGGATGTTAATGGGGTCTGGGTAGAAAATGAGGCTGATTTGAAGAATATGGTCACTAATTATTTTAAAAGCCTCTTCTGCTCGGATTCTACTACTTCTTCTGTGATCCATTCTAGAGCTCATTTCCCTTTGATTGATACCGCTACTCTGACTAATTTCATGAATCCCCCCTCCGATGATGAAATTCGTTCAGCTTTATTCTCCATGGGCCGTTTCAAAGCTCCAAGTTATGATGGCTTCCCCCCAGTGTTTTATAAGAGGAATTGGAGCATCGTTGGTCCATCCATTTGTGAGTTTGTCAGAAACGCTTTCCTAGGTAATATCTCTCTTTCTGATTCTAACAAAACGCTTATTGTCCTGATTCCTAAGTCCGATCATGTAGAATATGTTTCTCAATTTCGTCTAATTTCCTTGTGCTCAGTTCACTATAAGTGCATAACTAAACTGATTTCTTTGAGGTTGCGATATGTTATGAATGATTTGATCTCCCCTTATCAATCTAGTTTTATTAAGGGCCGTCAAATTCATGATAACATAATTATTGGTCAAGAAGTTATTCATACGATGTGCAAGAATAGAAGTAAGAGGGGTCTTATGGCTATGAAAATAGACTTTGAGAAAGCCTATGATCGGATTAGCTGGAATTTCTTAAAGCAGGTGCTGCTAGAAGTGGGATTTGAATCCAGATTTGTTGATTTGATTATTAACTGTGTGTCATCTGTTTCTTACAATGTTTTATGGAATGGAGCGCAGACTGAATTTTTCTCTCCTAGTAGGGGTCTTAGACAAGGGGACCCTATTTCACCTTTGTTATTTGTTTTATGCATGGATAAGTTATCTCATATGATATGTGACCTTGTTGAGGAGGGGTTGTGGAAGCCTATTGTGGTTCCTAATTTTGGTCCTAAGATTTCCCATCTAATGTTTGCGGATGACTTACTCTTGTTTGGGGTTGCTTCGGAGAATCAGGTTCGCTGTATGTTGAGATGTTTGCAGGATTTTATGGAGGCTTCTGGTAGTAAAATTAGTAATGCTAAATCTTCGATCTTTTTTTCACCTAGAGTTCCATTACACTCTAAGTTGAAAATTAAGGAATTATCCCAAATGCATATTTCTGGGGAGATTGGTAGATACTTGGGCTTTCCTTTATCGAGAAGTAGGAGACCGAAGGAGAATTTCCAATATATTGTTGATCGGGTTAGATCTAAATTGGCAGCTTGGAAGGTCAAGTGTCTGTCTACTGCTGGAAGAATCACCATAGCTAAGTCAGTGGTGAGCTCTATTCCTCTTTACCCTATGCAGGTGGCTAGAATTCCCAGAAGCATTTGTCTGGAAGTGGAGAGACTTCAGAGGAATTTCATATGGGGTCATGATGACACATCGCATCAGCTCCATTCTGTTAGCTGGGATCTAATTACTAGACCCAAGGATTGTGGTGGTCTGGGTTTTAGAAGGCTCTCGTCCTTGAATCAAGCGTGTGGAGCAAAATTAGCTTGGTCCTTGACTTTAGGGGCTAAGAAGTTGTGGGTGGATGTGCTTACTCATAAGTATATGTTGAGGGAGAATGTATCTCTGTTTTCTGCCCATTCAGGGGACTCCAAACTATGGAAATTTATTTGTTCCAATAATCATATTGCAGAACAGGGGACTAAATGGCAAGTTAGGAATGGCAACTTTATAAGCTTTTTCAATGACTGCTGGATTGCGAAAGGAGTTTCAATGAGTGATTTTTGTCTTCGTGATCTTACGGAGATAGAGAATAATTCTCATATTAGTGAGTGGGTAACCCATGGTTGGTGGGATATTGGTAGACTCTCAAATGTTATTAACAGCTCTGGCCTGAGAAGGTTGGCTTTGGCTATGCCTCCAAGGGAGATGGCTGGGGAAGATTTCATGGTCTGGGATGAGGCAGGGGACGGATGCTTCTCTATCAAAAGTGCTTATTCCCTTATTGAGCATTTTCCTCCTAATCCGAGACACAAGCTGTTTAAACTTATATGGAAATGGCAAGGTGTGGAGAGGATTCGTGTGTTTATGTGGAAAGTGGCTCTTAATAGACTCCCCACTAATCTGTGGAGGAGTTCTTGGTCTCAAGCTTCGGCTCAGTGTGGTTTGTGCATTAATGAGACTGA
Organism: Acacia pycnantha; assembly: GCA_025563575.1. NCBI lineage: Eukaryota > Viridiplantae > Streptophyta > Magnoliopsida > Fabales > Fabaceae > Acacia > Acacia pycnantha. Next base: position 739,839 of record JAMWYP010000242.1, on the reverse strand, counting down.
AGACGCTCTTCACATTCTTCGTGACTGCGCTTATGCGCGAAACTTGTGGTCTAGGCTTCTTCATCCCAGGTTGCCCCTTTCTTTTTTTACTGTTGATCTTGATGATTGGTTAACTATGAATTTGTCCCCTAAACTTACTACTAGGTGGGGAGGGTGGTGGAGCATCATATTTGGGGTTTCCATTTGGCAACTCTGGAATTGGAGGAATTGTGCTATTTTTGACAACTCCTTCTCTAGGCCGTCTAATCCAGCAGTGATTATCTCCAGGTCTTGGGGTAGTTATGCTATGAGTCTTGAGCATGAGCATCCGACTCGCCCAGTGAATGGTACAGGTACTTCGGGATGGCTATGTCCCCCTGTTAACTGGTTTAAACTTAATGTGGATGGGGCTATGGCTGCCCAATCAATGAATGCTGGATGTGGTGGTGTAGTCCGTGACCATTCTGGCAATTGGGTGGTTGGATTTGCGAAGGTAATTGGGATTTGTGATCCTGATCTAGCTGAGGAATGGGCTGTGTACGAAGGTCTGCGTTTGGCATGGGATATGGGCTTTAGGAAGATTATTGTGGAGTCGGATGCTGAGTTTGTAATTAGGAGGATTCTTGATAGTTCTTTGCAGTCAGGAAGTCTTCTGGTCCTGAATATTAGAGAGCTGTTACAGAGGAATTGGCAGGTTGAAGTTCATTCTATCCAGAGGGATCTTAACAGGATTGCTGATGCCTTGGCAAAATGGGGTATCTCCAGCTCGTCCATTTTCGATGCTTGTCCGAGTTTTTTGAGGTCCATTGTTGACCAAGAGTGTTTGGGATTAATTTCCCCCCTTCTGTAATCTTTTCTCTTGTTCTCAGGCTTTTAGCCTTCTTATTTATCAAAAAAAAAAACTAAAAGCGTATCTATGAGTCTCTTTCTTTCATTTCCTATTTTTGTACTCCCTCCGGTCTTAATTATAGGACATATTTAACCGATTTTGGAGGGATTAAGGATAGAGATTAAATTTGTTTATTTTACTCATTTTACTAAAAATCCCCTTATATAAATTTTGCACTTCAACTACTTTATTGATTTCACATAATCATTTATTCATATAAATAGAGGTATTTTAGGAAGAAATTGACAAAAATTAGAATGTTGTCTTATAATTAGGACCAAAACAAATTCTCAAATGTTGTCTTATAATTAAGACTGGAGGGAGTATTAAGTTAATAAATGATTAAATGTTGAGGGCAGCGATTCTTCATCATTGTGATAACAATATGTCTATATACGTAAAGTTAAGGTTTAATTTTATCCTAAAGCGTAGAAGTTGTGAATATTCAGAAGTTTTTTTAATCAATTTTGCCGTGCAAAAATTAAAAAATGGAGTAATGGAATGCTTATTAGTGGATAAAATTGTTAAGAGTTAGCATTAGTTTTTTAAATTGTGAGGGAAATTTTACTCATTTTTTAATATTTCCTCAGCAAAATTGATATAGAAAAAACTTTTGAATACACACGTTTTTATGCAAATTTTTTTGAGACAAAATTACAACATAATTGCGTATAGGTATTACTTTCTCCAATCCTAAATATGATATCCATTTGATTTTTTTTTTTTTTTTGTGTGGAGAAGTTAAGATATCCAATATTACTTAATGATAGTATATGGTGTGTATCATTCGATTATATATCATAAGTTTATAAGTCAAACTAATTAGTTTAGAGAAAAAACAATAGATATAAATACTTTAAAATAATTTATTTAACTTCCCTAATCTTTTTTTTTAAAAAAAAAAAATCAACTGGATCTTATATTTAGAATCAGATAAATATTTTTGTAGAGCCTCAAAAAACAAATCAATACAATTTTGACTTATGCATCATAGGTTTTGAAGGGATTCATTCGTTTATTTAATTTGCCTTGTGGGATGAAAGTTGAAGCCTGATTAAGATGCGCATCAACACACCCGCTTGCTTAAAACCACGAATGAGGAGAATGGACTCTTACAATTATGAGATGTGAGGACTGTACTGTAAGTTTCAAATCCTATTTTAGAGCCAACTAATTAAGTGTTGGATCGGTTTCACTACAAACAATTACTTTTACATTTTTCAAGATAAACTTTTCAAAGAAAAGAATTTAACACAAATCGATGGGTGGATATGCATGAAAGGAGAGATGTTGGCCTTGTAGGACCAGAATTTACGTGGAAGCGAGGGACGACTGAGGCAAGATTAGACAGGATTCTGGCTAATGATCAGTGGGCTAATTTGTTTCCTAATGCCTCAGTGACTCACAGGCCCCTACTCCTCCATTTGGATAAGGATACACACTCATCTACATCGAACCGCCCATTTCGTTTCATTGCTGCTTGGGTTCTCCTTGCACAGTTTGACGAGTTTGTTCGTTAGTCGTGGTCCCTGGATATGGCTTGGATACCAAACATTGCTCAGTTCGCAGATGTGTGCTCGAAATGGAACAAAGAAGTATTCAGGCATACTGAGGGAAGGAAAAAATAGCTCTTGCGACGTCTTGAAGGCATCAATAGGGCCGTTACTCGGTATGGTCTTCTGCCAAAATACAAGGACTTGCAACTAGGCATTTGGAATGAACTAGAGGACGTCCTACTTCAGGAATCTCTGATATGGGCACAGAAAGCTACAGTGAAGTGGTCAGTGTATGGAGATCGGAATACTCGTTATCGCATGCTAATCGCTGACGAAAATCTCAACGTATTGAGGCTATCAAGGATAGTGAGGGATCATGGGTCTATGACACCTCCCTGAGCTGTGCTACCATATGTCTTATCCCTGTGTTGAGGATGGTACCTTACGTCGGTGCAATAGGGAGATCTCAGATATTGAAATTAAAGAAGCTATCTTCAGTATGGGTGCCCTGAAATCCCCGGGACTTGACGGGTTTAACGCCCTTTTCTACCAGAATCAATGGAGCACAGTATGTACATCTGTATTGTCCTACATTAAATTCTTATTTGATAATCCACAGGCGATCAAGGACATTAATGGTACCCTGATGGTACTCATACCGAAGAAAGACCATCCGAAGTCTATGGGAGACTTGAGACCAATAAGTCTTTGCAATGTCATCTACAAAACTCTCTCGAAAGTCATTGTGAACAGGCTAAAGCCTGTCTTGCCCTTGGTGATCACTCCAAATCAATGCAGTTTTGTTCCAGGGAGGCACAACAGTGATAATATAATTGTGGCTCAAGAAGTTATCCACACCATGAGATCCATGAAGCAAAAGAAGGGATTCTTGGCAATTAAAATTGACTTGGAGAAAGCTTATGATCGAGTCAACTGGAATTTCTTACTAAACTGTCTCAGGGAAATTAATCTCCCAAGTTGCCTTATTGAGGTAATTGGCAAGTGTTTCTCTAGCTCTAGCATGCAACTTTTATGGAATGGTGACAAGGCTGAGCGCTTCCACCCTTCTAGGGGTGTGAGGCAAGGGGATCCTCTATCTCCTTATTTATTTGTGCTATGTATGGAGAAACTAGCCTATCTTATCCAAGATGCTATCCATGAAGTGCATTGGAAGCCAATCCGCCTTACAAGAACTAGGCCTCCTATTTCTCACTTATTTTTTTGCAGATGATATCATTTTGTTTGCAGAAGCTTCCATGGATCAAGTTGCTATGATAAAGAGTTGTCTCAAGACATTCTGTGAGAGTTTGGGGCTAAAATTTAATCAACAAAAAACCCGAGTGTTCTTTTCGAAGAATGTGCATCATGTTTAAAGGAATGAAATGTGTGAGTCACTTGGCTTTTCTATCACAAGTGACCTGGGCAAGTACCTTGGTGTTCCTCTTCATCACAAGCGTGTCACTAAGGAATCCTTTCATTATGTCATGGATAAGGTGAAAACAAGACTATCAACATGGAAGGCAATATCTCTATATTCTGCAGGGAGAGCCACTTTAATTTCGTCTGTTACCACAGCGATACCAGGGTATGTCATGCAAACCTCTCTACTCCCGGCTAGTACTTGCGCAAGCCTAGTACTTGCGCAAGCCTGGGCAAAGCAACCATCAGTTCTAGTGGGGTAGTACGAAGGACCACAAGAAATTACCTCTAGTTGCCTTGGATGTGGTATGTAAACCAAAAACTCTAGGTGGCTTAGGCTCCGGCACACTAATTATTATAATCAAGCTTATCTTATGAAGATTGGTTGGCAACTCTCAACCAGAAGAGATGATTTTTGGGTGAAAGTTATTCGGAATAAGTATAACTGTGGACCAGATGTGATACCGAAGATTAACATGGGTAGACCGGGATCAAACCTGTGGAGTGGAATTAAGCGCACGTGGGACAAAGTTCGCAAAGGGATTGAGGAAATGCCAAATGGGCTCCTAAGGTGGAAATGGACGAAGAGAGGGGTTTTTTTTCCGTGAAATCTGCCTATGATGCCTTGAAGCAGGACGTTCGGCCTATAGATTCCTTATAGGGTTGGGTCTGGAAGGTTAAGGTCCCGGAGAGATGCAAAATGTTTCTTTGGCTTGTTCTTCGTAATCGTCTTCTAACGAATGTATCTCGATGCAAAAGAGGTTTGAGCGTGGATGCCTATTGTCCGGTATGTAATGCAGATTTGGAACATTTACAACATGTTCTAAGAGACTGTCCTGAAACACTTGAGTTGTGGCGCCAACTTGTACCTCCACAATTATGGCACACGTTCAGCTCTTTGACTTTTGATCGTTGGATTCAGTGGAACCTCAACTTTAGGGAAGACTCGAAGTAGGCGGAGGATTGGAGGCAGACTTTTGTCATCATGTGCTGGTGGTTGTGGAGGAGGCGCAATACCACTATCTTTGAAGGAACGAGAGCTTCGAACATGCATTTATCAGCTAGCGTCACAGCCATTAGGCGTTCACTGATAGAAGCTCGAGATAGATTTTGTCTGGTGGATGGCAGGAAAATGAAGTTGAAGGACACTGGGGATCAATGGCAACCTCCACCAGCCGACTGGATTAAAATCAATACAGACGGTGTCTACTCCATCTCGTCACCTGGTGTTACAAATGGCGGCATATTGCGTGATGAGCACGGTGGCTTTCTGTTCAAAGGGGAGGAGGACGATCATATATATGCTGAATTATGGGGTTGTCTCCATGGTCTTAAGCTTGCATGGGACATGGGGCTCAAGCAAGTTATTCTCGAAGCTGATTCTGCGGATGCAATTGCACTTATACGGAGCCCTGCAAATGGAGCACATGAAGATAGACATCTAGTAAAGGAAATCAAAGGGGTGGTGGCTCAGGATTAGTCCGTTGAGGTCTACCTCATTAGTCGGCGTTTGAATGTTGCAGCTGACCAGCTTGCCAAACAAAGCTTATCCTCTATGCCAGGTTTCCAAGTGGTCTTGTTTCTAGACACGACGTTAATAATAATTCTTGAAGATGATAAGGGCTAGATAATATAAGGGTACTCAAGTGTATCAAAAAAAATAAGAAGAAGAAGAAGAATTTAACACAAATCTAAAAAGAGTCCAACCCTAAAAGGCCAGCTTATTGAATGAGAGAACCTCTCAAACTTAGGAAAAATTCATTTGCCGATAACTACACTTTTCTTCAATTTTTAATTTGGTGTATATGTGTTTTTCTCCGTTATAAAGATTAACTCTAATATAGGGGCTAATAATATTAGTAGAGTAAAGTTACAGAGTTAAGGATGTTAACAAGAAAAAATTAATGATTTAATTAAGAGAAATTTATATACAAGTACCAAATTAAAAATGGGATGAAAGTATAGGTACCTGAAAATAGGTTTCCCTTTAAACTTATAAATATCGCTTCTTTTATAAGGCTAGAGTAAATACCCTTTTTGGTCCCTGGAAAAAACACAGATGCCCTTTTTGGTCCCTGAAAAAAAATAAATCACTTTTAGTCCCTAAAATGGAAAAATAAGGTCCTTTTAGTCCTTTTGATCATTTTTTTTGCACATTTTAATCCCTCAGAAATTCCCAAAAAGGTCATTTTTAGTCCTTAAAAAGGACCAAAATGACATTTCTTTTACTCAGGGACGAAAAAGGGTCAAATGTGTTTTTCCAGGGACCAAAAAGGGTATTTACTCTATAAGGCTACCTGAAATTAAAAATGAAAGAATGAAAATGTCACGCCCTAAAAACTAAGGGGTGATTGGCATGGAATATGAGTGGACTCACATTCCTTAAGCCTTAAACTTATAAATTAGACTTCCCAAAAATTCTACAATGATCCAAATTTTCAATGCAACATCCAGAGCTCTACTCTACTATAGCGTATACATATACATATATTCCAAATTACATGGGAAAACATGGATCTTGCCTATAGATTACGTGGAGCATCTAAACTACAGATGTTAATACATAAATGAAAACTGCTTAACTTTACATCCACTAGCAATTGCAAAATATATCTACAAGCTTGGTCAGCAATGACAGTCTTCACTATTCAACTGAAGATACAAGATCAGCAATGCTATCTGAAGCCCAAAAAAACCATTTCCGGTGAATAACATCTCATTTATGAAATTTAATGAAATACTAATGAAAATAATTTAAACAGATTTAACTTTAAATCATAACAATATGGCAATCAACTTTAATTTTAATAGTATAAAATCATAAACATAATGAAACTATATAAAATATCGTTAATCAAATAAATCAGAGTACGTAGTAATTAAAACATTTGATTTAACATAATCAATTTAAACCATAATTCTCAAACTTCATCTTTCTGTAGGACCTCAACAGAACGGAATAACAAGCGTGGACACACAGTCCATAAGGGAAAATAACCAAGCGTGGCATAGAGGCCATGAAAACAAGCGTGAACACACAGTCCACTAGGCTAAGTAACAAAGCACGGCTCGAAGCCACAAAACAAGTGCGGGTACAAAACCCACGAATAACAAGCGTGAGAACTAATCCCACGAATATCAAGCGTGAGTACTATGCCCGCGAAAGTCAAGCGAGCTCGAAGTTAACATGCATGGTGCACCAAGAACTAACAGTACTATTGTTAGTAACCAGCGTTCTGTATTCAGTCCCTTAAAAAAACGTTTTCAAGCATGCTTGGGGTAAATTTTCCTTAAATAAACCAAACTCTTCTTCCTTTAACAAAACTCGAGAAGGATATTGCAAAATAAAATACCCCAGCATGAAAGTTCACAAGAAGGCCTCAAACACTTTCAAACACAATAAAAATAGTTTGTAGCTGAATAATTCACCATATAAAATGTGAAGCCAAAAATAATTGGGTTAAGGTGCAAAAATAGACATGTGCTTTTCTCCGAGGAGCGCCCAGTAGCAAATGCTTTTTTCAGGTGCAAAAGTAACTATGTGGTTACAAATTAGGTGCAAAAATAGCGTTTGACCGTTAAGTTTGATTTTTGATCGTTAAGTTTGACTTTTTTTGCTGACTGGATGATGACGTGACATTTCAAATATTTTTTCAGTATCCTTTTAGTACCGGTCAATACCTAAAATATTTTTTCAAGATCCTAAAATAATTTTTCAAAATTATGAAATATTTTTTTTTTGTACCAATCAGTATCCTGAAAATACTTTTTAGTATCAGTCAATACCCAAAGCACATGTCTATTTTTGCACCTTAACCCAAAATAATTTATAAATATCAAGTACTAAAGATATCAATGGGAATGGGATGTTATTCACTCACTTGGTGAGTTCTCATATATATAACTTCTTAAGCATTCTTAGATTTGTTTTCTTGAAATGCCGCCCCCACCCACACAACGTCACATAGCAACAAGAAATAGGTAAGAAGAAAGAGGGCTTCCACTATCCAACAACATAAGCTTCACTTGTAACCAACCGATGCAGCGGACAAGAAGGGGAAGGAGAGACAAGACTAGCTACTACCCACACCCACAAGATATATATATAGCATCAACTAGAAGGGCAACGAGAGAGACAACAGCTTGAAATCTCGAGCAGAGAAGGAAGGCGATTGCAACCCTCCTCGACGCTTGCGCACACCAGCAACAACTTGAAAATCTGAGGAGAACGACGGAAGGGAAGCAAGGGACGGCAAGGGTTCAAATTTTTCAGACTCTCCCCCCTCCTATATGTACAAAAGGGAAATTCGGTAATTTTGGGAGTTAACACATGAAAGAAATATTTTGGTACCACTTCTAAGATTCGCACTAAAAACACAAAGAACATAGAAAGATCACCACACCACTAAGCCACTAGCTTCTCTTTGCTACCAAACTACAATAAATAGTTCAAATACCAACACTTATTATTATTATTATTATTCAGGGCTATTACAGAAAACGAGATGGAAACTTGAACTATACAAATAAAAAAAACAAAACAAATTGAACACTACAATGGAAGCATGTGATACAAGAAATGGAAACAGTTTAGGTGAAGAAGAATGGCTGAACAGAGGAAGGAATGTGTGTGGAGTGAGAAGGAAGAAGAGAGGAAGAAGGTGAAGAAGACGAAGCAAATCGGCTAAAAGACGAGGCCATGAGTTGAGCCATTTCAACAATGTGAGTAAGTAACATAGGCCTCACAAACATACCCCACAGACCCACCACCACCATCGCTATCTCAGCCCCAAAACTCATCTTTCTTTGCTAAATATAAGATAGGATGTGTCTTCTTCTTCGTCTCTGGATTTACTGTACGTAGAAGATGAAAGATTTGTGCTCAAATATAATATCAGTGGGACACTAAATAAGACAGTGAGACTGACGCTTGTGTGATTATGGTCTCACGAGTCAGCGGCTAACTAACAGTCTTTGGGATGTCACTGTTACTCGCTCATCACCAACCCTGTCCCTCTCCTTAGTCCTACCAACTCACTTCCTTCTTATTTTCATTCTTTCCCCATAAAAATTGCTTTTAGTCAACCTCTTTTACTTGAAAATTAATTTAATTTACATTATAACTACTATTATTTGATAGAGAAAAAGTCTAGATAAATTGGATTCCGGGTCTTAATAGAGTCAGGACATGTTTCAAGACCTATAGAGTGCAATTGAACTCATGATCCTGTAAATTATTAATCAACTTCTTACCGGCCAACTGGACATCTAATCTTTGTTGGCACATTACCAATACTTTCCTATCTTAAATGTAAGAATTAGTTGAGTGGTTTTTTTTAGTATAAATGTAAGATATTAATCCATGTTACCTTTCAAATTTATAATTTTATTTTCAAACCATCTACATTCATGGCATGTTCGCACATATTAAAAGAGAGTTTTAATGAATATGAGTATTCTTACTGTATATGATTAAAAGGATTTTTCAGGAAATTAGCATACATTTTTTATAAATAATTAAATCTACTAATTTATTTAATCTCTGGAAATTAGTTACCCAACTCCTATAAAATTATAAATATATATAGAATTTTGTGTGTATATATGTATGGTATTTTTGGTCATTTCTTGATTCTTGTACAGTTTACCCTTTCTTGTCCTTTTTATAAAGGTCTATCAAACCATCTTATACATATTAAGGAACCTATTTAAAAATTGGTTATCAAAAAAAAAATCGAATTTCTTTTTCTAAGCTTACCCACATGGCCCCATTCAATGAAGGCAATTTATTAATTGTTTGGTTTTTTAATTATTTTTAAATTATGTTAAAGACCAAGTAAATCTTCTGAAGAGACTCTTAATTACAGAAATGACCAAATCGAATAGTCCGTGTTATCAATAAACACGAATTAAAACCGTTGGAATCCCAATTAAAGAAAAAATGTGTTATGCAAATTCTTTTTAATTCGTAGATCTACCGTTCAACACTTTAGCTCAAAGAGTTTGTTGAGTCGTTTACTATTCAACTTCACATCCTTCTTCCTTTACTTTTTTTTGCCAAATATTCACATCCTTCTATATATTGACTTTTGTTTGTCCTCATCGCACGTGTCCCCTATTTTTTAAGGTGAGCACCCGCTATACTGACCGAAGAATTACAATTACAAATTAGACTAATCGGATCAGGTCATCGCAAGACACACGTAGGTGGCGACCCCACCATCTAGGCAGTTAAATTCTCAAAGGATTCAACTTACGATCTTTGGTTAAGCTGGAACAGCTCTTACCAATTGACCAACTCCAAAATTTTTTTTTGCTAAATATAGACATCCTCTTATTGGTCGAAATCCATCGATTGATCCAACTCCAACTTTTTTTTTTCTTTTTCGCGAAGTATATGTGTTATGGAATAAATATTGGGCTCATCCAAGGTATGACCCAGCAGGAGACAACTAGTGTATTTGGGCTTGGAGGCACAAGAGGCCCAACAGGTCCAAACCCTAACCCTAAGGTAGCCTCTATATATAGTTAGTTAACCTAAAAGGTACATCTTCTAAACTCTCTCCTTTACTATCCAGCCTCACAGAGCACACACCCCACTTCATTGGGTGAAAACCCTCATGTTTGTGCTCTGTGATCTCCAATCCTCTTAGGTATCTCATCTATGGATACTTGGGGGAGAGCTATTTGATCCTATATCAATATGCTAGCCCACCTAGGGTTAGACACTTATGTTCTTATGACAGAACAATATGTATCATTTTATTGGAGACAATTATATTCGAGGCACTGTGGGGCTCTAATTGTGGGCACCTTTTTCAATAAAAATTTGAACATTGGTTAGCCATATTGTGAGAAACTAACATCTTGCGCTATACCTAAACCCGATAGTTAACTCCAACCTTTTTAATTAATTATGTTAGTGTCGTATCGTGACTCAAGAGGGCAAATGTGTTCATTATTGAGGCCGTATATTTAAATTGGGCATAACTAAAAATAGGCCCAAACGATTTTTTTTGCTCTAAAGGCCCAAACGATTCAAACATTGGTTTTTTTGTTTTGTTTTCCAGACACCAAGAGGGTTGAATATAGTAAAAGTGACTAGTCTCTCACAACTCACCACATAACAAACTAATATTCAAATCCCTAATAAAAGAGATGTTCATATTTAGTGTCCGATAATACCTTAAATATAATTGACTCCAATAAACAGATTCATATGCCTTTTAAAAAATTCATGCCCAAATACTTATTGCATCACTGAAATTTTTAGCTAAGCAAAATTCTAAAATCTTTTGGATATTGTAGTTGTATTGTTTTTATTATTAAACTGTTTTATTTGGGGATATAAAACTGTTAGAATAAAACAACAAATATTTACAATAATATGATAAATACATTATATATCCAAGTATAATTTTATAACTTTATTGTTTAAAACCAAAAGTTGTCATTTTCTTTATGAGACTCAGCTGAATTAATGCGCCGGGCCGGCCACCGCTGACCGTCAAAAGGATAGCCAATAAAATATAAAACAATCACATAGATAATTATATAATTTTCTCAGAAAAATATCATTAGAAATTCTGAAAAATCCTATATAAAGCTGCATGAAGTAGGAAAAGTTCTAAATTAGGTTGATAAATTCAATAAATCCCTAATTAAGTTATAGACCCAATTTAAGATTTCAAAATGTAAGTTTAATAACATTATTGCCCTCTCCTAAACTCCTCTCTCCTCCTAAAAGAGTTTTATTGTTCTGACACTTAATTTTTCAATAAGTGTGTGTATGTGTGTCTATATATATATATATATAAATTAATGCATGATTAGCTTAAATTAAAGAATTATTTTTATCAAGAATAATTCAAGCTAAAAAGAAAAGCATAACCCCAAAAACAATTAAATGATATTTAGTTGAATATTGAGAATAGAAAATTTTATTTTTGATTTGATTTTTTTCGAAGAGAAGAAAATGAAGCTATGTTAATCACACACGAAAATCTGACTTGTATGATATATCAAACTATATATCAAAGATTTTCAGTAATGGAATTAAAAAAGAGTCTCATTAACCTAAAAAACCTAACTATATGTCATACCAGTCAGAATTCTAGGATTAATGAAGTTCTATTTTGTTTTTATTACCAAAACGAATTTAATTCCAGATCTTTCAAAAATAAAATTTTTATTGACAATATTTAAATAAAAGTGATTTAATTGATATTGGAGTTATGCTTTTCTTTGAATTATTCTTCATGATTCTTTCAAAACACAAAAATTCCTATTTACGCAAATCATATTTTACTTTATTAATATGAATGTTAATATATAAACACACACTTATTGAAAAACTTAGTTATAGAACAATAAAACTCTTAAAATGAGAGAGTAGAAAAAAAGACTAGGGGAGTGCAATAAAGTAATTTAATCATATTTTAAAATTCTAAATTGGGTCGATAACTTTATTAATGATTTGTTGAGTTTAACCTCCTGATTTAGAATTTCCTTATTTCAGACAGCCTTATATGGGATTTTCCCAAGAAATTATATTGTCAGTAGTTATGAAACTAAAAGTGTGTATTTATATATTAATGTGAGAACCGACGAAAATAAAAGGGAAATAAATTATATTATAAAGGTCTCAAGTCACCACATAATACAATATAATCAATGACCAAAGAAAGCCATTTTCAGTAAGTGAACTGAAGATCTGTTGGGAAGCGAAACAAAGAATTTTCCAAAGAATTTCAAAATTCAAACAGACGATCCACCGGTACGTCTCTAACATTTTATTTGCATTTTTGTGTTTGATTTCTTGATCACAATCCATGGCTTTCCTTTCAAGTTTCCCTCCTTCGTTTCTTGGTAGTGCTGATGCTCAAATGATCTCTTTCTTGATACTAAGTTTCTGCCAGAAAAGAAGTACATTCGAATGTTACGTTATTAAAAAAATATTTTGAAGATCAATCACTCTCTCTGAATCTTCTCATTTTTTTCTTTTTTCTTTTTTGTATAATGCGCTACCTAAAATGTCCATTTGAACATGAAAAACCATCAAAAAGTCCTTTTGGAGAATAAATAGAGAGAGAAGCAGAGAAGAAAACGATACAAAGTCTTACCCAATTGTAAGTTGCAAACTCTACTACTGCAAGAAAGTCTGAAGTTTTATTACTAACTGTTCAATGAAACTGAAAGAAACAAAAGAAAGTGATTCTTTTTTATAACAAAATTAAAATTGGTAGGAAGAGAAAGTTTTTTTTTTTTGGTTGTCCAATTAATCAATGTCAATATCAATATAAAATATCGAAATTACAGGCAGCAGCATTATTTATGTACGCAACAAGTAATATGACCCTTTTTTAGTTTCGTACAATTTTTTAAAATCTTTTTCACAAGTTTTATGGTGTTTTGTGGAATTGCATTTTAATTTTATTCTTTCAACATATCTTCACAATTTTTAATACATAGCATAAAGGGACACGGCTTTTAAAAAGTGATCCATATTTCGCACATCAGTTAATTATTTGCTTGCACGCACTCACCACTTTATAATGTAGTTTCGACTCAGCTTTAATTTTCGTATTAGATCACGCTTTGCTTAATTATGTTTATTTATCAACTAATTAACCTAGTTTCTTTTATCTTCTTTTGTTATTTTTGTTACACCCTTTAATTTGACATGTTCTTTCTCTTCAATTTAACTAATGATAGCTAGGGATGAATCATCAATTGAAAAGTTTACTAAATATATATAATGTGGCTATTATTTGACCCCAAAAAATGTGGCTATTAAGTATTACCTGTTGAGGTGGCATCCACTATTGTTAATTTAATGCGCTGTGAGTAATAATAATAGTTCGATTAATGCTGAAATTAATGATGGAAACAGAAATACTTACATATTCCATTCCAGGAGTACCACATCATCTGAACCCTATCCAATAAAAATATAATAATTCAGATCATTTTAGTCCTAGTTGGCTAATGATTCATTTGAAAAAATTCAAAATTTATGTTGTTTTTGAGAAAAATATTCGTTGATCATTTTGTTTTAGTTTATTTTCAAATTAATATGTTTTTTTAATAATAAAAAACACGATAAAATTTGAATTTTTCATGAATCATCAACCAACTATGATTAAAATGATTTGAGTTATGTTTTTATTGGACAGAATTCAGATGACGTGGTATTCCTGAAGTATGTAAGTATTCCTCCCATTTCGATTGTCTTGCTGTACAATTAACATCTGCTATTTTTATGTTATATGTTCCCTGTAATAATCGAATTATACTATAATTAAACACCTATATACTATAATTAAACATCTTTCCATGAAGAATTTGTTTCGAAATAGTCGATTTTCTATAATTTTATTTCTGTGAGATATTATTTCTATACTGTATACCAAATCGAAACACCTATATTTCTTCAACAGTGCTTATTTTAAGCATGTGTTTAACAGAACAAATCGAAACAAAGCATTCAAAGCGGAGAAGTGTTGAACCAGAGTTTGAAGAAAACCCCTATCCCTCTCGTTTAATTTCTCTCATGTTCAAATCACTGTGGCACATTATACCTTCATGTTCAACATCTATCTTCGATTCTAGAAAACCATCTTTGTAGAATTTATAATTTTGTGATCAATATATAGAGATATATATATATATCAAGCGAATATAGATCAAGAGATGACAGACATTGAGGCTCCAACAACAAATGGAGCAGCTTCAGACATTTTGCAGAAGAGGAATCGTCCTGTTACTCTTAAGGTAATCTCATAATTACAAATAATCTTGAAGCTCATGGATTTTCAAACAAGATTATTAATTAATTCATTTTTATTACTCATTAATGTGTCAAAATAGATGTCTTGTCTCTTATCTTAATTATCGTATCAGATACTACCTTCTGCCCTGGTGTTAATATAAAATCTAGCTTGTAGTACAATTTCACTGATGAATTTGTTGTTGCTGAACAAAATGAAGTTCGAGGATGTTGTGTACAGAATCAAGAGCAAGAAACAAGGATTATCATCAATTTGGAAAAAGGGAAATAAAGAAGAAGAGAAAATAATCCTCAAGGGAGTGAGTGGCATTATTGAACCAGGTGAAGTTTTGGCCATGCTTGGTCCATCTGGGAGTGGCAAAACAACCCTACTAACGGCCTTGGGCGGCCGGCTCAGCGACGGGAAGCTTCAAGGGACCATAACCTACAATGGCCAAAAGTTCTCCAACTCAATGAAGAGAAACACAGGCTTTGTAACCCAAGACGATGTTCTCTACCCTCACTTGACTGTAACAGAAACCCTAGTTTTCACAGCACTCCTCAGACTTCCCAATAGTTTCACCAAACAAGAGAAGATTTTGCAGGCTGAGAGTGTTATAACACAATTAGGTTTAACCAATTGTAAAGATAGCATAATTGGGAATACTCTTTTGAGAGGTGTTTCTGGTGGGGAGAGAAAGAGGGTTAGCATTGGGCAAGAAATGCTTGTAAACCCAAGCTTGCTTTTCTTGGACGAGCCTACGTCAGGCCTCGACTCGACCACGGCTCAAAGGATCGTGTCGTGTTTGTGGGAGCTAGCAAATAAGGGAAAAACTGTTGTTATGACTATACACCAACCTTCTAGTAGGTTGTATTACATGTTCCACAAGGTTATGTTACTATCTGAAGGAAGCTCAGTGTACTTTGGTAAAGGTTCTGAAGCCATCAAGTACTTTTCTAATGTTGGATTTTCCCCAGCTGTTGCCATGAACCCTGCAGATTTCCTCTTGGATCTTGCAAATGGTATGCCTCTCTTTAGTTTTAATCTTAAAAGACTGATCAGAATGCCCAATTTATGTAACAATATGCATTATCCCATCTTTAATTATGTCATTCCAATATTTTCTTTTATTCCATCTTATGGTGTGACAAAAATTTTATATTAGCTTTCATTTTCTGATATGCTATCTGAATGGATCAAATTCGAGTATTGTCGAGTCTAATTGAGAGTAGCTCTCCCAAAAATTGTTCTTACTGGTTTAATTTGCAAATGATATGTAATGCAGCAATTATAATTGATAACTCTTAATTTGGGGAAAATTAGATATATAAGAGGATTTTGAGGTACTCTTATCTTGTAGAGTAATCTTTTGAGATAAGGTCAACTCAAGCCACATTATTGTACTACAAAAATGTCACTAAAGAATTTGGACAAGACCAGATTGAAAATAAGCATGCCTGTAGAGATGTGTGATTTTTCTTTCTTAGTTTTAGCGCTGAAACTTCTGATCTGATATATATATAGATAGATAGATAGATAGATATACACAGTCATGTAATTTCCTTGCAGGTGTCTACTCAGATGAATCAACAGAAGATCATGGTTTAGTAAAGAGTAAATTGAAATCTGAATACACGAAACACATTGAGCCTCAATTGAAAGAAATGCTTCACTCAAGGGCAGACTCTGATAAAAGTCATCAGCAAGATAATGAACATCATCAAGACAGAGAATTTGGGAGATGGCCTACGACTTGGAGCCAGCAATTGTGTGTTTTACTTAGAAGAGGAGTCAAAGAGAGAAGACACGAATCCTTCTCTGCCCTCAGGATTTGTCAGATACTCATCGTCGCTATTATCTGTGGACTTTTATGGTACAAGTCTGATATATCTCACTTGCAGGATCAAGTAATAACACTACTCTTTTCTCCCTTCAGTTATTCCAAAGAAATATACTCCCTCTCCACTCCCTAATCTAATCTAAGACCTATTTACCTAATTTAATAAGGAAGATAGATAGTTAGTTAATATAACTTATTTTTTTAACACTTTAATCATTTTCCTCAATTCCCCCATCCATCTCTTACTTAATTATTGTTGAGGAATATCAATAGGTGAAAATTAGAAAAATATTAATAAATATGAGAAATATGTCTTACATTTAGGATCAAAATCAAATGAGGGTGTTGCCTGTTGAGCTCTCCATGCTACATCCAGATTTTCCCCCACTTCCCAAATGTTTTTTCCTTGTTTCTTTGGATCATTAGATTACATTAAATGAGTAACACTTTGATATGTCATGGGCAAAAAATGATGTTTTCAGTTTTCTACGATTTAAGATTTAATACTTCTAATGAAAAAGAAACTAAGCAGATTTTTAAGTAAAATCCTTAAAAAAATCGTAAAAATTTGAAAACAACATTTTTTTTGTCTGTTAAATATCAAAATGTCACTCTTTACGTCCAAAGAAAAAAATATTTGGGAAGTAAGGAAAATTGGGGGCAGGAGGGAGGGAGCCACAGACACCCTCTCCTCCAATATCAACTTTCTAATTAGTCGTACGTTAAAGACAGACGGATAGATGAAGTGTATATGAATCAAAAGATTTTCCCATTACATATATTCGAACGTGTTTTTTTTTTTTTTTTTTTGCAGGTGGGGCTTCTGTTCTTCATTGTAGGCTTCTGGGGTTTTGTACCTATGTTCGATGCCATCTTCACCTTCCCACAAGAAATCATGATGCTTCAGAAAGAACGATCTTCAGGAACTTACAGGCTCTCTTCATACTTCATTTCAAGAATGGTAGGGGATCTTCCAATGGAGCTTGTACTTCCCACAATCTTTCTTATCATAACCTATTGGATGGCAAGCTTAAAACCCAACTTCTTAAGCTTCTTTTTCACTCTCCTTAGCCTCTTGTTCACTGTCCTAGTCTCACAAGGCCTAGGCTTAGCCTTAGGTGCTTCTCTCATGGATCAGAAAACAGCAACAACACTTGGTTCTGTGATAATGCTTAGCTTCATGCTAGCTGCTGGGTTTTATGTCCAAAATGTGCCAAAGTTTATAGCTTGGATTAAGTACTTGTCTATTAGTCATTACACTTTCAAGCTCTTTGTGGGGTCTCAGTATGGTGTTAGGGACACGTACCCTTGTTCTGAAGGGCATCAGTGTTTGGTTGCGGATTTCCCTTCTATAAAGCAAATTGGGGTTGGTTTGAAAGGACAAATTTTGGCTGCTTTGGCTTTAGGGATAATGCTTGTAGGTTATAGACTTTTGGCTTATTTGGCTCTTATGAGGATTGGGGTCACAAAGAAACTGGGTTAGTTTTCTGTTTATGTGTCCTCAAATATAGATTAACGTGAGAAGACGAACTTGCATTGTGTACATTTTCTGTGACCATACAGAAAGCGTTTTGTAATCAGTCTAAGAACCTGTTTGGTCTAACTTTTTAGAAATAATTTTTCGGTGTTCGAGATGAATACGTGAAAAGAGTTTTGTCTTAACTTATAAAAAAGAAATTAAAAAAAATACTTTTCTATGCTTCCCAAACCACCACTCAGACATCTTTTGAGGTAAAAACTAAAAAGTACACTTAGATAATGGGTAACAAAAATGAATCCCTGTTAAGAAAAAGCCTAATAGAGTCTGTTTTTTTTTAAGGAAAAGCCTTTCAACAAGCCGAAACCTCCTCTCTTCCTTTTTACCAACAGGGGTTGGCATAAGTGGTAGCGAACTAGTTAAATGCAAAAACTCCCGCTGGGAGACTCTCCCACCAAAGCCAGGTGCGCGACGTGAGTCGGATCCGGATTAGTCGGGGCGAAACCGCGGTAAACCGGGTGGGCAACCAAAAAAAACCGAACATGTCTAGTTAAGCGTTTTTTTCATTATTATTTCCTGAACACGGATTTCCTCACAGAAAATAGTGGGTTGTAGATTTGAAGCCCCTGATAAATTGGACAGAAAATTGACAGTACCAAAGCATTAATTTTTCCGTAATATTAGTTTTAGTGTATGATATATCTAAATTGGGGCCGGCCGAAATGCGAAAATTTGTTAAAAGAGAACTGGCCTGTATATATACCAGGTTGGGCCGGGTTTGATCCATTGGAACAAATATATATTGAGTATTTTTATTTCATTTTTTAATTCTTTATCTTTATAAAAATTGATTTTTGGTAAAAAAAAATTATGATTATCATAAAATTTATTAAAATTACGATATCCTAATTTATTTATAATTTTTAAATTAATATTACGTAAAAGCAGTATATAATTATTGAGTATCCATAATTTGAAATAATATAGTTTTCGAATCTTGATCAATATATAAATAATATTTCCAACCCAACTAATGAACACCCTTAATTATATATATATATATATATATATATCACACGTCTTATCCCCTTTAGTCCAGTACATTATATCTAGTATCCCAACCCTTTTAAAATGTGTAAAATATCATAATAAAGGAATAGACCCAAATGAAAAATGTAGAAAACTTGAAATAAAAAAGGGAAAATTTTAAGAAAATGCATACCACTTAAATTTTAAAATCTCAAATAAGTGATTTCACAACAAAATTAGTTGTCAATTGCTTTATTGTTCTTGTTAATCTCATTACTGTTATTGTCAACAGAATTTTTAAGTTCAAGTGGTATTTTTCTCTCATTTTCCTAATAAAAAATGCATAGAACCCAAAAAACGTGCAACACCATTTATAGATTTTACATGTTATAACTACCTTCAAAGTTATGGTGAAGTTGAAGGTATTGGCGCTTGAAATAAGTTCATTAGTTGACATTGTGATTACAGAGTTGATTTGCGAAATTCAACATGTTGGGTAGATGTTTGTGAAAATACACGTGCTTTCAAAATTCATTTAAAAGTACTATATCAAATACCCACAGTCCTAAATATAAAACATAGTTGTTTTTTTTTTAGGATAAATACCAATTTTGCCACGGAAGTTTTGGGTTTGAAGCACCCAGCACCCGGAAGTTTTTTTGGTATCATTTTTGCCCCGGAAGTTTACAAATGTAGCAATCTTGCCCATCAGTTAATCTTAACCGTTGGATTGATCATTTGTGGTATCATTTTTGCCCCGGAAGTTTACGCAAATTTGCTCATAAAAAAAAACTTTCGGGGCAAATTTGCTCCTAAAAAAAACTTTCAGGGCATATTTGCTCTTTTTTGTAAACTTCCGGGGGAAAAATGATACAAAGAAAACTTCCGGGTGCTAGATGCCCCCAAGCCAAAACTTCCGTGGCAAAAATGATATTCAACCCTTTTTTTTTAGAGATTAAGGAAACTAAATAAGTTATTTAATCATATCATATGTTGTGTATTATTAGATTATAGGCTAAAGTATACGTTTGGTCCTTTATGTTTGCCTCTGGTATCATTTTAGTCCCTTAAGTTTGTAAAGTACATTAATATTTTATGTTAATATTTTAATAAATTAATATTTTAAATCCAATTAGTTGAAAAATATTTAATCTTCACCGACAAAAAAAAAAAGTATTTAATCTTTACAAACAGTGAAAAACCATATAATAGTCCGTAAAAATTAAATATTTTTCAATTAATAGAATTTAAAATATTAATTTATTAAAATACTAACATATAAGCATGCTTAGTCAGCATTTAATTGCACAGTCATTGCTAAAAATTGTTGAGTTAGTATTTTCCGTTAAGTTAAACTAACGGTGTTAACTTTCAGATACCAAATGTGTACTTTACAAACTTAAGGGACTAAAATGATACCAGAGACAAATATAAAGGACCAAACGTATACTCTAGCCTAGATTATATGTTAGTTTATATGTTAGGCAAAATAGTTTAGAGAAAAATAATAAATATAAATATTTTAAAGTAATTTAATTAATTTCCTTAATATTTTCAAGAACTATAGTTGGGTAGTATTTAGGAATGGAGGGAATAGTAAAAGTCGGTGCTTATAACAGTGAAATTGTCCCCCACGGGTTAAATGAATTGATGTTGGAGTCCGCACTCAAGTGGGTCAACTTTTAATTATACTCTTTTCACCTTAATTATTAATTAATACTACATCTGATTTTTTTTTTTTTTATAGAAATCATCAGAGGGTATTCTCTACCAACAGCAGAGAGGATTCCCGAAGGCATACTACATCTGATTTTAATTATAAGTCCCAGTTGACTTTTTTAGATAAATTAAATAAGCTTAATAAATTACTTAATCATATCATATATTGTATATAATTATATTATATATTAGTTATAAATCAGACAAATTAGTTTGAAGAAAAAATATAAATACTTTAAAACAATTTAATTAGCTTCTATAATTTCTTTAAAAAAAAAAATCAATTGGATCATATATTTAGAATTGGAGGTAGTATATTACTTACATCTATACTACACAATACACATGCCAATAAAATTACCATCAAGTTAGTTAAGCACGTTAGTCGTTTCATTTGTAATAAAATAAAAGTTTTTTCATAGTTGATACTTGAAATTCGCTCTTCTTAATCTTATTTTTTTTACTTTTACTTTATTAAATCCCAAATTTAATACCAAGTGACATTTTTAGTGAAAAACTTTTAATGACTCAAAAGTTTATATACCCACCCTACTTCTTATTATAAGTCACATGTAACCATCTTGCCAAAACTTGTCTCATAGTAAAACGCACCTCGTCCAACTTTACCATATACGTTCAATACATAATAGACTTCAAGTATCAACCTAGTAGATTGTGATAGGGGTAATATTTTGAAAAAAATAATAATTATATTAATGAAACACCAAGTGACTTATATATATTTAGGGTCTGTTCTGGTGTTCAGCCTGATGGGCTGGTGCTTTGATATTGGATCAAAGGTCTCTTCCTGAATGCCTATGAGGAAAGCACCTAGGAGAAAGTAGGATCACTGTACACAACCAGGATCTTCACCAAGGGGGTGGGTGTGTGCACAGTGTGACTGTATGTAAATAGTTCAGAGATTAGAACGTGTGTACCTTAGGGTTTGACCTCAGTATTTATAAAGTGTACCTGAGGTAGGATATTCTGGGCCTTGCGTAATCTCCGGCCCAAGGATCTTAACTACCCTATCATATCTGAAGATACTTTTTTTTTGATAAAAAAGATGGCTAAAAAGCCAAATGCATTAATTAGAAGAAGATACAAAAGGGGAAATACTTCCCAGACACTCTTGGTCAACCCAGGCCCTCAAATACAAAGGACACTCTCTCAAAATACTAGAATTGGATATACCAATTTTAGCTAAAGCATCCGCCACTCTATTACAAAGTGACGGGGAACAAAGCGAATAGAGACGCTCCAATGGCGATTAATCAACTCTCTAATTGATCTGACAACAAACTAGAATCATGACCATTACAATTTAACAAGTTGATGACCAACTCTTGCGCATCGGACTCCAGAACCACCTGTCTATAACCCATGTCCCATATAAGCTTAAGCCCTTCGAAAACAGCCCATTGCTCCGCCGTATAGGCATTACAGATACCTAATTCTTTAGAGAAGCCAGCAATCCACCGACCAAACTGATCACGAAGGACTCCACCACTTCCAGCCTTGGAGGAATTGATAGTAACCGCCCCATCTACATTCAACTTCATCCATCCTGCAGGAGGTTTTTGCCAAGAAGAAGGACGACCAACCACCGAACAGTCACCTACCTGAAAATCAGAAAAAGACCGCCAGATACGCAAAATAACAGAAACAGGACTAGAAGGTTTAACAAAACCATCCTCAAAAATAAGGGAATTTCGCCAACCCCACAATTTCCAAATGGCCACACCAAAAACAATATTCCGAAAGCCCCAAAATAACTACTCATGCTAGTTTTGAGATTAAGAGCAAACCAATCTATAAGAGAAGCAGAGAAAAAGGAAGAGATAAACCTTGGATCAATCCAAGACAACCACAAATGTTTAGCATATGGGCAGTCCCGAAGAATATGCAAAGTAGTCTCCTCTTCAAGGGAACAAAACCCACACAAGGGAGAATCATTCATCCATTTACTTCGACGCTCATTAGTAGGTAATCTGTTAGACACCGCCAACCACATGAAGACACGTATCCTTTCAACCCCTCGCCACCTCCAAACTTCCTTAAAAATTCTTTGACGAAGATGAATAGGATTTTCCTCAATTAAGAAATAAGCACTCCTGATTGAGAAAATTCCATTACTAGCTCTTCCCCACACCATAGCGTCATGACCAGCATTTGGTTGAGGAGGCAAAACAGCAATTAGCCGTTGAATAATAGCAGGGTCAACACAACCAGCTAATCTATTAAAATCCCAAGTACTATTACAAACCCAATCAGCCACCGAAGATTGCAACTCCTCCTCAGTAAGAGAGCGGTTACAAAACTCCTGGATGCGCCTTCCTTCCATTAACCAATGGTCAGTAAAAAAATTAACAGAGCGACCATCTCTTATCTGCCACTTTATTCCGTAATCAATTATATGCCGAGAACAAATGAACTTCCATAACACTGAGTCACCTGAACGAGACACAAGCAAAGAGGCCTCATCTCTCAACATATATTTGCCTTGCAACACTCTAACCCACAACTCATCAGAACCAGAAATGAGCCTCCACGCCAATTTCGCTCCACAAGCTTTATTGAAAGAAGCCAGCCGCCTAAAGCCCAAACCACCAAATTCTTTTGGTCTAGTAATACGATCCCAACCAACAGGGTGATAATGTTGATTAGAATCACTATGACCCCAGATAAAGTTCCTTTGCAACCTCTCCACAGCTTGACAAACACTAATAGGAACTTTGGCAACTTGCATTGGGTATAAAGGTATAGAGCTGAGCACAGACTTAGCCAAAGTAATTCGACCAGCAGTTGATAAACAATTAGTTTTCCAAACTGCCAGCTTCGACTGAACTCTCTCAATAATATAGTTGAAAGTATCCCTCTTCCTCCTATTCCGGGACAAAGGAAAACCAAGATATCTACCAATCTCACAAGAAATATTCATTTGAGATAAATTCCGAATGAGCTCTCTAGATTGCGCCGAGACCCTGGGAGAAAAATAGATAGAAGACTTAGGCCGACTCACCTTGCTCCCAGAAGCCTTAGAGAACACATCAAGGCAATTTAGCATAACTTGAGCTTGGTCAACAGATGCACTCCCAAACAAAAGAATATCATCCGCAAACATGAGATGCGAAATGGACGGCCCAGATCTAGATGTCGATATAGGCTTCCAATTGCCCTTAGAGACCTCATCACAAATCAGATGCGGCAGTTTGTCCATACATAGGACAAAAAGCAAAGGAGATATCGGATCACCCTGCCTAAGACCTCTCTTAGGGAAGAAGAACTCCGTTTGCGAACCATTCCACAACACATTATACGAGACGGAAGTTACACAATTCATGATGAGATTTATCAAACCTTCCTCAAACCCCGCCTCAATCAAGACAAGCTTTAAAAAATCCCATTTAATCCGATCATAAGCCTTCTCAAGATCGATTTTCATCGCAAGAAGACCTCTCTTGCTTCTATTATTGCTCATAGTATGCAACAGCTTCTGACCTATAACAATGTTATCCCGAATGTGCCTCCCGTAAATAAATCCAGTTTGGAAGGGAGAAATCAGGTCCTTCATCACCATCTTCAATCGCTGGGCAATTAACTTGGTAATGCACTTATAATGCACCGTGCAAAGAGAAATAGGCCTGAAATGAGCCACTTGTTCAGGGTGATCTCTCTTGGGAATTAAAGATATGAGTGTCTTATTCGATTCCCCAAGATGAGAGGAAACACCTTGAAAAGCACTTCTAACAAAATGACAAATCGACGGACCAAGAGTATTCCAGTTATTTTTATAAAAGATTGGAGAGAAACCGTCAAATCCAGGCGCCTTGTAATTCCCCATTAAGAAAACAGTCTTCCTAATTTCCCCATCATCAGGAAGTCTTGCTAAATTTTCACCAACAGCAGACTCCAGGCAAGTTCTAGGATAGGATAAGTTGGTTTGCATAACCACATCTTCATGAACATCCACACTATACAACTGTTTAAAATATTGAATAACCAAACTTCTCAGCTGGCCTTCATTATCCAACCACACCCCCCTATCATCTTTAAGGGAAGAAATATTATTACGTCTCCTTCTCATCTTAGTCTTAAGGTGATAAAAACGGGTATTGCGATCCCCTTTAGTGATCCAATCCTCCCTAGATTTTTGGAACCACTTGATCTCCTCCAACTTAATAAGCCTATCAAGATCCCCCTGCAATTCCTTTTCCAAATTACATAAGAAAGCGGAATAAGGGTAAGCTCTAGACTTCTGAATCCCACCAAGCCGTCTCAGGATAATGGATTTCTGCTTCTCAATCAGACCGAAGACCTCTTTATTCCATGAACATATGGAATCTTTGAATTTATGCAAAGACAAATTTATATCCTCACCTCTCTCCCAATTTTCATCAAGAAACTTGTTATACTGATCATGACTAAGCCACATGGCCTCAAAACGAAAAGGTCGATTACTAGAATAACTAGTATTCAAATGTCCAAAACACAAAGCAATCGGATTATGATCAGAGAAGTTGGTTCGGGGAAGCACCTGGACAACGCACTCAGAGACAGCTAAGAGAAAGTGGGTATTGGCCAGAGACCTATCCAAGCGCTCGTACAGACGGGAATAATTCACCGTGCGAGGCCCCCGCCAGGTAAACTTTGGCCCACAAAAACCCATATCCGAAAGCCGACAGTCCAGAAGACGATCTTGAAACTTTCTTAATCTGGAAAGACTAACCTCCGCCCCTCCAAAACGCTCATCCGTCAATAAAATATCGTTAAAATCCCCCATAACCACCCACGGGCTCGAAATATGATCAGAGAAGCCTTTCAACTCCTCCCAGAGCTTCAACTTGAGCTGCTCACAGGGCACAGCATACACAGCCGTGAGAAAGAAAGGGACAACACCATTCATAGCACAAGAGAGATGAATGAACTGCCTATCTTTTTGGCGAACAGTAACATCAATAAGGCTTGACTTCCACACTGCCACCAGACCTCCAGACCTACCAACACTTGGAACAAAGGTGAGACTATCAAAACCGAGAGACAGTAAGCACCGAAAGTGATCCTCTCTCTCCGATTTCGTTTCAGCCAGGATCAACAGACAAGGATTTGGGCCAGTGTACACCGACCGAATCTGCTGGAGAACATTTCTGCTACAAGCTCCTCTACAATTCCAATATAAGATTTTAGACATTGACAATAGAAAATCAGACAAGAAAAATGAGCCCAGCCCAATAAGAAACTCCTGCAAAAAAAAAAAAACTTTAAAACACACAGATAAAATAAAATAGAATTAATAACCAGACAAATTAATGGTCCTCAGGTGCGGCAACAACAGCCCCAACCAAGATTCCCTCATTACTCTCCACAGTCATATTTCTTCCTGGATCCATGTGGGCCGAGTCATTTTGCGTTTCCAGACTACAGACTCCAATAGCTTCCTCCTCTCCCATATCTGCCTCCATTCCTAAATCCGGTTCTAAGATGGGTGGCCCAGACCAGAATTTTCCCTGAAGCCCAGGAAGAGCATCCGGTCCAACCATATTCACAGCCCAAGAAGACGATGAGCCCAAAAGAGGATTAGAGACCATCTCCAAACCGTGCACCCCATTCAACGGCTCCTTATCCCTCCTCGAAGCACGAACCCCATCCATGTCAGCCAACCCACCTACTGTCCCATATGTCAACCTCAAAACCTCAGAACACTTCTCAACCCCCTTAGCCACAGTCCTAGGTTTTTTCTCCTTCCTCTTCACCTGTCGAACTGCCCTCTGCACACTACTCTCAACCTCACGTCCAGACCCCTTCTTATTCCTCCTTTTGGATTCACCTTTTTTAGTCTCAACACATAGCTCAGAAGTAGGACACTGTGCACTCTTCTCAAGAACTTCCTCACGTACAGCCTGATGACCCAAGACGAGGCGCCGAACCACCGTCCAAGAATCGGCCGCCACTTTATCTTCAGCACCCTCACCCATACTACAAATCCCTAACACCTTTTCCCCTGCAGAAGTAATATCAGCACGAACGGCAACAGGAACCTCAGAGACCAACGACTTGGCTTTTGATTTACAATCTGCAGCTTTATGTCCATATAAGCCACAGGCCGTGCATAACCAGTGCAATCCCTCATACTCCAGGTAGTAATCGATACCTTCCAAAGAAAAACCAGCATCAACTGCTTCTCTAGATTAACAAGAACACATATTCTAGCAAAATGTCCTCTAAGATGGCTAGAGGTGTTAATATCGATTTTTATAGTTTCGCCAATCCTATCACCGATCCAGTTAAAGCTTCCTTATTGTAATATTCCAGGGGAATATTAGGAAGCCTAACCCAAACCGCACTTTGTTAATGGTGGTCATTCGGGTTGAAAGCTAGGTTCCCATGGCCTAACAAGGAGATAGTGATCGAAGATCATCCAAGGACCACCGTGAGAGCATTGTTATAATCATCTCTATTAGTGAGTTTCACCACAAAAAAGCCACTTCCAATGTTGATCGACCGAGAATCCCTTTTTGCCCATAGCTTCAAGAATAGACAAAGAAGAGTTTATACCCGATGCCTCTTCCTAGAAGTTTGACAATCACAGCCTGTTTCCATGGTTTATATAGCCTTTTCTTTAGTTTTCCGAGAAAGAAAAGGTGGGAAAGTTCCTAGCAGGATCCTCTCGTGATAGTACGAAAGGAACACAATCCTCATTATCAGACAGACTATCATCAGACAAATCCTTATCTCCAAAATTTTCAGACGCCATCCCCTCCTCCTGGTTGATCCCTTGTAATTTTTCCACAAAGGACAACCCAGGACCCCATTGCTTTTGCTTCCCCGAACCCAGCGAAGGCCACACTTCATCATGAGAACTATCCACTCCGTTCTTAACCTTCTTCGAGCTTCTGATAATCAGATCATTCTCTTCTGCAGACAGAGGGACATGCGTAGGAACACCTTGAGGAGAACTTGATTTTGACATTGCAACTAGATGGGAGAGTCCTACCTCTTTTCACATATCTGAAGATACTACTTGATTATGTGAGAGTTTGGATCCTTCTTGATATTAGATAGGATTGGGTGTACCTTATCTATATTATTGGGCCTTACCGTTATTGGGCATTGTACAGGTCCGTAATAGGGTCATCGAACAATTTCTTTTCTAAGGCGCCCATATAAGGGACCAAACTCCAACAACTGCCCTGTATTTGAGGCCAAATAGGAAAATAGTAAACTTTATTGATGACATATAAATAATCTATTTTGCTATAGATTGCATATTTTATATTGAATTTCTTACCGACACACACACACACATATATGCAGCAAAGCCATCTGATTTTTTTTTTTTTTTTTTGCTAGCACTCCTTTAAGAGTCAATTCTACTCGTTACCACCAATTCACTACACACGGGATGACAAAAGTGGGACTCTATATGGAGATTATTAGAGAAAGAGAGAATCAGAAAAAGAAAATCTCAAGATTCATTTCTATATAATTTTGTAATTAAGAGATAAAACCGAAAATTAAACCTAACATTTTTTTTGTTAAATTTTCTTTATTTTTATTCCGTTTAATTTTTGGTAGAAATGGCCCAACATTAAAATCCGCGGCTCCAGCTTTTGGCGGCGAAATTTGCTGTAATAAAAACATGTGACGAGAAGCAAGTCAAAAATTTGATTCTTTGATATTGAAATTTCATTCCGGCGGCGATTTGAATAGTTCAATAATATACTCCATCAGTCCATTGACATAAGAAATATCTACTATTATAATAAATTAATAATGTGGCTGCTTTTTTTTAAATATAAAAATATATATTTTAATTAGTGAAAGTAGAAATTAATCATTTAATCTCTTTCGAAATATCTATAGAGGTAAACTCTCCCAACTACATTACTATATATAGAATTAATGTAACTTATTTTTAATGTTATACTTTTTAGATTAATGACTACCGAAGTCAGTTTAATAAAATTTCGATATACACGAAAAAATATCAATTATTTTTTTAACGTGATTGCTCACTTAAATATGAATTATGAGGATAAAGACATAAAATGCTTCTTCACAATTTTTTTTCCTTTTTAATTTTCAACCCATGTGTTCAACGTGATATTCCAAGATTTTATTATTTTTTGGGTCCAAGTTTATCCTCCGTGAGAAATTGAGACTTATCTCCTTCTAATATTTGGAGGGTAAATAAAATAAAAAAATTATGTTTATTATTAGTTTAAAATTATATTTTAACACAGTTGGCTCACGGGACAATTTACATGTATAAATCATAATAAATTCGACTTTCAAAGTAAAACAATTTTAAAAAGAAGAAAGAGTGAAACCGACGATTTAAATTTTATAAGAACTAAATTTGAATAAATTTTTATAGGAACGACTCAAAAGTCCAAATTTAAATATGAAAAATACATAAAAATAACAACAGTATAATACCAGCTGAAGGTAGCAAAAGGGCAAAGCCCGTTTCTTAAGCAAGTATTTATTATTTGATTTGAATTATTTGTATATGTAAGAAACAAATTTTGAATATATTATATACAGGATAGTCTTGAATTTGAATTATTTGTATATATAAGAAACAAATTTTGAATATATTATATACAGGATAGTCTTTGATATACAGTGATTATTATGACACCCCTCATAAACATGTGATGAGAAGAAGCAAATCAAACTTGGATTCAGCCACACAATAAAATTTCAATATGTCTGCAATTCAAGTCAACTATTTTTATTATAAAAAAAAGTCAAATATTTTTTTCTCTTGCCAAAAAAAGTCAAAGATTATAGGAAAAATTACATTTAAATACCATTTAAATTTGTAAAACCCCAAAATGTCTATTAAATTCGTTATAGGAGGTACCAATGACCATATTGAAATTTTTAAATTTAGGTGAATTTACCCTTTTGCCATTAGTTTTTAAATAAATTTAAAAAAGAAAAAAGACCCTCACCAGAGGACCACCACGACCAGCCGTCGAAGGACCGACCATAGGACGGCCTGCAACCGCTGGCGGCCTGAGATCCGGCAATGGTTTTGTTTTTTTGGAGGGGCTGGAGTTGATTTTTTTTTTTTTAAAAAAAAGAAAATCAATGAAAGTGAGGAATGTGAGGTTCGAACCCATCCACCCCACCTTCATGAAGGCCAAGTGGTCCAACCACTGAGCCACTTGATTCCTTTAATATATATATATATATATATATATATATATATATATATATATATATATATATATATATATATATATATATATATATATATATATTTATGTGTTTGTATTAATAAATATATTTATTCTTAACATTTTTTCCATCAATGAAACTGTAATACCCGGATATTTATCTGGAATATTATAAATAAAAGTTGGATATTTCTGATAAGTGAAATTTCAATCTCCGGTCTTGTATAAATACAATCTATTTTCTAAGTAGAATTTCTGCAAGAAATTAGGGAATTTAAAGGCCAAAGTGCCAAAATGACCAAAATGCCCTGGAAAGGGTAATTAACTTAGAAAATTTATGGAAAAATCCTAAAAGACAGTTAAATGACCAAGTGAGTTAGGAGAGTATATAATCTCTAATTATTGTAATTTTATAAATTATGAAATTGGAGAAATTGTTGGAAAATACTCAAAAAGAAGTGAAATGACCATAATACCATTGTAATTTCTAAAAATGCAAGAGGCATGAAAATACTAATGTTAATACAAGAGTATGAAGGTAATGAGGCTTTGTAATTAAGAAAATTATCAACAGGTGATAATGAAGTAATTAAGTAATATTGGGCTAATTACTTAAGCATAAGCAAAGGAAATTCAAGAATAATTATGTGAAGCTCAAAAATTAGTGGAATATTAGTAAAAATGTATTTACTAATTAATTGGAAATTTCTATGAAAAATCATGGAGTTTAGGTATTTTTAAGCCTAAATACAAGAATGGACCAATTAGAGAATTTTGTGGAATTTTGGAAAAAATTAAATAAATAAATAATTAAATAATTAATTAAATAAAAATAAATATTTATTAATATTTGAGGAGGGGGCCAGCCGAAATTTGGGCCCAAAATGGAAGAAGAAAAAATAAAAATAAGAACAAAAATTATGTTGCAAGTGGTATTAAAATAATATTATAATTAATTAAAGTTAAAAAGTGTGAATAGTAATTTTAAAATTAGGAAACAGATCCTATCTAGAGATCTAGGAATAGAAATTCCAAAGTCAAGGTAGATTATTGATCAGTGAAATTTTATCTTCCGTTAGACTCTTACGGAAGTAAATTCTGAGTCCGTTTGTGCATTTTCCTAATAAAACAAAATAGGGAAAATGCATATAGGCATATTTTTGAAATGAAGAAAATAAATTCTAACTCAATATCTAGGAATGAGTTTGAATTTATTTTGACATATTTGGAATCGGTGAATTTTTCAAGAAGTTGGTATTTTCGTAAATGTGTTCAAACCTGACGCGATCGGACACGTTTTCGAGAAAACTTCAACTGGACTGTTGGAGGCCTATATGGAATCAAAATTTAGGTTAACTTGGACATTTCTACTAAGTGATAACATGTCTTCAAAGTTGTAAATCCAGAATTTTGAGATTTTTCCGAAATTACGCGAATCGGGTACCGATCGGAGAAATTCATCCGGGTAGGCTTCTAGAAGGGCCACATGGCCACTTCCCATTGGCCAATTGGTGCCACCTCAGCATGTGGGCAGGTCGGCCAAGAGGAAGGAAGAAGAAGAAAAACTTTTGGAAAAGTTACTTTGGACTAGTCCGATCGATTCTCACAAAGTTGATCCGACTACGAAATCCTACACCTTTTCTTATAAATACCCCCTCCCCCCTTTGGTTTTTTCACCCCATTCTCAAGAGAGAATTAGAACCTAGAGAGAGAAAGAAGAGAGAAGGGCTCTGGAGAAGTTCTCGAAGTCTTCAACGGGTAAGTCTTTCGGTCTTTAGTCTTTAGTTCGGTAGTTAGTAGAATTGTTAAATAGTTTTAGCAAGTAGGGAGTGAGATTCCTAATATTGTTTTTAGGCCTCATTGCATTGAAATATATGCCTGACGGGGTAGAAACATGGTAGGGATCGAGTCCCCGAAAGCTGAAGTCTTCGTAGTTCTTTCAAAAGTAGGTGTTATAATGCTAGAATAGCCTTTAAATTTTCAAGTATGATTGGGTATCATATGGGAGGGCTATTTTCGTCATTATTTTCGAAAATCATAGTTGCGTCGAAGTTCTGGCAAAATTTCGGGAAGAAAATTTGTCAGAGTAACGAAGTGCTGGCGAAATTCCGCCGATTAGGGGTAGAAGGGCAAAATGGTAATTTTTACCTAAAATGCCAATTATAGTGTCAAATCACTAATAAGGGTGATATTATTCTTATAGGATATCAGAATCTCTGATTTGCTGCCGTCACGCTGCCCGACGAGCCGCTGCTTGAAGTTCACGTTTTTCCGTGAAAGTACGT
Source organism: Acacia pycnantha (assembly GCA_025563575.1). Lineage (NCBI taxonomy): Eukaryota > Viridiplantae > Streptophyta > Magnoliopsida > Fabales > Fabaceae > Acacia > Acacia pycnantha. The sequence continues at coordinate 707,749 of JAMWYP010000242.1, read as the reverse complement.
TTTCGCCGGTAGTACCTAACGTTGCCAACGAAGGTACGGACGCGTACTGTAACACTAATATTGTGCTTCTTAAATGCATATATGTCAAGGATATGTCGTAGACCGTTATACGCATAGCTTTTAAACGGGTTATGTTTGGAATGCCGTTATGTTTTCCTAGCGGCGAGACACGAGTGTTTATCGTGGCACTCGTGAATAGTGCAGGCTGTTGTTGTTATTTACCTTATGGGGCTTTACATTTGCTTTGTGCTTGTGTTCTGTCGGCATAATGATCATGCATCTCTAGTATGCTTATGATATACTGTTGTATTAGCTCTTGAATATCTGTTGGCCATATACTGTGTTGTTTGGGTATGAGGTTAACCGTTACCTGAGATTCAATGTGGTAAATTGAATCTCAGCTATAGCTTCAGGATCTGGGGGAATGCGGATCGACGATCGAGGCAAGCAGCATTAGACGTGCAGCCGAAGATTTATCTATCTTATCGCCTTCTGTTTCTTTACATTATTTACTTTCCAAACTCTAGGATTACAGTAATCTATACAATGTTACACAATGGTTGATGTTTTGGCTAAGAATCCAATTACTCTTGCGCTCTATTGCTCCACTCTGATTGTTTGTTTGAAAAAAAAATATTCCGCATTTCAAACATGGGATGTTACAGAAACACTCTTGTAAATCTCATTACTGAACTTGTAAGTACCATTAACGAATTGGTAATTCTCATTACAAGATTTGTTATAATTGACCCTTGTTTATTGTTTCATGAGAGACACTTGTGAAAAACCTAACGAAAGCACTGATAATTACTATTACTAAACTTGTAAATATCATTAACGAATTAATAATTCTCATTACAAGATTTGTTATAATTGACCCTTATTTGTTGTTTCATGAGAGACACTTGTGAAAAACCTGACGAAAGCATCTGGTAATTACCATTACTAAACTTTTAAATACCGTTAACGAATTGGTAATTCCCATTACAAAATTTGTTATATAATTGACGCTTGTTTGTTGTTTCATGAGAGACACTTGTGAAAACCCTGATGAAAACACTGGTAATTATCATTACTAAACTTGTAAATATCATTAACAAATTGGTAATTCATATTGCAAGATTTGTCATAATTGACCCTCTTTTGTTGTTTCATTACAGACACTTGTAAAAAACCTGATGAAAGCACTGGTAATTACCATTATTAAACTTATAAATACCTGTAACATCCCAATTTCAGAGCCAATTTTTTTTTTTTTTTAAAATCAATCAGAGTAGAGCATCGGAATAAAACATTGAGTAACTGATTATAACAATAACAGTGGCATATCCGCATGTTCATAAAGATTAATACATTATCTGTTTACGACTTTAAATCTTCTCGGCCGATCATTACTCGGTCTTCACGTGGTCTTCATCTTCATGTGCGCTCGTCCGCTCCGCTTACTCTTATCCTCCGTCCTTGGTCCCTCTCTCCGACCTTGATGTGATGCTATAGTAAGAGCCGAGATCCAATGCCCATCGGATCTCGTGTAACGGTTAACCTCATGCTTATATAACAAGATATGATCAACATATATTTCTAAAATGAATTACAAAGAATGATCCTTGATCATTTAATAACAACTACCCTACAAGCAAAGTTATCCGCCCGCACTATTCACCAGTGCCACGATACTCACTCGTGTTCTCAGCGCTAGGAAAACATAACGGTATTATCAAAACCATAACCCGTGAAGCTGTAATAGTGATTATCTAAGTTTAATACCTTAGTCACTGTGCATGACCCAGGACAGAGTTCCACCCATGGCTTATGAAACTATCCGTATCATATATAGCAGACTATAAGCATCGAGTCGGTATTACAAAGATGCCGCGAACGTACCTTCGTTTGATGGTACTTCGGTACTTTTGACTAAATGACACGTTTTACGGAAAACGGCGAAACGTCCAACAATGCACGTCGGACAGCGTAACGGCAGCAAATCAAAGTTTCTGATGTCCTATAAGAGTAATATCACTTTTATTAGTGATTTGACATTATAACTGGCATTTTAGGTAAAAATTACCATTTTGCCCCTATACCCCTAATTGGCGGAATTTCGCCAGCACTTCGTTACTTTGACTTCGTTTTTCCAAAATTTCGCCAGAACTTCGACCCAATGATAATTTTCGAAATTCTAGACTAATATAGCCCTATCATATGATATCCAATCATGCTTGAAAAATTAAAGGCTATACTAGCAGTACTACTCTAACTATTGAAAGAACTACGAAAGCTCAAAGCTCGCTATTTTAACTTTCAACTTTCGTGAGACTCAATCCCTACTATGTTTTTACCTCGTCGTGCATCTTTCAATGCAATGAGGCTTAAAAACAAGAATAGGAATCTCATCTCCTACTTCCTAGATCTAACTAACAGGTTCTACTAAACTGCCGAAAGAACTAAAGACTAAGGACCGAAGGACTTACCCGTTGAAGACTTCTGCACAATTTTGCCCAGAGCTTCTCTCTCTTCTTTCCCTCTCTAGATTCGGCCAAGGAGGAGAAAATGGTGTGAGAATTCAAGAGTATGGCATGCCTTTATATAGGAAAATTTTGGGTCCTAAACGTGCTGCCCCTTCTCCAAGCCAAAGATGAACCAATTGCATGATGACATGTGTCCATTCCATCTCCTTTCCAGACCAATTTCCCCGATCGGTACCCGATTCGCGTAATTTCGGAGAAATCTCAAAATTCTGGATTTACAACTTTGAAGACATTTTCTCACTTATTAGAAATGTCCAAGTTAACCTAAATTTTGATTCCATATAGGGCTCCAACAGTTCAAACTCATTCCTAGATGTTGAGTTAGAATTTATTTTCTTCATATCCAAAAATGTGTCTATTTACATTTTTCCCTATTTTGTTTTATTAGGAAAATGCACAATCGGCTTGAATTAACTTCCTAAGAGTCTAACGGAAGATAAAATTCCACCGATCAATATTTTACCTCGACTTTGGAAATCCCATTCCTAGATCTCTAGATAGGGTCTGTTTCCTATTTATTAAATCACTATTCACTACAATTAATTATATTATAAAATAATATAAATTTAATTAATTATATTATATAATAATAAAACTTCTAAACTAAGTTTCTCTCTTTTTTCTTCTTCTTTTTTTTCTGCTTTTTTTTTTAATTTCGTTTTTATTTTTATTTTTATTTGATTAATTATTTAATTAATTAAATAATTATTTTTACATAATTTTTACAAAATTTTCCTATTGGTTTATTATTGCATTTAGGCTTAAAAATACCTAAACTCATCTATTTTTCTCAAAACTTTCCAATTAATTAGCAAATATATTTTTACTAATTTTAAGCCAACAACCACCAATTTTTGGGTTTTACATAATTATCCATGAATTTCCTTTGCTTATACTTAAGTAATTAGCCCTTTTGATAATTTTCTTTATTAGAATACCCCCTTGTTCCACAATTCTAGCTCTGACATTTTCATTTCCATGTCTTCTGCATTATTTTATAATTTACAAGGGTATTTTAGTCATTTTAATGCTTTTTGAGCATTCTTATTCAATTTCTCCAAGTTCATAATTTATTAAATTATCATAATTAGAGATAATATACTCTCATAATTCACTTGGTCATTTTACGGTTTAATTTTACCAAATTATGATATAGATTTTTAGGGTATTACAATATCATTGACGAATTAATAATTTCCATTACAAGATTTTTTATAACAAACAATGGTCAATTATAACAAATCTTGTAATGGAAATTACCAATTCATTAATGATATTTACAAGTTCAGTAATGAGATTTACAAGAGTGTTTGTTGATGGAAAAAATGTTAAGAAGAATATATATATTTGTTGATGCATATATATATTAAAGGAACCAAGTGGCTCAATGGTTGGGCCACTTGGCCCCTATGAAGGTGGGGTGGGTTCAAACCCCACCTTCCTTACTTTCATTGAATCTTTATTTAAAAAAGTCATTTTTCTTTTTCTTTTTTTAATTTATTTAAAAACTAAGGTCTAAAGATAAATTCATCCGAATTTGAAAATCTCAATATGGTCCTTGATACCTTTAACAAATTTAATAGACATTTTAGGGTTTTGCAAATTCAAAAGGTATTTAAATTAATTTTCCCAAGATTATAATGTGTATGTGTATTATAGACAAAATGATATACAACAAAAATTAGACGGGAATCAACCGCCCAAATCCAAGAAACAGGGAAAAATCGAAATTCTAAGCTGAGTGCTGAGCCAACCCTCACGATAAGATCCACACTCAGAGTTTACATTATATCAACGATAAAAATAGTTATAATCTCCTCACTGTAAAGTCTACTTAATTAGAAAAAGCTAGTATTCCAGCAATTTCAGACATAAATTTTAATAAAAATATATGGTACTTTTTATAGGACAAAGATTATTAATTACATTTTTTTAAGATTGTTTCCATTTATAGCGTGGGATGTGATTTTTTACTAATCCTCGAAGGATTAAATTTAATTAAGGTTTTAAATATGAGTAAAATTATTATTTTTATTTTAAATAAAATTGATGATTTAACTACTTTTCCTTTATTTCAATTAGGTAATTACGCGTGTCTAATAACAAGTCTAGAAATATTATTAGTACAGAGCTTGGAAGGATCTTATCCTCCAGATTGAGTGCTCAAGCCCTTTAGCAGTGACTGATTTTGCATATATGCCTCTTTGGTTTTTGAATTGTTATATTTGAACACCTATTCTTTTTATAGGAATTTTGGACTCTTATATATGTATATGTACAGAGTAATTAAGTATGGCTGATTTTTAATGAAAGAGCTTTTCATGCTGGCAAAGAAGAAGATTATTATTACTTCACCCGTTCTTTAATATAAGATTTAATTGACTTTTTTACGGAGATAAAAAGGAAGCAAAATAAACTACTTAATCATAACATATATTAGGTATTATCATTATATTATATATCAGTTTCTAAGTCAGATAAATCAATTTAGAGAAAAACGATAAATATAAATGTTATAAATAAATTTAATGAGTTTCATTAATTTTTTTAAAAAAATTAACCAGATCTTATATTAAAAATCCGAGATAGTACAGTTTGCTCGACAATGAAGTGACTTTGTGTTATGGATAAGAACATCAAAAGGTTACCAAACAATCAAACTCAACGAAAGGACAGGTGTCGTGAGATGTCACATTGTTTTCCCAAAATTATTGGATCCCATCTAACCCGACCCCTTCTTCCCCTCCAAATTCCCCCACGTGGCGTCAATGTAATACCCGGATATTTATCTGGCATATTATAAATAAAAGTTGGATAATTCTGATAAGTGAAAATTCAATCTCCAGTCTTGTATAATTATAGCATATTTTCTAGGTAGAATTTCTACAGGAAATTAGGGAATTTAAGGGCCAAAGTGCCAAAATGACCAAAATGCCCCTGGAAAGGGTAATTAACTTAGAAAATTTGTGGAAAAATCCTAAAAGGTAGTTAAATGACCAAGTGAGTAAGGAGAGTATATTATCCCTAATTATGATAATTTAATAAATTATGAACTTGGGAAAATTGTATAAGAGTGTTCAAAAAGTAATGAAAAGACCAAAATACCCTTGTAATTATAGAATAATGTTAGAGGTATGAAAATACTAATGTGAACACAAGAGTATGAAGATAATGAGGCTTTGTAATTAAGAAAATTATCAACAATTGATAATAAAGTAATTAAGTAATATTGGGCTAATTACTTAAGCATAAGCAAAGGAAATTCATTAATAATTATGTGAAACTCAAAAATTAGTGGAAATTAGTGTAAAATTAGTAAAAATGTATTTACTAATTAATTGGAAATTTTTATGAAAAATAGTTGAGTTTAGGTATTTTTAGGCCTAAATACAAGAATGGACCAATTAGGTAATTTTGTGAAATTTTTGGAAAATTAAATAAGTAAATAATTAAATAATTAATTAAATAAAAAAAAATATAATATATATATATTCAAAAGGGGGCTGCCGACATCCTTGTTGGTGAAAAAAAAAAGAAGAAAATTATTATATATATATTTATCAAGTTGCACATTATAATACTATTATAATTAATTAAAGTAAGAAAGAATGAATAGTAAACTAATATTTAGGAAACGGATCCTATCTAGAGATCTAGGAATAGGAATCCCAAGGTCAAGGTGAAATATTAATCGGTGAGTTTTTACCTTTAAGTGACCTCTTCCTAAGTTAATTCCTGAAGTAGTTTGTGCATTTTCCTAATAAAACAAAATAGGGAAAAATGCATATAGGCATAATTTTGGAAAAGAGGAAAATAAATTCTAACTCAATATTTAGGAATGGGTTTGAATTTATTTAGACATATTTGGAATCGGTGAATTATTTCGAAGAGATTGATATCTCCGAAAACGAATTAGAGCACCGGACGCGTTCGGACACGTTTTCGAGGAACTTCAAGCTGACTGTTGGAGACCTATATGGAATCAAAATTTAGGTTAACTTGGACATTTCTACTAAGTGAGAACATGTCTTCAGAGTTGTAAATCCAGAATTTTGTGAATTCTCCGAAATCACGCGAATCGGGTCCCGATCGGGCAAAATGGGTTTTTATAACCCAAAATGCCAAACAATGCCTTATCAAAACCCTATAAATACCCCCCCTCCTTCAAATTCTGCACATCATTCTTCTTTGAGCTCCTTGGCCGAAATTGCTAGGGAGAGAAAGAAGAGAGAGAAGTTCAGGCGGAAGCTCTGCGAAGTCTTCAACGGGTAAGTCTTTCTGGCTTTAGTCTTTAGTTTTTAGTTTAGTAGTTAGTAGAATTGTTAGTTAGATTTAGAAAGTAGGTGACAAGATTCCTACAAATGTTTTAGATCCTTGTTTGCGTTGAAAAATATGCGAGAGGTGTAAACATAGTAGGGATCGAGTCGCCGAAAAGTTGTAGTTTTATAACTCTTTCAAAATTAGGGGTAGTAATAGCCTTTAAATTTCAAAGTATGATTGGGTATCATATGGGAGGGCTATTTTAGTCTTTATTTTCAAGAATCATAAATGCGTCGAAGTTACGCGAAATTTTGGGAAGAAAATAGCCTATGTAGCGAAGCGTACCCGCGAAATTCCGCCAAGTAGGGGTATAGGGGCAAAATGGTAATTTTTACCTAAAATGCCGATTGTAGTATCAAATCACTAATAAAAGTGATATTACTTGTAGAGGAAGTCGGGAATCCTAATTTGCTGCCTTTACGCTCATCCAACGTGCCCGTGTCGGACAAATCACTGTTTTCCGTCGAAAAGTACAAAGTTTCGCGAAACACTTACGTACATCAACGAAGGTACGGACGCGTCATCGTAACACTAATCTTGTGCTTCTTAAATACTTATATGTCAATGATATGTTCGTAGACCGTTATACGACATGTTATACGGGTTATAGTTTTGATAACACCGTTTTGTTTTCCTAGCGGCGAGGACACGACTAATTATCGTGGCACCGGAGAATAGTGCAGTTGTTATTGTTGTTTTACATTGTGGGGCTTTCATATTGCTTATTGCTTATGTTTGTCGGCATAATGATCATGCATCTCGCGAAAGTGCTTTTGTGATGATATCTTGTTGTATTAGCTCTAGAAATATCTCGTTGTCCGTATATCTTGTAATCTATGCAATGTTACACAATGGTTGCTGTTTTGACTAAGAATCCAAATGCTCTGTCGCTCTATTTCTCCACTCTGATTGTTTGTTTGAAAAAAAAAATTTTTTCCGCATTTCAAACATGGGATGTTACATTTTATGGTATCAGAGCAAAACTTTCTGGCAAGTATTTAACTATGTTACCACGGACAGTTTGGTGCCGAAGGCAAGGCTAGTCTACGTGGGTGTGCCATAAGTCACCGCTAACCGGTGAGGCCCCCATGGTAGACACTTACCGGCCATTCTCGTTCGGATAACGGAGTTAGGTTCTTAAGCCTTTGACTTTGAGCACTTTTTGAAAATGAGTACTGATACGACCATTGGTGTAATGTGTAGAGATGGACGAGACGAAAACCCCGTCTTAGGATACTATCACAACCTCCTTATCAATCCAAATTTCTACGTTGAACAACCGGAGGAGCCTGAGCTCGAAGACCAACCCGAGCCGTGGAGCCTGCCGGTCAACCCATTCCTCGGTGGGGACAATTTCGATTACCCCGAAATCCAAAACCTAGACGATGCGGAGGCCAACATTGATGATTACCGTTATATCCCGAATGACAATGCGGCACCGACACAATGTTAGAGTCGTATTATCGCTGCCCGAGGACTATACCACCACTACCGAAGAGAAATACCGATGTTCCTAAGCCTTGTCAAAACTCACCAAAACGTCTATGGCCGTTACTCGGCGGACCGGATTAGATCCACCCTGTACTACTTCCCTCAAACCCAACGCGGGCGGGAATTATCAATAAAGCTGTTAGACGACGGGCCTATTCGGCGTTCGTATCTATCTACGCTACACGAAGTGCTTGGTTCATCGGTACATGTAAAAGGAGAGCGTCAGTACAAGGAAGCTGTGGATTGTAGAAACTAGGAAGTTTGGGTTGTATCTCCAAGTACTTTGGAATATTGTAAATACGTTTGAATAAGGAGATTGTACAGTAAGACTTGTATTAGGATTAGAACGACTGATATGTATGAACCTTATGAAATGAATATATGTGAATATATGTTTGGTGTGCAAATTGTTATGCCATTTCTAATGTTTACATATTTTGTCATAATTATTTAAAGGAAAAAGAATAACACATGGCGATACTAAGAGGTGCCGGTGCACCAAGAGGCCGAGGCCGTGGTCGAGGCCGAGGTAGAGGAGGAGTGCATGCTCGGCCTCGATGAAAGAAACAATGAACCGAATCAACCCTGACGTGATGAAATTGAAGAAATGCGTAGAACTCTACAGAACAAAGAGTTCGATTGATACTCTCCTGGCAAGACAGAACCAACAGGACCAGGAGGCACAAAGGCAACCGGAAGCACGACAACATGAAGAGGAGCGAGAAAATGAAGAAGAAAATAACCACAATGATGAAGAAGAATATGATGACAATGATGACAATGACAATGATGAAGAGCCTGAAGGGTCTGACAGATCCCAATCACCACCTAGGTACGGACAAAGAGAAAGGACTACTGAAAACTGGGTAAACCAGTTCTGCAAGTTGAAACCACCTGGTTTCCGAGGGAGGAGTGAACTAGCTGAGGATTGGCTTCTGAGTCTTGAGAAGATTTTTGAAGTCATGGAATGCCCTGGAAATCGGATGGCCCAGCTAGCAATTTACAAGCTTGAGGGAGATGCTCACAGATGGTGGAAGAGCGTATCCACAACTCTGCCCAGTCCTGTTACGTGGGAGATGTTCCTTGAGCAGTTCAATGAACAGTATTTTCCTCCATCGACACAGGTAATTAAAGAAGAAGAATTCCTGCAGATCAAGCAAGGAGCTGAGGAGTCTTTCGACGACTACTTCGCCCGTTTTACCAACCTGTCGCGGTATTCATCATACCTGAAAATCCACCAGAATGAGAGCTGGAAGGCTAACCGACTGGTAACCGGGCTGAAATATGATATAAGGGCAAGGTTAGTGTCTCAGCAATTTCTGAAGATGGCCAAAGCAGTGGAATCCTGCAGGATGACAGAGCGCAACTTGAAGGAATTGCGCAAATCCCGAAGCCAGGACGGAAATAATGCAAGTCGCGGTGGTTCCAACCGCGGAGGTTCCTCACAGAAGAGGAAGGCACCTTGGAACAACAACCAGGGTGGAAACAAGAGACCCTACCAACCGGGGCAACAAAATTACCCTGCATACCGGGATCCCGCACGTGTCCTAAATGCAAGAAGTACCATCCAGAGCCAATCTGCGATGGGAAACAAGTCTGTTTCAAGTGTCGAAGCCCGGACACATTAGCCGGATTGCCCCGAGAAGACCTGCAGAGGCGAGACCTCGTAACACCGGCCGAATCTTTGCATTGACAAACACAGAGGCCAAAGTCCCCAGAGATGGTTCAAGGTACCATCTATCTCAATGGAAATCTACTTGAAGCATTGTATGACTCGGGTGCTAGTCACTCGTTTATTTCCTATGATTGTGCAAGTCGTTTAGGATTGCATGCCTGTAGATTGCCATTTGATCTTGTTGTATCTACACCGTTGGGTGTAAAGTCTTTAGCTTCTGATGCATGTATGAATTGTACTGCTGACGTGGATGGACGAGTTTCTAAAGTGGATCTTATCCGTCTACCTCTTCACGGCATCGACGTCATATTCGGTCTGAACTGGTTAACGCCAACGGTGCGATGATCGACTGTGGCAAAAAGGAGATATCATTTGCCGGAGACAAGGTTGAAGTGAGCCTGAACTTTCTCTCCGCTACGTGTCGCCGATCGGTGCGTGAAGCAAGGATGTCATGCTTTCATGGTATTCTTTTCGAGTCAAAGTCAAGCCGACCTTTCACTTCAGGACATTCCCCGTGGTGAATGATTTTCCCGATGTATTTCCGGAGGATCTTACCGAGTTACCTCCTATCCGAGAAGTGGAGTTCAACATAGACTTGATGCCTGGCACAGGATCAATATCAAAGGCGCCGTATCGTATGGCTCCTAACGAGATGCAGGAGTTGAAGAAGCAGTTGGAAGAACTTTTGAAGAAGGGGTTCATTCGACCTAGCGTTTCACCGTGGGGAGCCCCAAGTGCTTTTGTAAAGAAGAAAGATGGAAGTTTCCGACTCGCATCGACTACCGCGAACTCAACAAGGTGATCGTTAAAAACAAGTACCCACTTCCCGGATTGATGATCTTTTGGATCGCTTGTCCGGTTCTACGCTTTTTTCAAAGATTGATTTGCGTTCGGGATACCATCGGTTGCGAGTTAAGGATGGCGATGTTCCCAAGACAGCTTTCGTAACCGATATGGGCATTATGAATTCCTTGTGATGCCCTTCGGATTGACAAATGCACTGCGGTATTCATGGATTATATGAACCGTATCTTCCGACAACACCTAGACCAATTTGTGGTGGTGTTCATTGATGACATTTTGATCTACTCTAAGAGTAAAGAAGAGCACGAAGAACATCTGCAAAGGTGTTGAGCATACTCAGGGAAAAGCAACTATATGCTAAGCTGAGCAAATGCGAATTTTGGCTGCCGGAAGTGAAATTTCTGGGCCATGTTATATCTAGCGGCGGAGTTGCAGTTGATCCTAGCAAAGTGGAAGCAGTTCTGGACTGGAAACGGCCAGAGACTGTGACGGAGATCCGTAGTTTTCTTGGTCTGGCGGGATACTACCGCAGATTTATACGGGATTTCTCGCGTCTTGCCCTACCATTGACAAAGCTTACGAGGAAGAATCAACCCTTTATATGGGGAGATGATTGTGAGGAGAGCTTTCAGAGTCTGAGGGAGAGGTTGACTACAGAACCGGTATTTAGAGCTGGCAGCTATCGTGTTCGCTTTGAAGATATGGAGGCATTACTTGTACGGTGTAACCGTAGAAGTGTATTGTGACCACAAGAGTCCGAAATACTTGTTCGATCAACGAGAACTCAACATGAGACAACGTCGTTGGATGGAGCTGATTAAAGATTATACCTCGGAAATCAAGTATCATCCGGTAAAGCAAACGTTGTTGCCGATGCTCTTAGTAGAAAGACAAAGCAGGTATCATATGATGATACAAGAGCGGCTCCGCCGGAAGATTTCGAGACCTGAATCTATCCAACCAAATCTGCATGGGTCAGCATGCACCAGCTGATGCCTATCTTGCTACACTTCTTGCAAGTCAAGGGGAGTATGATCTGAGAGATGAAGTGGAAAAAGCTCAGAAGCAAGATGATTGGGCTATCGAGACTCGTGAGAAGATTTCTCGAGGTGAGACCCAAGACTATGACCTATCACTTAGTGGTTTGGTCAGGTATAAACAGCGAGTTTACATACCGCCAGTTGATGAGTTAAGGCGGACGATAATGGATGAGGCTCATAAGAGTAAGTACACTCTACATCCAGGCATGGTCAAGATGTACCAGAGTTTGAAATCTGAACTGTGGTGGCCCGGAATGAAGAAAGACGTAGCCGATTACGTGGCCAAGTGCTTGACTTGTCAGAAAGTGAAGATTGAGCACCGTCGACCCCCGGTCTTTTGCAAGGACTAGAGCCGCCGGAATGGAAATGGGAGAACATAACCATGGATTTTGTGGTAGGTCTGCCCAAAATCAGAAATCATGACACAATTTGGGTAGTTGTTGACAGATTAACCAAGTCAAGACACTTTATTCCCATCGGTATTCACTATTCTCCTAACGATTGGCGGAGATTTATATCAAAGAGATAGTGAGATTACATGGTGTTCCTAAGAGCATTGTCTCTGATCGTGATACACGATTCAAATCCCGTTTCTGGCAAGCATTACATGAAGGTATGGGGACTAAGCTAAGGTTCAGTTCGGCTTATCACCCACAGACTGACGGTCAATCTGAGAGAACCATACGTACGCCGGAGGATATGTTTGCGAGCATGTGCCCCGGATTTCAAGGAAGTTGGGATCAACATCTTTCGCTAGCAGAGTTTGCTTATAACAACAGTTATCATGCTAGTATACAAATGGCCCCGTTCGAGGCATTGTATGGGCGGAGGTGTCAATCACCATTATGCTGGACAGATTCGTCCGAAAAGCAGTTACTTGGGCCGGATATGCTTGAGCAAACCTCTGAGCAGATCGCACTGATCAAGAAGAGACTCCTAGCAAAGACATAGTAGACAGAAGAGCTATGCCGACAAAAGGAGGAGACCTCTAACGTTTTATGTCGGCGACCATGTATTTCTAAAGTTATCTCCGTGCTTCGGTGTCGGCAGGACGCTCAAGAGGAAGAAACTCACCACTGTACGTTGGACCATTCGAAATTTTGGCTAAGCGCGAGAAGTAGCTTATCGGTTAGCTTTACCCCGAACCCGAGTAATCTCCACGACGTTTTCCACGTGTCGCAATTGAAGAAGTACCAACCTGACCATGATCATGTCATCGAGTACGAGGATGTCGAAGTACGGCATGATAATACCTTCATCGTTGAGCCAGAACAGATCATTGATCATAAGGAGAAGCGGCTCAGAAATAAGACTATTCTGATAGTGAAGGTGGTCTGGAAGGGTTTAACACCCGAAGAGGCAACATGGGAAACTGAGAGTGACATGAAGGAGAAGTACCCAGAGTTCATGTCCCGAAGTTTAGTTAGTATAGATTAAATTTCGAGGCGAAATTTTGTGTAAGGGGGAGAAATGTAATACCGGATATTTATCTGGCATATTATAAATAAAAGTTGGATAATTCTGATAAGTGAAAATTCAATCTCCAGTCTTGTATAATTATAGCATATTTTCTAGGTAGAATTTCTACAAGAAATTAGGGAATTTAAGGGCCAAAGTGCCAAGATTACCAAAATGCCCTGGAAAGGGTAATTAACTTAGAAAATTTGTGGAAAAATCCTAAAAGGTAGTTAAATGACCAAGTGAGTAAGGAGAGTATATTATCCCTAATTATGATAATTTAATAAATTATGAACTTGGGAAAATTGTATAAGAGTGTTCAAAAAGTAGTGAAAAGACCAAAATACCTTTGTAATTATAGAATAATGTTAGAGGTATGAAAATACTAATGTGAACACAAGAGTATGAAGATAATGAGGCTTTGTAATTAAGAAAATTATCAACAATTGATAATAAAGTAATTAAGTAATATTGGGCTAATTACTTAAGCATAAGCAAAGGAAATTCAGTAATAATTATGTGAAACTCAAAAATTAGTGGAAATTAGTGTAAAATTAGTAAAAATGTATTTACTAATTAATTGGAAATTTTTATGAAAAATAGTTGAGTTTAGGTATTTTTAAGCCTAAATACAAGAATGGACCAATTAGGTATTTTTGTGAAATTTTTGGAAAATTAAATAAGTAAATAATTAAATAATTAATTAAATAAAAAAAAATATAATATATATATATTCAAAAGGGGGCTGCCGACATCCTTGTTGGTAAAAAAAAAAAAAGAAGAAAATTATTATATATATATTTATCAAGTTGCACATTATAATACTATTATAATTAATTAAAGTAAGAAAGAATGAATAGTAAACTAATATTTAGGAAACGGATCCTATCTAGAGATCTAGGAATAGGAATCCCAAGGTCAAGGTGAAATATTAATCAGTGAGTTTTTACCTTTAAGTGACCTCTTCCGGAAGTTAATTCCGAGGCCGTTTGTGCATTTTCCTAATAAAACAAAATAGGGAAAAATGCATATAGGCATAATTTTGGAAAAGAGGAAAATAAATTCTAACTCAATATTTAGGAATGGGTTTGAATTTATTTAGACATATTTGGAATCAGTGAATTATTTCGAAGAGATTGATATCTCAAAAACGAATTCCGACACCGGACGCGTTCGGACACGTTTTTCGAGGAACTTCAACTGGACTGTTGGAGACCTATATGGAATCAAAATTTAGGTTAACTTGGACATTTCTACTAAGTGAGAACATGCCAGAATTTTGTGAATTCTCCGAAATCACGCGACCGGGTACCGATCGGGCAAAATGGGTTTTTATAACCCAAAATGCCAAACAATGCCTTATCAAAACCCTATAAATACCCCCCCCTCCTTCAAATTCTGCACATCATTCTTCTTTGAGCTCCTTGGCCGAAATTGCTAGGGAGAGAAAGAAGAGAGAGAAGTTCTTTTAGTAGTTAGTAGAATTGTTAGTTAGATTTAGAAAGTAGGTGACAAGATTCCTACAAATGTTTTAGATCCTTGTTTGCGTTGAAAAATATGCAGAGGTGTAAACATAGTAGGGATCGAGTCGCTGAAAAGTTGTAGTTTTTATAACTCTTTCAAAATTAGGGGTAGTAATAGCCTTTAAATTTCAAAGTATGATTGGGTATCATATGGGAGGGCTATTTTAGTCTTTATTTTCAAGAATCATAAATGCGTCGAAGTTCTGGCGAAATTTTGGGAAGAAAATAGCCTATGTAGCGGATATTGTTGTTTTACATTGTGGGGCTTTCATATTGCTTATTGCTTATGTTTGTCGGCATAATGATCATGCATCTCTTGAGTGCTTTTGTGATGATATACTTGTTGTATTAGCTCTAGAAATATCTGTTGTCTGTATACTGTATTGTTTGGGTATGAGGTTAACCGTTACCTGAGATTCAATACGTTGAATTGAATCTCAGCTGTAGCTTCGTGGTCGGAGGACCACGGATCGTGGATCGAGGCAAGTACCGGAGTAGGCATGCACCAAGACTGTTGCTATCTTTATCGCTTTACGCATTCCTTTCCGTTTCTCGTTTCTATCGTTGTTCCTTTCTAAACATTTGGACTACGTAATCTATGCAATGTTACACAATGGTTGCTGTTTTGACTAAGAATCCAAATGCTCTGTCGCTCTATTTCTCCACTCTGATTGTTTGTTTGAAAAAAAAAAAATTCCGCATTTCAAACATGGGATGTTACATTTTATGGTATCAGAGCAAAACTTTCTGGCAAGTATTTAACTATGTTACCACTGACAGTTTGGTGCCGAAGGCAAGGCTAGTCTACGTGGGTGTGCCATAAGTCACTGCTAACCCGGTGAGGCCCCCATGGTAGACACTTTACCTGGCCATTCTGTTCGGATAACGGAGTTAGGTTCTTAAGCCTTTTGACTTTGAGCACTTTTTGAAAATGAGTACTGATACGACCATTGGTGTAATGTGTAGAGATGGATGAGACGAAAACCCCGTCTTAGGATACTATCACAACCTCCTTATCAATCCAAATTTCTACGTTGAACAACCTGGAGGAGCCGGAGCTCGAAGACCAACCCGAGCCAGGGAGCCCCCGCCGGGTCAACCCATTCCTCGCAGGGGACAATTTCGATTACCCCGAAATCCAAAACCTAGACGATGCGGAGGCCAACATTGATGATTACCGTTATATCCTCGAATGACAATGCGGCGCCGACACAAACCGTTAGAGTCGTATTATCGCGGTCTGAGGACTATACCACCACTACCGAAGAGAAATACCTGATGTTCCTAAGCCTTGTCAAAACTCACCAAAACGTCTATGGCCGTTACTCAGCAGGGGACTGGATTAGATCCACCCTGTACTACTTCCCTCAAACCCAACGCTGGGCAGGAATTATCAATAAACTGTTAGACGACGGGCCTATTCTGAGCGTTCGTATCTATCTACGCTACCTGAAGTGCTTGGTTCATCGGTACATGTAAAAGGAGAGCGTCAGTACAAGGAAGCTGTGGATTGTAGAAACTAGGAAGTTTGGGTTGTATCTCCAAGTACTTTGGAATATTGTAAATACGTTTGAATAAGGAGATTGTACAGTAAGACTTGTATTAGGATTAGAACGACTGATATGTATGAACCTTATGAAATGAATATATGTGAATATATGTTTGGTGTGCAAATTGTTATGCCATTTCTAATGTTTACATATTTTGTCATAATTATTTAAAGGAAAAAGAATAACACATGGCGATACTAAGAGGTGCCGGTGCACCAAGAGGCCGAGGCCGTGGTCGAGGCCGAGGTAGAGGAGGAGGCAGACAGCCTCAGGATGAAAGAAACAATGAACCGAATCAACCCGGACGTGATGAAATTGAAGAAATGCGTAGAACTCTACAGGAACAAAGAGTTCTGATTGATACTCTCCTGGCAAGACAGAACCAACAGGACCAGGAGGCACAAAGGCAACTGGAAGCACGACAACATGAAGAGGAGCGAGAAAATGAAGAAGAAAATAACCACAATGATGAAGAAGAATATGATGACAATGATGACAATGACAATGATGAAGAGCCTGAAGGGTCTGACAGATCCCAATCACCACCCAGGTACGGACAAAGAGAAAGGACTACTGAAAACTGGGTAAACCAGTTCTGCAAGTTGAAACCACCTGGTTTCCGAGGGAGGAGTGAACTAGCTGAGGATTGGCTTCTGAGTCTTGAGAAGATTTTTGAAGTCATGGAATGCCCTGGAAATCGGATGGCCCAAACTAGCAATTTACAAGCTTGAGGGAGATGCTCACAGATGGTGGAAGAGCGTATCCACAACTCGCCCGCCTGGGTCCTGTTACGTGGGAGATGTTCCTTGAGCAGTTCAATGAACAGTATTTTCCTCCATCGACACAGGTAATTAAAGAAGAAGAATTCCTGCAGATCAAGCAAGGAGCTGAGGAGTCTTTCGACGACTACTTCGCCCGTTTTACCAACCTGTCGCGGTATTCATCATACCTGAAAATCCACCAGAATGAGAGCTACCGGGGCAACAAAATTACCCCAGACAGCCGGGATCCCAGACGTGTCCTAAATGCAAGAAGTACCATCCAGGAGCTAACTGCGATGGGAAACAAGTTTGTTTCAAGTGTCGAAGCCTGGACACATTAGCGGGATTGCCCGAGAAGACCGCAGAGGCGAGACCTCGTAACACCGGCCGAATCTTTGCATTGACAAACACAGAGGCCAAAAGTCCCCGTGAGATGGTTCAAGGTACCATCTATCTCAATGGAAATCTACTTGAAGCATTGTATGACTCGGGTGCTAGTCACTGTTTATTTCCTATGATTGTGCAAGTCGTTTAGGATTGCATGCCTGTAGATTGCCATTTGATCTTGTTGTATCTACACCGTTGGGTGTAAAGTCTTTAGCTTCTGATGCATGTATGAATTGTACTGCGCGTGGATGGACGAGTTTCTAAAGTGGATCTTATCCGTCTACCTCTTCACGGCATCGACGTCATATTCGGTCTCGAATTGGTTAACGACCAACGGTGCGATGATCGATCGTGGCAAAAAGGAGATATCATTTGTCGGAGACAAGGTTGAAGTGAGCCTGAACTTTCTCTCCGCTACAGAAGCTGATCGGTGCGTGAAGCAAGGATGTCATGCTTTCATGGTATTCTTTTCGCCAAAGCCGAAGCCGACCTTTCACTTCGTGACATTCCCGTGGTGAATGATTTTCTGATGTATTTCCTGAGGATCTTACCGAGTTACCTCCTATCCGAGAAGTGGAGTTCAACATAGACTTGATGCCTGGCACAGGATCAATATCAAAGGCGCCGTATCGTATGGCTCCTAACGAGATGCAGGAGTTGAAGAAGCAGTTGGAAGAACTTTTGAAGAAGGGGTTCATTCGACCTAGCGTTTCACCGTGGGGAGCCCCAGTGCTTTTTGTAAAGAAGAAAGATGGAAGTTTCCGACTCTGCATCGACTACCGCGAACTCAACAAGGTGACTGTTAAAAACAAGTACCCACTTCCCCGGATTGATGATCTTTTGGATCAGTTGTCTGGTTCTACAGTTTTTTCAAAGATTGATTTGCGTGTAGCAGTGTAAAGCTCGTTAGATCCTTCTGGGTTTCAAGTTTGAGTTTCAAAAAATATATTTATGTTGGAAGCGATAGCCACAAACCCAGGGGCGGAGCCAGGATTTGCAATTACGGGGGGCGAAAATTATAGAATAGAACCTATGTATTCATGAAATTACATCTAAGACCTATAAAAATTTCAAAAGGTTCATTTTAGTCCCTATACGAAACTTTTAGTAGGGACTAAAGTGAAAATATTAAAATGTTTATAAGGTTGAAATGCAATTTCTTAAAAATTTGGGCTCTTTTCTATAATTTAATGGGGGCGGGGGCCTCCCCTCCCTCCGCCCCTACACAAACCTCAGCAAACCGGATATCAGATAATAATATAAAAAAAAAAAAAATACACTTGAAGAAAAAGAAAAAGAGAGAAAATGTAGGTTTTATTCTCGAGATTATAGTTAATTTTGATGAATGTCGTCCTTGTAGTTTTCTTAATAAAAAGAAATCTTAAAATGATTTTCAATTTAAGTCAAAATTCTTATAAATAATGTGACATTATTGATGTGATGATAACATGGCGTTGATACGATCGATCACAATGTTTGGTAATACCTATGAGAGCTTTGAAGTTTGATCCCAAGTTTTTTTGCTCAAACAAGTTTGATCCCAAGTTGATAAAAACTATTTTCACAAAAAGAATACTTGGCACTGCCACGTATATGTACGTGTCGATCTTGTGGGATGATTCAACAACGTAACGTCAGAAAATCGTGAATGAATTAAATAGGGAAATAAATTCTAATTTGGGTAACCACAAATCTTCCACGTACGGTTTGTTTATTTGGACTACTTTTTTGAATATGGATTTTGACCAGAAAAGCAACGTTAACCATAAAGCACGCCCATGTCGATCCTAGGGTTCGTTTTCTTTTTAATCCAAAAAAGCAGATATTCTCCACGTTCACAAAACTCTAAAACGTCAACCATCAAACCAGAACAATCCAGTTCTTTAGACCACTCCAAATTATTTACCTTCACAAATCCACGTCACCTTCTTATCTTTCCTCTAAAAACAACTCTTGCAAGCTCTTTGGGTATATACATGGGGAAAAACACTTCTCATGTTGTAGGAGAAGTGTATTCTCATGTCTCACAATGATGGGACCCCCCCACACACACACACATATATAGTGGGACCCACACACCACTACAAAAAAAATTGATTTTTGCTACGGAAAAAATCCGTAGCAAATCGGTTTTGCTACGGAAAAATGCCAAAATTCCGTAGCAAAATCGATTTGCTACGGATTTTTCCGTAGCAAAAAACCCCGTAGCAATTTGCTACGGATTTGGAAAATCCGTCAAATCCGTAGCAAATTGCTACGGATTTGGAAAATCCGTAGCAAATTGCTACGGATTTTATTTCCGTAGCAATTTTTGCTACGGATTTCAAAATCCGTAGCAAACTTTGCTACGGAATTCTAATCCGTAGCAAATTGCTACGGAATTGTTTTAAACATTTAAACATACTAATCAATATTTAATCTATCTATACTAATCAATATCCCCATCAACTATATTTATACTAATCAATATTTAAACATACTAATCAACATTTTAATCTACATAATCAAATCAATATTTAAACATACTAATCAACATTTTAATCTACATAATCAAATCAATATTTAATCTATCTATACTAATCAATATCAATTACATATTAATCTATATACAATAATCTATCTCAAACATTTAAACATACCTAAACCGTGAACAAAGGGAAGAACAAAGAACGTTGGAAAAACCACCACCTACTCGACGAGCAAGCGAAGAACACCGCACAAACAAGCAAGGAGGCGCCCGAAATCGCAGGTGGAGCCTAAATCGCGAGGGTGGGGGTGGGAACTCGCACGGGGCCTAAAACGAAAGGGGGAGGCCTAAAACGGAAGGGCGGCTGGAAAAATCAAAGGGGAGGTCGAGCTGCTGGAAGACGCAGAGTCTCATTTAAGAGACTCTGCGAATTGTGACGGACGGTGCGGTCCGTCGCAAATTCCGACGGACCGACGGGTCCGTCGCAATGATTTGCGACGGATCGGGACGGTTTGTCGCAAAAAGGCGACCTGCTGTTCGCCCTTTTGCGGCACGACACGTAGGTCCGCCGCAATTTGCGACGGAACGAAGGGTTCTGTTGCAAAAAGCGGCGGACCGTATGGGTCCGCTTTTTGCGACAGGGACGTTCCCGTCAAGAAATAATGCGACGGACTATTCCTCCGTCGCAAAATTTTGTTTTTTGCGATGGATTTTTTTCCATCGCAAAAGTCCGTAGCAAATTTGACTTTTTCTAGTAGTGCGCACACACACAAACACACACACACACACAGATATATATATAATTAGCATTATATATATGTGGGTCCCAAATATTTTCCTTCTCATGCAACATGAGAAGTTTAAACCCCATATACTTTTTATTTTCTTTAAAAAAAATCCTTTTAACATGTGAAAAATATTAATAATTTATTATGCATTTTTCCCAACCTTTTTTTTTTTGTGAATTGACTTGGAAAAATTAACATGGGTGGAGTGGGGATGTCGGACTTAGAAAGATGTTTTCTAACTCACAATCATTCTTCAATTCTAATTATAGGAGCTTGTTACTTAATTCATGCCATTTTAAAAAATTAGGTTATTTATTTATAGTCAATGTGTTAATAATTTGTTAAAAAAAATTCAAATATCACTCCTATTAGATTATTATCTTTGAATCATTTAGATTTGAATATAAAATCTAGCAAAAAAAAAAATACATGAAATAGGGATATTGTAAAAAAAAAAAATTATTGTGATAAACAAAAAAGAATGTGACCTTACCATCACCAACAATTCAAAGCCCTCAAAGAGTTCTTACATTTATAACCCCAAAAAATGAAATTTAATAGTAGGAGAATTTGTATAAACGATATATGAGACTATAGTTATTTCTGGTTGGACCATTTTTATTGAATTTAGTATGTATCATTATTTAAAAATTTCATTTTTTTATATAGGTTTTAATCTAATATAAAAAATATGTTTTCCATTCGAATTTTTTTATTTTATGTATACTAAAAAATAACATAATTTACACGTCAATTCCGTTTCATGCTTGTAACCTTCTCGTTGGAGGTTGATGAGTGAAAGAAACACCTAATCAGCTCATAAAGGAAAGAGCATTATGACCCAAAAAAGAAGACTAAAGCAGTAAAGAGCCAAAAAAGTGTATTTCAGCTGCTACGGGTCACCAAAATACACTCCCACCCCACCAGCTTTATACTCTTTCATACCTCCGGCCTAACTCTCCTTCCCTCCCACGGACACGTGCCCTGCTTCTGCGCCGACGTGGTTTAAACCCATGCGTGAAAAATGAATTTCCCACACAACACAAGCCTCTTTCAACCTTCTAGAACCCTCCTCTCCCACCGACACGTGTCCCCACTCAACTATCACTCTCCTCATAAAATGAGTACTTTTTCTGACGTGGCGTGATCTCAAACGTGGTTGGCAGGGTAATTGGTTTAACGGCTGATACAAACGGAAATTTACCATTTGTCCTTTGACGAGGATATGCGATGCATTGAACCGCCGTAAATAGGATCAGATAAGGTCGGTCACATGGTGGCGTCGTACTTTTGGAAATTGGGGTACGCGGCGAGCTATGAAAGGCTAATAACTATTATGGGGCCCACCAATTCAGTGAGACAAACATCGCCGGACTTATCTCGGTGCGTGTGTCCACTATATAAATAACGACCACATCCTTCGTATGTTTTGATATAAAAAATAAAAGGAGAAAAATTTATTCGGAAGAGTTCGAGCTTCGTCTTCTTGCTCTTGTTGTTGTTCGATCTTCTTCATCGTGTATGTGTGAAAATGGGATTTCCGGCGACCGAATCGCTTGCCCAACTGAGTTTGCCTCCGGGCTTTCGTTTTTACCCAACCGACGAGGAGCTTCTGGTTCAATATCTATGCCGGAAAGTAGCCGGCCACCATTTCTCTCTGCAAATTATAGGCGAAATCGACTTGTACAAGTTCGACCCGTGGGTCCTACCGAGTAATTACCCATTCCCTTATCTCCGAACGAATCTTTTATTGTTCTGATTATTCTTTATCTAAACTGATAATGTTTGATGCAAATTATGCAGGCAAAGCGATTTTCGGTGAGAAAGAATGGTACTTTTTCAGCCCGAGAGACCGGAAGTACCCGAATGGTTCTCGACCCAACAGAGTTGCCGGGTCTGGATACTGGAAAGCCACCGGAACCGATAAGATCATTACCACCGAAGGCCGGAAGGTTGGCATAAAAAAATCTCTGGTTTTCTACGTAGGTAAAGCACCCAAAGGAACCAAAACCAATTGGATCATGCACGAGTATCGCCTTCTCGACAATTCCAGAAAGAATGGTAGCTCCAAGGTATAATCCTTCAAATAATTTGCATGCTCTGTTTTTGGTGCTGTACTCTGTTTTATGTTATGGAGTTTCTTATTCCTGTTGGATTCTTTGACGATGCAGCTTGATGATTGGGTTCTGTGTCGAATTTATAAGAAGAATTTGAGCGCGCAGAAGGGCATGCTTTCAAGCGTTTCAAGCAAAGATTATAGTTACAGCAATGGGTCTTCTTCGTCGTCATCGTCGCACTTGGACGACATGCTGGAATCATTGCCGGAGATCGAGGACCGGAGCTTCACCCTGCCGCGTATGAACTCGCTGAAGGCTGTACCGCAAGACGAAAAGCTCAATTTCCATAATCTTGGCGCCGGAAATCTTGTGGACTGGGCCAACCCGGCGATGCTTAACTCGGTACCCGACTTCGTTCCGGGAAGTCAGGGTCAGGGGATGGTGAATTATAACCCGGGAAATGACCTTTATGTCCCTTCCATCTCTCAGCTCTGCAACACGGCGTTGCTGGCACCGAAGGCGGAGAAGCTTGGGAACTCAATGGAGGAGGAGGTTCCGAGCGGAGGGAGGAGCCGGTTGGAGAATTCTGGCGGGTACTTTCAGGCGAATTCGAATGTGGGATTCTCGAACTCCATTGACCCGTATGGATTCAAATACCCGAGTCAGACAATCGGGTTTCGATCTCAACCATAACAGAACATTTTGAGAATTGGTGTAAATACTCGGGGTTATGTGGGCTAATTATCGGGTAGATTAGCATTGAGCTGAGATTCCAAAAGTGGAAGGCATGAAATTTTTGGTCGTCGTTGTGTGCAGTGAAGGAGGAAGTAGGGAATCGGAGATATTCAATGAATCATTTTTAAGTGGAAGATTTCAAGTAGTAGTAGTTGAATTTTTTGTTGCCCATCACTATCAGAGTTTTACTATGATTTATTTGGATCCGACTTATGTTACGTAGTTGAGTATAGTGGGAGAGTTTTCCAACACAGTTTAGTTGATATTAATTAGAATTGGAACATTCAATCTTAAAAATAATTTCACTCAGAGACCGATTTCTCAAATATTTTTTAGTTGATATTAATTGGAATTGGAACATTCAATCTTAAAAATAATTTCACTCAGAGACCGATTTCTCAAATATTTTTCTGTAAGCTGAAATAAAATCTCTCTTATATATTTAACTTAAAAAGTTATTGGGTAATAGGAAGTAGAAACACACACTAGCTTAGGTTTGCAATTATTGGCTGAAACTAGTATAAGGTACATTCATCCACATTAGTCAGATGTTGTACTTCTTTACATCAATATTTGTTTGAATGGTCAGGAATCCTATCCTGTACTTAGTCATATGTTGTACTTCGATGGATAACTTAGGGTTTTAAGACATCCCATCTTTAATACGAAATTTTAATCATACTGTAAATTATATTATAAATGAGATCGTATATTGAGGATTAGAGGGAGTATATTACTATTTGTGATTCTAAATAGAAGATATAATTGATTTTTTTGGAAAGATTAAAGAAGCTAAATAAGTTATTTTAAAGTATTTATATTTGTCATTTTTCTTCTAAATTATTTTACCTAGCTTTTAAACTAATATATAATTTAAGGACACAATATATAATATGATTAAATTGTTAGAAATAAAGGCGATCTAATCATGCTTGACAACTGAATAGCATAAGATCAATGCGGAAAACTGAAGTAAGAGATCACAAATACCTCCCGCCATTGATTTGTCTCCAGAAGCAAACAGGGACAAACTCCGAGTCTCCAAACAGGAACGAATCCAAGCCAGCAAACAGGAACAGACTCCGAGTCTCAGCCCTTCTGATCCTTCTCTCTGAAACTGCAGATGGTGTGCTTCCTGAAGGTCAGAGCAGGTTCAGGGGACCAGACAGAATTTCACCGTTCGTTTCCCCTCTGACCATCGCAGAGCTAAAAAAGGAAACGTATTCAATACGCACTTATTGCGTATTAAATGGGCCGTTACGGTATTAATGGACGGTTACAAAACCGGCAATAATGTGGGCCATAAATAGAAATAACGGAATATTGAATACAGAATTAAATATTCCAACATTCTCCCACTTGGTCCACATACTTCAAGATATACCTCTGAGAAACAAAATGCATGGATCATAGCGATAGGTCCTCTTAAAGCGAGTAATATCTTCCATGTATCACAGTGCGTTATGTTTCCCATGCCCAAGTAACTTAATGAATAAACCCTACGTTTATTCTTGGTCCAAACTCAATGATGTTCCTCAAATTTAAACAAATAAATGTATGCGCAACTAAAATGAGAAAAACATCACAAATAGAGTTTCATAAATAACATCGTTCTTACAACGAAAATCACATAAGGGAACCAAGTCCCATTCTTTCTGCATGATCCTGAAATTTCAATGTAGGCATGCCTTTAGTTAAAGGATCATCAATCATCAATTCGGTGCTCATGTGTTCAATAACCACTGTTTTATTTTTAACACGGTCTTTTATGGCTAGACACTTAATGTCGATATGCTTGATTCGACTACCACCTTTATTGTTCTTAGCCATAAAAACATCAAGCGAATTGTCACAATATAATCTTAATGGCTTAGAAATTGGATCCATAATTCTAAGCTCAGAAATGAAACTCTTCATTCACACACCATGTGAGATAGTCTCAAAACAAGATACAAACTTAGCTTATATAGTGGAAGTAGCAATTAAAGACTTTTCACTACTCCATGATAAAGCTCCATCGGCTTATCATGAAAATATATCTGAAGTGGATTTTCTTAAGTCCATGCAACAAGCATAATCGAATCGTAGTAACCAGATCACTTCCAAATTGTCAATTAGTTTGTACTTAAGCACGTAATCTTTAGTTCCTTGATGGTATCTCAATACCTTCTTCACAGCTTTCGATGGTCCATACAGATTACTCGATATCTCCCAGCATTCCAACAGCAAATGCAATGTCAGGTCTCGTCAGACATGAGCATACATAAGGCTACTTACTGTTGAAGCATAAGGATTTGTTTTTCATTTGTTCCCGCTCAAAGTCATTCTTTAGGCACTGGTGAACAATATCTCATCCAAAATCTTTCCAAAACTTTGTTGATATAGGTGTCTTGAGACAAACCTAGAATACTTAATGTATGTCTCTATGTATCTTAATACCAGTGGCGTAAGATACAACTCCCATATCCTTTATGTCGAAGTTTTCGAAAGGAATTGTTTCACCTCATATAGTAAATCACTATCATTGGTTGCAAGCAAAATATCATCCACATATAGAATAAGAAAACAAATCTTGCTCCCACTAACTTTCGGTATATACATTCATCCATAATGTTCTCTACAAAACCAAATGAAGAGATAACATCATGAAACTTTAAATACCATTGACGGGAAGCTTGTTTCAATCCATATATGGATTTCTTGAGCTTGCACACCAAATGCTCACCATCTCTAGAGGAAAATCCTTGGTTTGTTTCATGTAAACCTCTTCCTCTAGTTCTCCATTGAGAAAGGTCGATTTCACATCCATTTGTTGCAGCTCATAGACAAAATGTGCAACCAATGCTAGAATGATGCGAAGAGAATCTTTCGTAGATACAGGAGAGAATGTCTCCTTGTAGTCGATTCTAGACTTTGTTAGATGCGTTAGAATTCGTCGCATCATTCATAGCATCATACCATGATCTTGACTCTCTACAGTTCATGGCTTGTGAAACGTTCCAGGATCATTTTCAGCTTCTACATTATAGTCGATTCCACAATATATTCACTTGTTATCCCGATCTTCTTGTTCCAAGAGATCTCCCTAATGTTGTTGCATTATCTTCTTGAGGAACTTGTTGTTCAACTAGTTACTTAACAATTTCTTATTGTTCCTCATCAACAACTCGATCTTAGGTCAATCTCGGCGGTTGTGTATCTTGAATGACTGGTTGTACAATATTCAATTAAACTGAATGAACATTGTTAACAACCAATCTGCATTTCGAAATGGAAAGTCGATTATTTGAAAATGTTTTTCGAAACAAGGTTTCGAATTGATCGCTCCCACTAATCAAGTCATATTCAAGAAATTCTCCCATTTGCATTTTCGGCCTTCCTGCTCCTCGAGCACACATGGTCAAAAGTTCATTAATTGACCATTTGTTCTTATGTGTGTTGCAGGATATCCTAAAGGGTCTATATGGCTGTGGAAGAGTGTTCAGAATATAGTGTACAGAAAAAGGAATCAGACATATCAACCTCTAATGATTTTAGTTGAGCTGCAATGTCCCTCATATTTATGATGTGCTTACACACATCTTTTACTATAGTGAGTCTCAAGAATGAAAACTTCATAATTGGGGTGCCGACAAATGCCTTATCTGAAGTCCAAGTTGTTCATCAATAACCTTCAGAAGTGGCCTAATCTTGTTATGTAGTTTGACAGAACCATGAATGCCAACAGAGATTAAGGTCTTTATGAACATAGGCGAGAGGTGATTAGATCTCTCCCACCTTTCATACGAGATCAATCTCATCCGGAGTGTTGGTCTCAGTGATAGAAAGTGGTTCATCTTTCCTAATAGCATAACCAATGTCCATCCACCCCAAATAATGATACTTTATAGTTATCACCCCTCAATTCGGGAATGTCACATTTCATATCAGAGAAAATTCGTAGGTTGTATGACTATGTAATATTGAACATACATGCTTATAACAAAAATTTAAGACTAATAAACCATATCATGTTTTACCAATGTAAATCATGCTTTAAAAATATAAATCTACTGACATACAACTTGCCTATGAGCTAAAGTTATAATTCAATTAGATCCATACATATAACTTTATGATAAAAATATCAAATTATTTCCTTATTCTTAATTCTTGCGGGTACATTAAGAATATAATTTGATATTAATTAATCATATAGTTAAAAAATTCGTATCACTAAAGTCTACCTGTGGGTAAAGACATTAGCATAGCATGAATTTATCTCAAATTGATGAAACTAGAATGCGATTATATCCCCTAATGCTGTGGGCTACTTAGAAAATATAATGCCATTCCATTCCACCCTAATTAAAAACTATGATCATAATTATCTACGTGGGCAAAGATTAATTATAACCACATATTCAACTACAATGGATGTCTTTAAATCATTGTGTGATGAATTTTGTTCATTAGAACAAAATAGAGTGTATGTGCCTAGTGAGGATGTTTTGGCTACTCCTTGATTCTACATACTCATCACAAGGACATCATACCATTGTGTATATTAATTGTACATATGATATCTATAGGAATTTTGATTAATTAATTTAATCAACATAAGTGACTAAATAAAATCCTCCCACTTTGATGAAATTAATGTTACCAATATTAATCACCAAAATTAATCTTGTGCATTTAGATTCCAAATATGCACAAATCTTTAATGAAAATTTAATTGATCAATCTAATCAAATAAATGTGATTAAATAATCATCGTGACAAATTCTCCCACTATTTTGTGCAATAAATCCAATATATATGCACATCTTAATGGAGGGATTATAATCAAATTGAAAGGAAAAATCCTCCCACTGTTTTATGTATCCAAATATTGTTTAAAGAATTAATTTTGGCATAATTCAACTCAAATTTGGCTTCAACAATTTGAAAAAGATATATAATTGTCTAAAGTTAATTTTTCTAAATATTTAGACAATTAAATAACTCAAGAATAATAGTAATTAATAATTTTTCAAAAGTTTCCAAAATGTGAAAGTTGCCAAAATTAACTTTTCTCAATTTAAACAATTCAGCTTGATATAAGAAAATATATTCCACATAAAACAGATTGCCAAGAAAATATATTCCCCATTAAGAAATTTTCCTAAAAGGAAATAAAAGATTTAAATGCCCAAAATAATTTCTCTCCACATTTGAACAATTGGCCCAGTGGTTTAAGATTCCAAATTAAGATATTAATCTGGAAGGGCATTGCCTTGAATATCACTTTTGACATTCCGAAAATTTTGCTTATCAATTAATAAATCATTTAAACCAATGATGATTCATCTCCTGCCATATATGTGTGCGTAACCACGCACCCACGATCTTAGGTTCAAGCCCAATTATGACATTTACAAAATTTTCTAACTGAATAATAAATCGGTATATTTATTAACAATTCATATTTAACCAAATATGAAGGCGTGACATCTTGGCGGCACCCGGGCACTCAACACGCATGGTCATTGTTCGAATCCTCCCAGGACCATTCCAGCGTTTTTTTCTTTTCAAATCATAAATAAAAAAAAAAAACACTGTAGATCATCTTCCTTACCCGGTTCAGGACCCGACCAGACACATCAACCCGAAAAATTCCCAGAAATTTCAGGAAAAAAACACTGTAGATCATCTTCCTTACCCGGTTCAGGACCTGACCCGACACATCAACCCGAAAAATTCCCAGAAATTTCAGGCGCACAGAATGATCAGGAAAAGGCGTTTTCTAGTAAAAATCACAGAAAAACCGATTTAAAGAAGCAAACACAAAACCCAAAAGAAATCTCTGATAAATGGTTTCGTAAGGCTCTCCAAAATCATCCATGAATAAACATTATGAGCATATGAGAAACAAATATACATATATCTGAAAAACCCATATGTTTATTCGAAAAGCCATACATCTGATTTCTTGATGAAATAAACATATATACAGATCAAAAATCCAGAAAAGCAAAAACCCAGATTTTAATATATGCATACAATTTCATCGAACTAAAATCAAGGCAGAGGAATCATGGCTCTGATACCAAATGTTAGAAATAAAGGCGATCTAATCATGCTTGACAACTGAATAGCATAAGATCAATGCGGAAAACTGAAGTAAGAGATCACAAATACCTCCCGCCATTGATTTGTCTCCGAGAAGCAAACGGGGACAAACTCCGAGTCTCCAAACAGAACGAATCCAAGCCGGCCAAGCGGGAATGGACTCAGAGTCTCGGCCCTTCGATCCTTCTCTCAAACTGCAGATGGTGTGCTTCTGAAGGTCGAGCGAGTTCGGGGGACCAGACGAATTTCACCGTTCGTTTCCCCTCGACCATCGCGAGCTAAAAAGGAAACGTATTCAATACGCACTTATTGCGTATTAAATGGGCCGTTACGGTATTAATGGACGGTTACAAAACCGGCAATAATGTGGGCCATAAATAGAAATAACGGAATATTGAATACAGAATTAAATATTCCAACATAAATAACTTATTTAGCTTTCTTAATCTGTAAAAAAAAAAAAAAAAAAACTCTATCTTATATTTTAGAACGGAGCGAGTACTTAATAGTTGTTTATCACATCCTTAAATAAGGAACTTCATTTTTCAATAATCATTTTTCTTTTTCCTTTTTTTGTTATAACTCACGCATTCATTATTCACAGAGGGGTTTAACTCACGAGCTCGTGTGTAAGACATATATATTAGAGAGAAATTTGGTGTCATGTGAGTTAAAAGGTGCTGGTTGTTGTTTTTCTAATTAATAGATCTCTTATGTATAGCCTAAACCTTTTTTATATATAAAATGTTGTGTTAGTTAAAAATATTCACTTAAGCCAAAAAATAATTAAAAATATATTCTTTGAAGGGTTGATCATCGGTGTTTCCCCCCTAGTTCTTTGAAGGGAAGATCCTTTTTTATTTCTTGCCAAAAAGAAATATGAAGACACTCCTTTCGTCCCTATATATAAGATCGATTTTTAATGAGTTTGTCCTTTTTTATAAGATTTTTTTTTTTTTTTTGAGTTTGTCTCAATACTAAATGTATTTTTATCTATTTTTCCCTCAATTACTCTCTCATCATTTATTTTCTATACATTCTCTTTTATCATCTTTTCATTATTACTCTCTCTCTCTCTTGTTTCTTTATAAATATCAGCATTTTTAGAAAACAATTTATATTTCCTATATATTTATTAATTTTAACTAATTTTATTTGTTTTTTATAATCCAGCGATTCGGTTCAAAGAACTTATTGAGCAGCGAGTATAGGTTAACATAAGAAAAGAGAATCACTGCAAGCCCAAATTGTTTTCATTTAATGCGTAATCTTACAAATAGTGTACGTCCAAGTCTTCATATCAATGTTCCATGTTAAGGGGTAAAAAATTCATGTTAAAACTTGAAAGCTGCGGGTAAATTCTACCATTTAATAGCAGCTATGACATCATTGTTAAGAAAGGTAAATGTGTAAAAATACACATGTACTTTATTCTTAGGAACACCTAGTACCAAGTGTTTTTTTTTTTTGTTGCGAAAATACACATGTGGTTACCAAATGGGTGCAAAAGTCACACTGGGCGTTAGTTGACCAGACGGTCAACGTCAAGTTAGATAGAGTGAACAGTAACGATGAAGTGGACGCTAAATTAGAGTGAGAAGAAGGCAAGTGGGTTTGTTTTTTGTTTTTTTTTTTTGTTTTTGCTGATTAGAATATAACTGAAGATTCACATTGAAGAAAATTGGGGAAAAAACTCTAAAACCAAATCAACTGAAATCGAAGCAAATCAATTGGAAGCAACTGAAAATGCTGGTGAATCGAAATCGAAGCAAATCGAGTAAGAAATTGCTTCAAGTGGGATTTTTTTTTCCTAATTAGTATATAGCTGACGGTTCACATTGAAGAAAATTGGGAAAACAAAAACCCTAAAACCAAATCAACTGAAATCAAAGCAAATCAATTGAAAGCAACTGAAATGCTTGAGTCCGTGATTCCATCGCATTTTGCCAAAATCAGCTTTTTCAAGGACTTTGATGAAGATCCTGATGCTAAACATGCTAAGCCCCGATCTGTGATCAAGGAACAGCCTTCCAAATTCAAAACGTAACAGTGATGCGTGTCGCCGTAGAAATTGCTTCAAGGGCTTCGTCCGTAATCAAATTACACCGGCCCAAGCTCAAATGCCTCATATGCTTTGCTGAACTGCAAATTGAAACAACTCTATTGTTCCCAATGTTCCTTCTTCTCTAGAGCAAAACTTCGAACAACCTGCTACACTGGACGGCCAAAGCGGGCACACCGTCGTCTCCGATGTCCTCAAAACACGATGATTCGTCCGAGTAATAAGTAATTCCTTGTTTTGATCTGAAATTAAGGTTAATAGCTGATGAGGGTTTTTTTGTCTTTAGCCTTGGGGTCCACAATAAAAAATAATCAAGGATTATGTATAAGCAAACCGATGATCGTTCTCTCTTCTCAAGAAGCCTTTTATTGAGTCCTAGGTAATTTAAATGACATGTAACTGCAATAAAAACAAAGGGAAAATGGTTTTTGGATTTTCAAATAGTGAACAGTTTAAAACGTTTTTGTAGAGGGACTAAACTGCAACTTTTACAACTTGAGTCCAAACTTCTATTTTCAAATTTGGTTCAATTTCTTCAAACACCTACAATTTAAACCAATCAAACCAACATCAAATCTTCCTAAGAAATAATAAATAAGAGTAATTACAATAATTATGACAATTTTACCATTTTTAACACATTTTCATGTAATTACTCATTAATCCAAATTAATCATAAATAATATATTTTTGACCTAATTAACATGATTAAATCCCAAATTAATCATGAAATAACACATCAAAAAAATATGGTTCGATCAATAGCCTTAGTCAGCAATCGATTTGTGGTCCTCCAAATCTTTCCTCTTTAGGTTTAGGTTAGGTTTTAATGTTTTTCTTTTGTCCCCAATTTCCATTTCAGTATCCTGTCGTTCCTCTCAGCTATTTTTTTTAAATGTTTTATCTTGATGAAAAATTATATTTTTATCCTAATCATCAATTGAGCTCCCAAGTGGCCACTTCTCACTCCATTTCAGCATCCACGTCATCGTTACTGTTCACTCCATATCCAACTTGACAATGACCGTCTGGTCAACTAACGTCCAATGTGACTTTTACACCCATTTGGTAATCATATGTGTATTTTTGCATCCAAAAAAAAACATTTGGTGTTAGACGTTCTCGATTATAAAGTACATGTGTATTTTTGCACCTTTGCCCTTGTTAATAATATATTAGTATTATTATAATTATATTTCGGTGAATTAACGTCATTTATTTAATTTTAAATTACAATTTGTACTGGAATTTCAAATTAAACAATTAGCTTCAAAGTTCAATTTCTGAATTAACGTCATTTCAAATTTTAAATACTCGCTCAATCAAAATCCTCAACGACATTATATTTAACCAATTAAAACGTTTAATTTTACACATTT
The DNA here is from genome assembly GCA_025563575.1 of Acacia pycnantha. Classification (NCBI taxonomy): domain Eukaryota; kingdom Viridiplantae; phylum Streptophyta; class Magnoliopsida; order Fabales; family Fabaceae; genus Acacia; species Acacia pycnantha. The sequence continues at coordinate 674,631 of JAMWYP010000242.1, read as the reverse complement.
CAGAATTTCTGAGTCGCCCCTTTTTTCCAGATCTAAGTTTTTTTTCCCAGAAATAATATTTTCGCTCCTATTTTTATATATTTATATTTTATATATTTATGTAGATATATAGGTTGTATAGATTTATAAGGCCCAGAAGAAAAGCATGGGCAAGCAAGGCTTCATCATATGGGCTGGGCTCAATAGTTGGGCTGGGTAATTCTTCATAGCAACTTGGAGCAACATAGTAATATTTGTTAAAAGGCCCATTATAAGGTATGGGTTTTTTTATTTTTATGTTTTTGCTTCAACTGAGATACTCTCCCCAAAGGGAGAGGGTTCGATCCTGGAGTTGGTTAAGACGCAGGAAGAGGCATCCTAGGTGATGTGAAGCAGTGGAAAAGCTGGGAAGAGGTGGAGGCATGTGTACTCTCTAACCCAGTATACCCTACGGAGCGGAACCAAAGCACCCTGCCTTTAGACTGTGGGTGAGTCCGACCCCTTTCCTAAAATTTTTATATATATATAAAAAAAAAACTGGGATCCTTGGAATTGTAATTTGTAAATTCTCACTTATCAAAATTTTATTTGATTAATAAGTTGTTCGTTGAGATGGTATGCAGTGTCGCTAGTGCAAAGAAAAGAACACAAATTTAAATATTGGGAAACACATTTGTTGTGAGAGGTGGAAACTCTTAATGTCTTGAAAGGGAAACCCTTCATATTATATATATAAAAAAAATCTTTATTTGAGGGAATTTTTTTCCTACTGTTAGGCGAAGTAGTCATTGAAATTATGTTCGGGAAAACTAGTTTTTACTTAAAATTTTCGAAGGGCTTTAATTTGTTATCAGTGGAGTCCATCTTTTCAAATGTATTACTATTTCGAAGGGCTTTTTACACTACAAAATTGTTCTTATAATTTGGACTAGAGGGAGTATTTATAAGAAATTTTTGAAGTAAATTTTTTTTTTTTTGATTGAAGAAACATGAAGTTGAGAGAAAGCAAGGGGCTAGTATATATACTGTGGTGGCTATGTGCACAGTGTTCCCCCCCTAAATACTGGTACTCTTGAGTTTTCTTACGTGTTGACTTTATACATCTATTTCTTCTTATGTATTGATATTTCAATTGCATGTGTTTGAATCTGCTGGAAGGTAAATGCCTTCTGCACATTTGATTATAACTCTTCACATTATCATAGTGAGGGAATTATATGTTATATGGTATTCTAATTGATGGTACAATAATAGATTATTGGTGGAAAAATTTATTACCTTAGATCTAAACTGAACAAGCTGTTGGGAACGAAATTTGTTTTTGTTTGAAGAATTATACGAGTAAGACCTCAAATTCTCTACACAGTCACCTTTAAGAAGTATTCTTTAATTCACAAGTCACTTGCAAAGTAATTAATACTTGTTTAATTTGTCAATTTTGTTCATATATGTGTCTTCTTGTATTATTCTCTCTCATTTAAACTTTAAAGCTCCATTTATTTAATAGGGGTAAGAGTTTAAAAAAATAATTTAAAACAAAATTAATGAATTAACTATTTATTCTTGGCTCCAGTGAGGTGATACTTATAACCTGGATAGAAGGGGGTATGTGCACTATTAAAAAATGTTAAAAAATTATACTTCCCTTCCGTCTTAAACATAGGAGCTAAATAACTAATTTATAAATATTAAAACAAAATTAGTTAAACTAGTTATTTGTAATAAATATATGATAATTTACTAAAAATACAATGTTTAATCATTTATATTGGAAACTACTATCATTATTGAAAACCCCCTTTAATATGTGTTATATCAATAGGATTGTTTGAGAAAACAGTTATAAATTTCTGACACAAAGTGGATTGACATGTTATATATATATATGACTGAAGCAAATATCTTAACTAATTCTAACCTTTAGAAGCGGAAAGAGTAGTTGTTTATCCTGATGCTATTTTTTCTTCATTAACTTGTGACACGAACTCACTAGTATCCTCCAACTCTGATGATTATTTTTAAATTTTTATTTGAGCTTAGTCCCTTATGGCAAAAATAAAAAGCATAAATTTTGTCTTATCATACAAAAACTCACTAGTCTCCTACAATTCTGATGACTTTTTTTTTTTTTGCCTTCCATATGACTATTTAATTTACCCCCCCCCCCCCAAAAAAAACCATTTAATTTCTATTGTATTTTTGCGATATTTGTGCTTAGTCCCTTATGGCAAAAATAAAAAGCATAAATTGTCTTTTCATACACAAACTCACTAGTCTCCTGCAACTTTTGTCCTATCATATGACTAAACTCAATTCATACTTAAATTCAGCGAAAAAAATTATCATCAACCCAAAAAAGATTATACATTGGGTGACATGCATGCTCATGAACCAAGAGTTGAATTTCGTGGTTGTGGTGTAGCTTGCTGTGATGACCTATTTGTGAAATATGTCTTGTTTCAAAAAGAGGTAAGTGAGTTGCATTTGCAAGCAATGTTAAATTAAAAATAATTAATTGACTTTTAAAATTGTGAAAGCAACCCTAACCCGCAAATTTCTCTCATTTTTCTATTTAGGGCTAAGCAAAGGCTTGCCACTACCATAACCCTGATTGCCTTTCTTAAGCTCTCTTATTAGATGACTCACCAAATCACCCCTTTGTTCTATCTTCTGATTTAGTGTACCCTTTTTTTTTTTGAACAATTCTAGAGTATTTCATTACTGAGGATAACAAAGGTTACAACTAATCAAAGCAAAGACAGAAACACAGCTAAAACAAATACAACAAAATAAACTTGATACAATATTAACCGAACACCGTACATTAAATATATAAGAATAGAAGTATAATCATGGACAAAATCGGCCTCCTCGATATCCAAGGTTAGAAGTGACGAGCAAGAAAGTGTTGGTTGGAAAACCCACCCTAAAGGGCACACAATCTTATAAGCAATAGCTGCAATAAGTCAGCTAAATAGGTACCCCATCCTGGGGTAAAGAACACAGAAAACCCAACCTCAAAAGAAAGAAGACCATTGATGTCCTGAAGAACACTTCTACTCCTCTGATCAAACATATCCGGTGACCTCAACAACACACTAAACAACACCTCTTTAGATCTTCCCCCAAGAACGCAGATCTGAGCTACCAAATGATAGTCGGATCTCATAACGTTCAAACAGCCAACCAACCAAGAGGATTTGAACGCAGATCTGACAGATCTGTTTATTTCCTGAGCCAAAAACACCTCCACAAAACCCAGTAACACAAAAAAAGAAACACAAAATAGATAAATCTCACCTCTACAGATCAGATCTGGAGAAGGAGAGGAGAGGACTCGCCACAAGGACGAGGGAAGGCCACATCTGACAAAACTCTGAGGGAGAGGACCATAACTCAAAGATCTGGACTCCAAAACATCAGGACCGCAGATCCAAGATCTGGACACCAAACTACCACTCGGACTCGTCTGTGGCACAAAAACAGTGCTCGCCGGTGGCTTGTGCATAAAGCACAAACCGCCGGCGAGGGAGCAAAAGCAGTGGGACGGAAAGTGCAGAGAGGAGAGAGGTTGGAGAAAAGAGAGGAGCCTTAGAGATTGATTTAGTGTACCCTTTAAGATATGAAAATGACACACAATTTACAAGTACATTGCATGGAATATTCTTTGCTCGTTAATTATTATTATTGTTAATGTTATTGCTGCTGCTGCGTCTGTTACAATTTCATTTCTCTTAGACTAATTTCTGTCACTCAGATCACATCGTGCCAAGCTGAGTCAAAAGAGTTAAATTAGCAAAAGTAATTAGAGGTTTCTTTGTTAATATGGTTGGTACTTATTGCTTTGGCTATGTGTGGGTTTTGCTTGGATGTTATTTAACCTCATCACTAGACTAACGCTTGCTTTTAATTTTAAGCTAATAAGTCATTTGTCTTATTTGAGTTTGCAAAAATAATCCTTAGTTTATATTTAACTTTTTTATATGGTTATTTGATAAAGTCAGATTTGAACATTGTTTTGCCTGATTAAGAGTACTAACTCTTCTGGATATGTTTCCTAAAAATACATGGATTCGAACATAAGAGTTCATGATTAAACAACCCTGCATAAACCTTTCATCAAGATCAATGTTTGTTCGAAATTTTGATTTAACTGCTAAATTTCTTCTCTAAATTAATCAAAATGATTATTTTACAGGGTATATACTATGTATCGCTTATCAATTAATGCATTGAAATTAGGTTTAGTACAGAATTATGCAGAATGACGTTTTGGCATTGTGAAAATCATTTTGCAAGATTAAATCGAGAAACTTTATATTTGGAGCATTAACTTTTTAGTGTGTGTTAGGTCTGCCTTTAATTTCTATTTATTTTGATAGGATTTGTTTCAAGGCTAATTCATCTTGCAATTAGTCCGCGTATGACTTAATATATTTTAACAGGGAGCACCGTTAAACTGGGAGGAGAATGATTTTATAAATTAAATATAAGTAGTTAACAGAAAAGCTAACTAAATAGTAGTTATATATATATATATATATATAAAATAAGATTCTTGTTTAATTTCTAAATCAAATTAAAATATGTGGATTTTTATATATTATTTATACGACAAACTCTTTTTATTAATATTATTAACTCAATAAAATTCACTTGTTCTTATTTATTGGTGGGACAAAAGTATACTAAGTATATATATAGACAAAATAGAATAGCAATTTTTTAAGGGAAAGCCCCTAAAAAATACCTCATTCGTTCCCAAAACCCCAAAAAGTCACTTGAACGCACAAAAAGACAGATAAGGGAAAGGGTAGGCATAAAAGATTTTCGAGGTGTTGGTGCCTTTAGAAAATTGCCCTCACTATAGCTACACTTGTTAATACCCTTACAAGCGTTAACATGTGTTACAAGTGTAATCAGTGATTAAATGTCAATTTTTACAAGAATACAATGTTTTAATAATTGGCTACACCTATAATGTAATACCCGGATATTTATCTGGAATATTATAAATAAAAATTGGATATTTCTGATAAGTGAAATTACAATCTCCGGTCTTGTATAAATACAGTCTATTTTCTAAGTAGAATTTCTGTAGGAAATTAGAGAAATTTAGGGCCAAAGTGCCAAAATGACCAAAATGCCCCTAAGGGACATAATTAACTTAGAAAATTTATGGAAAAAATCCTAAAAGACAGTTAAATGACCAAGTGAGTTAGGAGAGTATATAATCTCTAATTATTGTAATTTTATAAATTACGAAATTGGAGAAATTGTTGGAAAATACTCAAAAAGAAGTAAAAGACCAAAATACCCTTGTAATTATGGAATAATGCAGGAGGCATGAAAATACTGATGTTAATACAAGTGTATGAAGGTAATGAGGCATAGTAATTAAGAAAATTATCAACAAGTGATAATGAAGTAATTAAGTAATATTGGGCTAATTACTTAAGCATAAGTGAAGGAAATTCACAAGTAATTATATGAAACCCTAAAATTGGTGGTTTTTGTTTTAAAATTAGTAAAAACATGTTTACTAATTAAATGGAAATTTTGGAGAAAAATAGTTGAGTTTAGGTATTTTTAGACCTAAATACAAGAATGGACCAATTAGGGATTTTTGTGAAATTTTTGGGAAAAAGTAAATAGATAAATCATTAAATAATTAATTAAATAAAAAATAAATATTAATTAAAATTAAAAAGGGGGCAGCCGAATTATGCTCCAAGCAAAGAAAAAAAAATGAAAATGAATATATAGGTACATATGCAAGTTGACATTAAAAATAATATAATTAAATTAAAGTAAAAAGTATGAATAGTAATTTTAAAATTAGGAAACGGATCCTATCTAGAGATCTAGGAATAGGAATTCCAAGGTCAAGGTAAAATATTGATCAGTGAGTTTTTACCTTTAAGTGACCTCTTCCGGAAGTTAATTCCGAGGCCGTTTGTGCATTTTCCTAATAAAACAAAATAGGGAAAAATGCATATAGGCATATTTTTGGAAAGAGGAAAATAAATTCTAACTCAACATTTAGGAATGGGTTTGAATTTATTTTGACATATTTGGAATCAGTGAATTTTTCTGAAGAAATAGGTATTCTCAGAAATGCGTTCTGAAACCGGACGCGATCGGACACGTTTTTCGAGGAAACTTCAACTGGACTGTTGGAGGCCTATATGGAATCAAAATAAAGATTAACTTGGACATTTCTACTAAGTGAGAACATGTCTTCAAAGTTGTAAATCCAGAATTTTGAGTTTTTTCCAAAATTACGCGAATCGGGTACCGATCGGAGAAATTCATCCGGGTAGGCTTCTAGAAGGGCCACATGGCCACTTCCTATTGGCCAATTGGTGCCACCTCAGCAAGAGGGCAGGTCGGCCAAGAAGAAGGAAGAAGAAGAAAAGCTTTTGAAAAAGTTGCTTTGGACGGTCCGGATCGATTCTCACAAAGTTGATCCGACTACTAAATCCTACAACTTTTCTTATAAATACCCCCTCCTTCACTTTTCTTCACACCATTCCTTCTTGCCTATTTCAAATTCTTGGGAGAGAAAGTAGAGAGAGAAGCTCTGGGAAGTTCGCCAAGTCTTCAACGGGTAAGTCTTTCGGTCTTTAGTTTTTAGTCTTTAGTTCAATAGTTAGTAAGGCTAGAGTAGTCTTTATTTTTATGATTTGGGTATCATATGGGAGGGATATTTTAGTCTTTATTTTCAAGACACATAAATGCGTCGAAGTTCTGGCGAAATTTTGGGAAGAAAATAGCCTATGTAGCGCGGTTACCGCGAAATTCCGCCAAGTAGGGGTATAGGGGCAAAATGATAATTTTTACCTAAAATGCCGCTTATAATGTCAAATTACTAATGGAAGTGACATTATTCTCATAGGATATCTGAAACGTTGATTCTGCTGCCGTTACGCCGCCCGACGTGTCAGAGTAGGATTCTTGCACGTTTCTCCGTAGAAAGTACGTTTTCCGCGGTAGTACCTAACGTTGCCAACGAAGGTACGGACGCGTACTGTAACACTAATCTTGCACATCTTAAATACTTATATGTCAATGATATGTTCGTAGACCGTTATACAGACAGTTATACGGGTTATAGTTTTGATAACACCGTTTTGTTTTCCTAGCGCTGAGGACACGACTAATTATCGTGGCACTGGTGAATAGTGCTGTTATTGTTGTTTTACATTGTGGGGCTTTCATACTGCTTATTGCTTATGTTTGTCGGCATAATGATCATGCATATGCTATATGCTTTTGTAGTGATGTACTGTTGTATTAGCTCTAGAAATATCTGTTGTCTGTATACTGTATTGTTTGGGCATGAGGTTAACCGTTACCTGAGATTCAATATGGTGAATTGAATCTCAGCTGTAGCTTCAGGGTCAGGTGGACCACAGTTCGTGAATCGAGGCAAATACCCGGAGTAGGCGTGCAGCTGAAGACTGTTTCTATCTCTATCGCTTTACGTATTTCCGCTTTCTGTTTCTTTCTGTTGTTTCCTTTCTAAACCATAGGACTACTGTAATCATTACAATGTTACACAATGGTTGTTGTTTTGGCTAAGAATCCAAATGCTCTTTCGCTCTATTGCTCCACTCTGATTGTTTGTTTGAAAAAAAAAAAAATTTCCGCATTTCAAACATGGGATGTTACATATAACATGAATGACAATGTTTGCAAAGGTATTTACCATTTTAATAATTTCATTTACTACTACTTTTAACAAAATAGTATGTGAGGGGAAATTTTGTAAAAGCACCAACAGTTTTAAATCCCAGATTCCCTATTTATCCTCTTGTGAGGTATTTTTTTCATTTTTAATTATTAAAAACAAAGTTTACAAAAAGTAATATAATATAAAAAATCATAACTTTTTGAACAAATATTATTAGAATTAAAATTTTAAATATATTTATTTATAGTCTAAATCATCTACATCTTCTCTTATGCCAGTGCTCGAACTCGAAAATCCTTTTTAAGAGCTCGCCAATATGTTAGTGTCCAAAGTCTCTAATATGGTAAAAATACATCTTTGTCTGGAGGAAGGGATCGAGAGAAATAGGGGAGAAGATTATATATGCATATTCAAAAAAATTATATATAGTACTCCTCTGGTCCTTAATGTAGAACATAATTGGGGAGTTAATTTTGATTTTAAATATAAGAGTTATTTATCATATTTGTCAATCTTTTTTCAATTTACCCCTACTTATATATGCTCACTTAACAATAATTAAGTAGGAGAAAGATTTTTGGAATTAAAGAAGATGATTAGGGTATTTTAGAACAAACAAGTTATAATAATTAACATAATTAACTTTATTAATTTAATCAAATTAAGTGAGTAGGTCTTACATTAAGGACCAGAGGGAGTTTTTCTTTTTCTTTTTTAAAAAAACTTCATTTTTGACTATCAGAGGCTAACTCAAGTGATAAGAGTGGAGTTGGATGTTGGTAGAGAAGTAAAGGGTTCAATCTTTCCAAGTGGGAAAAAGAACTTCTTTTATGAGAAAAGCTTTTTAAGAAAAACATTTTTTTTTTCAGTTTTGAATCCAAGCCAAAAATTATTTGGAATCCAAAGTTTGAGCAGAAATATAGCGAATAAGCTTCCAAAAGTTGAAGTCCCCTTAAAAAACTCAATGAGTTTTATTAAAAGAAGCAATATATTAAATCTGGACATCAAAGAAATTTGACAAAGATATATATTCATGATCCCCAGGGGAAAAATTAAACCAAAATTAAACTGCAGAAAAGCTTAATTGATATTTTGTTTGAAAGCAGAATTTAGAATAAATTTACACTTTCAACAATTTTGGATTAGATATGAATACGCATGCCTCCATGCCACCGTATACGTGCAAGCATCATTTTGCGGCTTTATGTATTCTCCTTAATATGATCCACGTGCAAAAAGAAAAAACCACCTCAACTTTTATAAATAAGTTGATTAATGCTTATATTAATTCAATCCACACAAATATTTACATTTTTTTTTTCATTGGGGACCATTTTGATTAATGCTTTCAACATATATATAGTAGTGACAAGTAAATTTCAAAGGTAGCTTGCATCTCACAATCAAATAAGGAAGATAAAGTTCACATGACCAATCATCGTTGTTCATTATTCATTCATTAACTTATAAAGTCACCTGGTAGTAAAATGTAATTATCTGTCATCAATTAGGATTATCACTACAATTTTATATATTTCAATCACCATAGATTATAAAAAAAACTATTACTGCTTTTTAATATTACTTCCAATTAAAATCAATGCATCTCCACATAAAAAAATAAATAAATCAATGCATCTAATTATTTACTTTTTTTTTTCTTACGTAATCTCTCTACAGTACAATTAATAAGGGCATTTGTAAAAAGTAATAATTTAGTGCTATTGACTTTTCAGACCATAGTAACCAACTAAAATATGTCTTACATTAATGACTGAAATTCAGAATGGGTTTATGAGTCATCACATCACTCACATGACTACATGAGTTCATTTTAATTACCAAAAAAAAAAAAAAAAATATGTTCCCTCTTATTTACCCATCCAAACACAACTGTATTGGGTTTTGATCATCGTATATTACTTTCTCAGTCCCTTATTATTATAAGCTTCAAATTTTGGAATGGGCGTGTCCTAAAATATAAGCTTCATTTTAGGTTTGTCTAAATATTTATTGCTTTTATTTTTATTTTTTCAACTTTACCAATTGTTGACGTCATTTATTGCATTCATTCTCTTTCACTTGTCTTTTTTACACATAAGGGCATAGTTGAAAAAATAAAATATATTTATTCTCTTTAACTAATTTTAATTGTTTTCATGATTAACACAAATCGGTTAATAAAATACCGAATGAGTAATTTTTATGGAGAAAAAAGATCCATTGACATGCATAATTTAGTTGAGAAACTTGATAATGTGAATGTTGTTGAGAATGTGCATATGTAATAATTGAACTTCAGGGCATTGTTGGATTATATTGATGACAAAGAATGGAGGAAAACAAAAAGGAACAAAATGTGTTTGACTTAGATTTTCTTAAATTTAATTTAAACAATCTTATAATTTGTATCGATGAGGAAAATCTTTATTATTGTTATCTTTATTATGAGTTTATGATGTTGAACTCTATAATTTTTGTTGTTGCTAGAGATGTATAGTTGTTTCATAATGCAACGATATTTCAATGCCCCCCAAAAAACAAATACACGACCTTAATTACGGTATATATTTTGATGTAGATTTAAAAGAGTGAAAAAACTTTATTAGCTGCAGGTTAAATAATTTTCAATTGTTTTGAGAGAGCTTTTAGCTTGAGAATATTCTCGAAATTAGTTAAATTAGAAAAATATAAAAAAAAAATTGAAAAATTAGTTGAAGATAACCATATTAATTAACCCTAGCTACCCCCTACATGTAGTTAATATTATTACTTTTCAAAGGCCAAGCCGAAAGAGTTTCACCCTTATGTGAGTTAAATTAATGCATGGTGCAAGATAAATAAAGATGATTAGGAATTCAAAAGGATTAGATGAATACAAAGATGAGAGTTTTAAAATTTGAGGGAAAACGTGGTTGATTGTGATGTGGACATAGAGATTACAAAAGCAGCGAAGAAAATGAAAGTGGGATGCCAAACTTATGGTCATGTGAGAAGGATAGATGGATAACTCGGCAAACAGCCAAAAAGTCCCAATCACACCAAATGAAACCAAAACTCAAGCCCAAATGTATTACATGAATTTGTGATAGCTTGATTACAAATAATAATAAAAAATCATGTTATGGAATCAAATATTACGCTCATCATAGGTGTGGCCCAACAGGAGACATCTAATACATTTGGGCTTGGAGGCATAAGAGGCCCAACAAGTCCAAACTCTAACCCTAAGGTAGCTGTAACAACCCAATTTCCAAAAGCAGTATAATTTTTTTTTTAAAACATCCTTTCAAAATGATCAGAGTAGAGCATTGGAGCGATTGAGTAACTGATATGTACATATAAAATGCCGTAAGTCTGGCTGGATACAACAATGTACAAAAACCGTGTGGTTCAAAGGTATAATACAACGAAAGAAATCTTCAACTGGATCTTCTACGTGGCTCGCTTGCTTCTCTTCTCGGCTCTCGGTCCTCCGGACCACAAGCTATAGCTTCGTTGACGGATTACGATATTTCTAGCACGTTTTACGGAAAATCGTGAAATCTCCAACAACGGCTCATCGGGCAACAGTAACGCAAACAAATTAGGATTTCGACGTCCCAGAGCTTCACTGCAGAATTTCCCGAGCTCCTCTCTCTTCTTTCTCTCTCTAAATCAGCTCTTGCTTCTCAAATGTGAGAAAAACCAAAGGGGAGGGGTGGGTATTTATAGAAAAGGAGGTAGGGTTTCGGTAGTCGGATCAACTTTGTGAAGCGATCCGAACCGTCCAAAGCAACTTTTCAAAAAACCCTTTTTCCCTTCTTTGCATTCACACTTGAACGAAATTCAGGCCCAAAAATAAAGGGTTTGGCCAATGGGAGGTGGCCACGTGTCACCTTCCGAAGCTTTGAGGCGATTTCTCCGACGGTGCCGATTCGCGTGATTTCGGAAAAATCTCAAAATTCTGGATTTACAACTTTGAAACCATTTCCTCACTTAGTAGAAATGTCCAAGTTAACCTATATTTTGATTCCATATAGGGCTCCAACAGTCCGGTTGAGTCTTTCTTGAAAACGTGTCCAAACGCGTCCGGTGTCGAAACTTGTTTTCTAAACACTCATCTCTTCGAAAAATTCACTGAATCCAAATATGTTCATGAAAATTCCCAATTCTTTTCCAAATGTCACAACATAACCTTTTCGTCCTTTTGGCTATCTGGCCTTTTCTCGAATTTCCTATTTCGTCTTATTAGGAAAAAGCACAAACGGCTTCAGAATTAACTTCCGCAAGAGTTTAACGGAAGATAAAAACCCACTGATTAATATTTTACCTTGACTTTGGGAATCCCATTCCTAGATCTCTAGATAGGATCCGTTTCCTATTTCCCATTTTACTATTCACATAATTTTACTTTAATTAATTATATTAATAAAATAATAAACTTAACTTATCAACTAAGTTTTCTATTTTTATTTCTTATTTATTTATTTATTTTTTCGTTTTTTTTTTATTTTATTTTCTGCACTTTATTTTTTAATTAATTATTTAATTAATTATTTAATTAATTAAATAATTATTTTTACATAATCTCTCACAACATTTTCCTATTGGTCAATTCTTGCATTTAGGCTTAAAAATACCTAAACTCATCCTTTTTCCTTCAAATTTTCCAATTAATTAACCAATATATTTATGCTAATTTTTAGCCATTTATCACTAATTTTGGAGCTTTACATAATTATCTCCGAATTTTCTATACTTGTGCTTAAGTAATTTGCTAATAAATACTTAATCACTCAGTTATCACTGCTTAGTAATTTTCTTAATTAGAATACCACATTACCTCATAATTATAACACTGACATTTCTGTTTCCTGTGTTCTGCAGTATTTTAGAATCTGTGAGGGCATTATAGTCATTACAATACTTTTGAATATCTTTATTCAATTTCTCCAAGTTTGTAATTTATTAAATTACCCTAATTAGAGATAACATACTCTCATTATTCAAATAATTATTTCACCGACTTTTAGGATTTTTCACATTTTTCCTAAATATTTATGTCCCTTAGGGGCATTTTGGTCATTGGCACTTTGGCCCTTAATTTCTCTAATTTCCAAGAGATTTTTCCTTAGAAAATAAGATAATTATATCTTATTATTTGATATCCCATATTCACCTACTTTTTATAGGTATAATCTTACCAAATTATGATACGTATTTTGGGGTATTACATTTCTTCCCCCCTTAAACAAAATTTCGCCCTCGAAATTTGTACCCAACCCACTATACTTTGTACTAACTAGACTCCGTCCTACTCGGACTCTGGGCTATACGCGTCGGATCTTCACTTTGTCTGTCAACTGCTCCTCCTGGTGATTGAGAACTTGTTATAGCTTGATTATAAAGTTTTTATCATGTTTTAAGTTGATATATACAGTGTTTAGTGGCGTCAAAACACCGCGTACTTTATATATATTGCTTCCGTGGCGCCCATAACACCGCGTACTTTAGTGTTTTAGCGTTTCCGTGGCGCCCATAACACCGCGTACATAAGTGTTTCCGTGGCACCCATAATACCGCGTACTACACATTCATCATATCGCACTTTGATATACGGTATCCCCATGGTTCCCATACACCGCAAAGAATACCATATATCTCATACTCATGGATATTATGTCGTACTTCGATATATTATGTTCCCATGGTTCCCATACACCGTGGCAACATAAGATACCTAGTACTTAATAACACAATCGTGGTCTGTTTTATAATCACTAAGAAACATGACAATTACTATCTCTAGGTCATGTGTAGATTAGTTTTGACTTGAGAGGCTTGAGAGTGGTAAGTCATCACATTGTCATGCTGCAGCTAGACATATCCCAATTCAGGTACCATTAAAAAAAATATTTGGATTTGGGATAACCAATTTCTTGGTGTTGTGACCAACTCCTCTTTCAATTTATGAATTCTTGTCTCACAGTCTTTGTTCAACATTAATGATTTGGTCTCCTACTTGTGAACTTCGTTTAAGTTGTGAAGAATTCCTCATGAATCTGCGGTACTACCCCGCTAGATCCAAAAACTACGCCTCCATATTACCATTTCTGGCTATTTCTTCAAGTTGCCTTCTCATCACTTGTATTTCATTTTGGTCCGACTGGTCTGGTATTTGATTCATCCAAGGTTGTCTACCTCGTCCTCCGCCTCGGCCCCTACCTCGGACTCTGCCCCGGCCTCTGGGAGCTCCGGCTCCTCTCAAATTCGCCATGCCTCGTTCTTTTCCCTTCGTTAGGGAAAACGTCCGATATACAAAGAAAACTTCAATTAGTATATCACAGATTTTATCGCGCTAATATCTACTCTGCATATAGACTTGCCATAATTAGTATTCGTACTACGAACAGGCACCCGAAATATTTCCCTCGTCCAGGGTTCCGTTGATTTGGTCTACTCAAACACGGGTATGGAATTTGTATCCGAAGTTCCTCGACATGAGTCAAATACTACATGTACTTATCCTTATTGGTCCCGGAGTTTCATTCGACGTGACCCCGCTTCACTTCTAAGCTCTGGTCTAGAGAGGTGCACTCACAGAAAGTGATACACCGATTCAGGATGGTACACCAGTTCAATCTGGTATACCGACCTAGGGTAGTACATTTACTCAGGGCTATATCAGTACTCATTTTCAAAACACGCTCAAAGTTTAAAAGGCTTTTGAACATAACTCCGTTATCCGAATGAATGGCCGGGTAAGTGTCTACCATGGGGCCTCACCGACTTATACGGCGACTCAATGGCATACCCACGTAGACTAGCCTTTCCTTCGGCACCAAACTGTTCGTAGTAACATAGTCAAGTTCATGCCAGGACTACTGCTCTGATACCATAAGTGTAACAACCCAATTTCCAAAAGCAGTATAATTTTTTTTTAAGACATCCTTTCAAAATGATCAGAGTAGAGCATCGGAGCATTGAGTAAGCGATATGTACATATAAAATGCCGTAAGTCTGGTTGGATACAACAATGTACAAAAACCGTGTGGTTCAAAGGTATAATACAACAGAAAGAAATCTTCAACTGGATCTTCTACGTGGCCTGCTTGCTTCTCTTCTCGGCTCTCCGGTCCTCCGGACCCTGAAGCTATAGCTTCGTTGACGGATTACGATATTTCTAGCACGTTTTACGGAAAATCGTGAAATCTCCAACAACGGCTCGTCGGGCAGCGTAACGGCAGCAAATTAGGATTTCTGACGTCCCAGAGCTTCGCTGCAGAATTTCCCAGAGCTCCTCTCTCTTCTTTCTCTCTCTAAATCAGCTCTTGCTTCTCAAATGTGAGAAAAACCAAAGGGGAGGGGTGGGTATTTATAGAAAAGGAGGTAGGGTTTCGGTCGTCGGATCAACTTTGTGAGAAGCGATCTGGACCGTCCAAAGCAACTTTTCAAAAAAAACCCTTTTTCCCTTCTTTGCATTCACACTTGAACGAAATTCAGGCCCAAAAATAAAGGGTTTGGCCAATGGGAGGTGGCCACGTGTCACCTTCCAGAAGCTTTCAGACCGATTTCTCCGATCGGTACCCGATTCGCGTGATTTCGGAAAAATCTCAAAATTTTGGATTTACAACTTTGAAACCATTTCCTCACTTAGTAGAAATGTCCAAGTTAACCTATATTTTGATTCCATATAGGGCTCCAACAGTCCAGTTGAGTCTTTCTTGAAAAACGTGTCCAAACGCGTCCGGTGTCGAAACTTGTTTTCGAACTTAACTTATCAACTAAGTTTTCTATTTTTATTTCTTATTTATTTATTTATTTTTTCGTTTTTTTTTTATTTTATTTTCTGCACTTTATTTTTTAATTAATTATTTAATTAATTATTTAATTAATTAAATAATTATTTTTACATAATCTCTCACAACATTTTCCTATTGGTCAATTCTTGCATTTAGGCTTAAAAATACCTAAACTCATCCTTTTTCCTTCAAATTTTCCAATTAATTAACCAATATATTTATGCTAATTTTTAGCCATTTATCACTAATTTTGGAGCTTTACATAATTATCTCCGAATTTTCTATACTTGTGCTTAAGTAATTTGCTAATAAATACTTAATCACTCAGTTATCACTGCTTAGTAATTTTCTTAATTAGAATACCACATTACCTCATAATTATAACACTGACATTTCTGTTTCCCTGTGTTCTGCAGTATTTTAGAATCTGTGAGGGCATTATAGTCATTACAATACTTTTTGAATATCTTTATTCAATTTCTCCAAGTTTGTAATTTATTAAATTACCCTAATTAGAGATAACATACTCTCATTATTCAAATAATTATTTCACTGACTTTTAGGATTTTTCACATTTTTCCTAAATATTTATGTCCCTTAGGGGCATTTTGGTCATTGGCACTTTGGCCCTTAATTTCTCTAATTTCCAAGAGATTTTTCCTTAGAAAATAAGATAATTATATCTTATTATTTGATATCCCATATTCACCTACTTTTTATAGGTATAATCTTACCAAATTATGATACGTATTTTTGGGGTATTACAGTAGCCTCTATAAATAGTAGGTTAACCTACAAGGTACACATCTTCTAAGCTCTCTCCTTTACGATTCAGCCACACAGAGCACACACCCCACCCCCTTTGGTGAAAGCCTTCATGTGTGAGCGGAGATCACTCATCCCCTTAGGTATCCAATCCATGGATGCCTTGGGAGAGAGCTATTTGATCCTACATCGATATACTAGCCCACCTAGGGCTAGACACTTATGTTCTATGACAGAACATTGGCGCCGTCTGTGGGGAATCAGTAAATTTCTGATTCCCATGACCGAAGAAGGTTAATGATTCAAATCAACCCGTTTCCGAAAATCATGTCGAATTAAAACATGTAGAATTCAGGGTAATGAAACTCGTTTTCGAAAATCATGTACAAATAAAACATGTAGGAATCTGAGGTACATAAACCCGTTTCCGAAAATCATGTCGAATTAAAACATGTAGAATTCTGGGTAAAGAAACCCGTTTTCGAAAATCATGTACAAATAAAACATGTAGGAATCCGAGGTACATAAACCCGTTTCCGAAAATCATGAGAAGGAAAACATGTATAAATTTAGGATAAAGAAACTCGTTTTCCAAAATCATGTACAAATAAAACATGTAGGAATCCAAGGTACATAAGCCCGTTTCCAAAAATCATGTCGAAGGAAAACATGTATAAATTCAGGGTAATGAAACCCGTCTTCGAAAATCATGTCAAGTCTGTTTTATACAAATAAATCCAAACTCCTTAATTGGATCCCGGATAGATTTTGGAGTCCGTCCTTACGAAAGGGACGAAGGCGGACCCCGGCTTAACTGAATCTGGTTAAAATCTGGGCTCCATAGAAATAATGGTCAAAACGTACACCCTTTTGGACACGGTAAAGAAGAGATAAATTCTGTTTAAATTTTTGCAGGAAACAAAGACAGAAGGCGGACCCGATTTTAACTAAATCCAGTTTAAAATTCGGGGATCCCGGTAAAGTTTTGAAGGCAGACCCGATTTAAATTGAATCTAGTTTAAATCAGGGATCCGTGTAAAGTTTCGAAGAAGGACTTGGTTTAACTGGATCCAGTTTAAGTCCGAGTTCCGTGTGAAGATCCCGGTTACACCGAATCTGGTTAAAATCGGGCCTTGTGTAAAGGCGGCAATGCTGCCAAGTCGTGAAAGTCCTTTATTGGATTATTTGCGACGACAATGTCGCCAAATTTATTTGAATGATTGAGTTCTGGGTAAACAAACCCGTTTTCAGAAATCATAAATCCGGAATCTCGGTGTTAAAGTATATCAATCCGGAATCTCGGTATTAAAGTATAATAACCCGGAATCTCGGTGTTAAAGTATATCAATCCGGAATCTCGGTATTAAAGTATATCAATCCGGAATCTCGGTATTAAAGTATATCAATCCGGAATCTCGGTGTTAAAGTATATCAATCCGGAATCTCGGTGATAAAGTAAATAACCCAGAATCTAGGTATTAAAGTATATCAATCCGGAATCTCGGTGATAAAGTAAATAACCCGGAATCTCGGTATTAAAGTATATCAATCCGGAATCTCGGTATTAAAGTATATCAATCCGGAATCTCGGTGATAAAGTAAATAACCCGAAATCTCGGTGTTAAAGTATATCAATCCGGAATCTCGGTGATAGAGTATATCAACCCAGAATCTCGGTGATAGAGTATATCAACCCGGAATCTCGGTTCAAAGTATATAAACCCGGAATCTAGGGTCGACACGCACGGAATCCCAACAGTCGCGAGCACCTCGTCCGGATTTGGAAAGTAACACATCCTGACAACTCAGTAACCTGAACTACCAGGCTGGGGGCAACAGAGTGGACAACGATTTGTTAAGTGGAAAAGTGTGTTATCAATAACCGACATTAATGCAAAGTGGAAATTTTAATGCAAGCTCGGACAAGTATCCGAAATGAGCACGTTGAACGATTTGCACAAACAGTAAGTATTTTCCATTTATTGTGATTTGCTTACATGTTATTAAATGCAGGAATATAAACCAGACAATTAGCCCGGGAAAATTGCTACGAAAGCAAAATCAGTTTCAGGGGATCTCGGAAAGCAGTCAATTAATCTCGGCAGCTCAGAGACCTGAACTACCGAGCTTGGGGGCAACTGTTATGGAATCAAATATTACGCTCATCATAGGTGTGGCCCAACAGGAGACATCTAATACATTTGGGCTTGGAGGCACAAGAGGCCCAACAAGTCCAAACTCTAACCCTAAGGTAGCCTCTATAAATAGTAGGTTAACCTACAAGGTACACATCTTCTAAGCTCTCTCTCAATTGCATATACTGCACACAGAGCACACACACCACCCCCTTGGAAAAACGCCTCCAGTATCATCGAATTACGTGGACTTTGATCCCTCTTCAGGGTACGTAGGCCCTAGGTATCGCACCTAGGTCAAGTCCTGGTGCTCGGTGATCTCCAATCCTCTTAGGTATCTCATCCATAGATACTTGAGGGAGAGCTATTTGATCCTATATCTACATACTAGCCCACCTAGGGTTAGAGATTCATGTTCTATGACAGAACAAATCATATAAAATAAAATAATCAATAGTCATAAAAAAATAAAAATATAACATAATAACGCTTGCAGGTGTGTGTATTATTTTTCACATATAATTTATTCTTCTTTTTGAAATTAAATATAATAATATCAATAAAAACTGTATCATATTATAAAGAAATATAACACACCTAATGTTCTATATAATTTAATTATTAATTATTTTATATATAAAATATAATATTTTGTATGATGATAGCATACTATTTTTTGACAATGGGATTGTAGGCACTTCTTATTTATGAGTACTTAAAAATTTAGAGCTACGGAGTTTGTGAATTCAAATCTAAAGGAGGCATATTAAAGTCATTAATAATTTTTTTTGAAAAATTCCTTCTAAAGAATTTTAGTGCCAAAATGGAGGAATCGATGATCTCTTGAAAAGGCTAGCACAGTATCATGTGTTCATTTTTGTTTTTAACCATAACCAAGTAGTGTACCAGTGAGTTTTGTGTGTATTTATAAACTAATTCATGACCAACCACAGTCGCATATTGGTCAAAATGCAAGTTATTATCACTTAGACCAAAAATCTTAATTAATGAGGATCGTTTCCTCAATTTTTTTTTAGTGAACATAAATACTACTCCCTCCGTTCTTTATTATAACAAACGTTTAATCAAATTTTGTGGTTAAAAATAAGGGAAAATTCTATTAAAAGTCTTCTTAAATACCCAAATTCTAAAAAAGGCTACTAAATTTAATATATTATAAGTTAGGTCAAACAACTCAATTCAAGATTTTATAATTGAGTAATTTTACATATATGCCCTCTTACTCCTTCTCTCTCACTCTCCTCTATTAGCATTCCCTCCTCTCCTTCAAGTTGCATTCCTGTATCTCGGATTCAGATTTTAATCATGTCGTATTTTCGAGATTTGAAATCAGAGTGTTGTTTTATATGTCTTACTATGTGTTCAGTGTCCGCAGGAGTCCCCAAATGGGCGGTTGGGGATCGAATCACTTAGTTAATGATTTAATTAATTGAAGTCAAATAGATGATAATTCATTTATGTTCTCTCAAATATTCATGATTCTTGTGAGGGGAGAGTTGCTTTCTGATAAACAATCACAACCAGTGTTGTTAGAATGGGCACAAGATTACATATGTTAGATGTATTTCTCAACCTCATTATAGAGTGGGCCAGAAAAAAATGTAGGAGGTGAAGAAGTAGATGAGCATTGCAGAAGAAAACAGGATGGGAGATAGAAGGATGACAGAGAAAGCAAGAGTGTGAAAAAATAGGGCACATAGGTAATATCACCCAATCATAAAATTTTGAATTGAGTTACTTAACCTGAACTAGAATTTATTATATTTAGAGGCCCGAACGAGGATTTAGATATTTCAAGAGTCTTTTAATAGGATTTACTCTAAAAATAATAAGTGTGTCAAAATTGTAACCCTTTTAGACTAAAATACCCATATTTATGAGGAGATATGGAATAAGAAAATTATTATAATAAGGAGGATTGTAGAAGAGAAAGAATAAGAAATAAATATGGTAAAAGTAATAGGTCTTTGGGCTTGTGAAAATTTATTAAATTGACATTAAATAAGGGCAAAATGAGAAAGTAAGAAGTAAAAGATAAACTAAATGTTTCTTATAATTTAAAACGGAGCATGTGTGTCAATTATTTCTTATAACATGGAAAAGGAAAAGGAAAATTGAGAAATTAGCATTGTAGCGGTTCTTAAACCGCTACTAAGTACATCCATAAATTTAAAAAATTGAAAGAAAAACAAAACAAAACCATTATTTGAGTTCATTGTTACATTATTATGTTGAATATCTTATTATTTAAATGATAATAGTTAATATTTGAAAAAAATGATTAACTTAAGTTAGATAAGTATAAATATTATGTAGGTATAACACTAAGAATGTCTAGATAATAAGGACTTATTATGTTGTCCACTAGATGATATTTGATTATACAAAGAATGTAGATGATGATAGAAGGAATATTGAGGAAATGTCTTAAAGTTCTGGATAAGAAAAAAAAAAAAAAATAATAATTAGTATCAGTATTATAAGAAGGGGAAAAAAGCATTGAATACACAGATTTTTAAATTTTTCTTACCATATTTGATGAGCTTGCTCAGCACTTAACATCTTCAGAAAACCTTTACGAATGAGAGAAAACAAGACAGAAGGGGGTGAGAAGAAATGAACAAGTGTGTAAATGAAGTGTGGTGGGGGTATTTATAAGGATCTGCGTAACTTTTGTAGCGGTTTTTATTTGTAGCAGTTTAGGTGACAGTTTTTCTAGCAGTTATAAAACCACTATAAAAATTCATTGGTATTTTTTTTAAAATAAATAAATTGAGGGTTACAAGAATAAAAGTATAATTTTTTTAATCATTCTTTGTCGTCATCCCTACCAAAACTATGTGGAGAAAATATTAGTGGTGAGTTTAATATGTTTGTACAAAAATTAAACTTAAATTAAGTGATAATAAAGTGTAACTTATAAAAATGCACCGAACTATGGGTAAATTGTCATGGCCTTCAAGGAAGAAGTTTTTGAAATTGGCGGGCTAAAATGACTCACTCTCGTAGGCAATGATATCACCATCGCCCACGTCGTAAAGGTCTCGAGGCTTTAAATGAACCACCATATTCCAATCTATGTGTCTCTCGTCCTAGACATAATAAACCCGATGTGTCTCTGAGGCAAGAATATATGGCTCATCATCTTGAGATTGACCAGTGTGAATTGCCTGGGAGAAATTTGTAACATCCCATTTTTCAAAAGCAGTATAAATTTTTTTCATCAGAGTAGAGCATCAGAGCAAGAGTGTAACTGATATATATATTCAAAATGCCCACTGGCTAATTACAGAAGCGGTACAGTAACCGAGAGTTTTCAAAACTAAAGAACAACAACAGAAAGTCTTCAGCCGGATCTCTAAGCTTGCTGCTTCCCTCTTTCCTCGGTCCCCGGTCCTCCCGACCCTGACGCTATGTTAAGAGCTGAGATCCGCATCGGATCTCAGGTAACGGTTAATCTCATGTTTACATATACAACATATGGGT
Source organism: Acacia pycnantha (assembly GCA_025563575.1). Classification (NCBI taxonomy): domain Eukaryota; kingdom Viridiplantae; phylum Streptophyta; class Magnoliopsida; order Fabales; family Fabaceae; genus Acacia; species Acacia pycnantha. The sequence continues at coordinate 652,765 of JAMWYP010000242.1, read as the reverse complement.
TACAGAACAACATTATCACAACATATGAATCACACCCAACTAATGCAAATGTATCGCTCCCAGCATTACAGATATATCGCTCCCAGCATTACAGACATATCGCTCCCAGCATTACAGATATATTGCTCCCAGCATGCATACAGTTATCTCCTAACATCAATATGCATTCCAACAACACACCACATATAAACACACCATACACACATAACATACACGCATAATATAACCATCAGAGTTAGTGTTACAGTACACGAACGTACCTTCGTTGACGGTAAACGGTACTTCTGTCGGAATACGGTACGACAGTTGATCAGAACGTAATCAGGGATATCCTATAAGGATTATATCGTATCTATTAGAAATCATTCATTACGACGGACATTTTAGTAATAAATGACCATTTTACCCCTGACCCCCTAATCGGCGGAATTTCGCCAGCACTTTGTTACTTGACTCTAATCTTCCAAAATTTTGCCATAACTCTTCCTCCAACATTATTTTCGAAATTAATACCTTAATTACCCCTAAAACATAATATCTAATCATACTTGGAAGATTAAAGATCAAAACAACATCTACCCTAGAACTTCAAGAACTACCGAACTAAAGACTAGAACCGAAGAACTTACCCGTTGAAGAACTTCACTACAACTTCTCCAGAGCTTCTCTCTCTAACTTCCCTCTAGAATTTTGAAATATGCAAGAGCATTTGGTGTGAAGAATTCTCAAAGGGATTGGTGGCTATTTATAGAAGAATTTGTGAGGGCAAAATGGTAAACTTCCAACTTTCTACTTCAATTCTAAGCCATGGAATCCATCTTTTCACTCAAGCTTCATCCTCCTCCACTCCTTGTATGTGCCGACCTCCCATGCCCCAATTTCAACAAAAAGATGTCATGCATGAAGTCATCAACTCTTGCTTTATGGGTTTTACCCGATAAAGTTTCCCCGATCGGTGTTCTAATCGCGTAATCTTGCAGAATCTTAGAAAATCCTTAGCAACTCCCTGAAGATCTAAACTTCTTCTTTAAGAATATTTGGATTAACTAAATTTTTGATCCCATTCAGGGTATTTCGTAGCCTGCTGAACATTTTTGGATAAACGTCACCGGTTACGGAAATTACTTTCGGGAACATTAACTTCTGGACATAAATTCACTGATTCATAATATGTCCAGATGTTTTCTACCTAATTCATGGATTTTGAGTTAGGATTTAATTTCTATCGGTTCTCATTTATCCTATTTGCTTTATCAATAGAATATTCTTTAAACCACTTTAATGTTCACACTACATATTCAACATCTTTTTCTCTCTCCTTTCCCTTTTGCTTTTCGAAATGCATGTGCAATTCTTAACAAAAGATGTTGCTTTTCCTTTTCCTTATCTTTCCTCTTCATTTTCCAAAAGATGCCCCCTTTTGGCCAAAGAATATGCTTCAATTATCCCATGCTTTATGCTCCCATTGGCTTGTGTTTAATGTTGACTTTTCAACTACTTTTTACACAAGTTTTCTATTTCATTTTCACTCTCTCTCTTCTTCATATTCGGCTGCACACTCACCTCCAACAATAATCCACTTGGTTTCCCACTTGCAACAATATCATGGAGTGTTCTTATTGGATAGTTGAAACCTTGACTTTTTAACAACTTCTACACTAAGTTTCCCTTTTTTTCTTTTCTTCTTCTTTTTCTCCCATTTTTCGAAAATACAAGGCATCTTTTTGACAAAAGATGTTGCTTTAATATATCTTATATTATTTACCAAGAAATTCCCTCATTGGTTGCTAATCTCTAATTAGAGTTTCACATAATTAACTTCCTTTGTTCATCCTTAAACAATTAGCAATTAATTACTTATTTAATCACTTACTAATTGTTGAAAATTTTATTAATTAGGATTAATCCTTATCTCACAACTATTTTACTGACATTGGTATTTTATGCTCCAAGTAAAATATTAAAAATCATGGGGTCCTTTTGGTCCTCCAAATACTTTTTGATTTTTGCCTTATTATTTTCCAAGGGAATTAATCCCAAAAATTATCTAAATTAGAGACAACATACTCTCTAATTTTAACCAAATATTTTATTACCATTTAGGATTTATCATAATATTTTCAGGGCATTTTATGGCCCACAAACTCACTTAGGGATTTTGACCCTTTATAATTTCTAATTTCATTAGAAATTACCCTAGAAAATAGAATAAGTATTCTACAAGGTTTTGACACCACATATTCACCTATTTCCAATAGGTATTATTTACTAAACTATGATGCTCATCATAGGTCAGATTTTAGGGTATTACATTTCTCCCCCCGTTAAATAAAATTTCGTCCTCGAAATTTACACTCTACCATCTAAACTCCGTACTATCTAAACTTCGGACTATTAACTTTGGATCTTTACTCTATCTCAGGTTCGACTACAAAGATCTTGTCATATTGTACTTTGATATATAGTGTTTCCCATGGCTCCCATACACCGCGGTCAACACCACAGATACCAAAATGTCTCCATGGCGCCCATACACCATGGCAACACAAGATACCTTAAATGTTTCCATGGCGCCCATACACCATGGCAACACAAGATACCTCCTACTCAATGACACGATCGCGGTCGAATTGTAACAACTAAGAAACATGAAACACGTTTTCACATAATCATAGAGCTAACACCTAATTCATACAATGCCTTAGATAAGATTCCTCTTAAGAGATAGTACCTTGGACCATCTCTGGGAGTTCTCTGTCCTCTGCACCGGTTAGTGCGTACATTCGGCTTGTGTTCTGTGGCTTAAACTCCACAATCCACTCAGGACAGCTTGAGGCAATGTGTCCCGACTTTTGACATCTGTAGCAAACTCGTCTCTCCCTAGTGAAACCGTGCAAAATTTGAAACCATTGACATTGTATTCCGTAAACCTATTTGCATGGTCAAGAGGGCCGATTGCGAGAGCTTTGAAATATGGTGAGTCCAGGTTGTGGTCATTTAGTATTCTACATGAAAACTAACTTGAGAATTCTATGTGGACCTTTTTGTCAATTTTAGAGGATGTTTATGTACAGATCATGAGTTGACGCTTCACATGACTTCTGAATTCCCTGGAATTAATCATGAGATGGTTATCATGAAATGTAAGTATAAAATGTAAGGAAATATATAGGATAACATATGAGTGTACAATTCCTACTGAAGGAACTTGAGTGCAATTAATCAAGACATGTCTATGTGCTTGCAACTTCTCAGTTGTTGTTAGTCTGAAGTTCTCACTTCCTCCAATTGGTTTACCAACACAATAGATTAACAACTCTCTTGGTGATGGCTTAAGTACAAGATAATCATCTACATGAGGCGGTTGGTTGAAAGACGTCTCAATGTTATCAATGTAACTTGAACAAAAATACAGGACCTCATCCCTATATAACCTTCAGCTATAGAACATTCTGTTCACGCCTTATTCTTTACATAAAATTTCAATTCTCCAAGGAACCTATAAAGTAAAGAAGGAAAAACGTTAATAAATGCTGAAATTAGTGACTAGCAAATTTAGAAAGTAATGCTAATGCGCATATGTAAAATGAATAACTCTCAATAAGATACATCCATCGATATTGAACTGGGCCGACAAGCTATGTTTCATAAGCAAGGTGGACTGTCAGGTGAACCAACATCGTGAAAAAGGACGAAGGAAAGATCATCTTTGAATGACAAAGTGTAAGAATGATTTTATGTTGCAGTTGATCGAGCTCTTCAACGATCAAAACCTTGGAACATGACTTCCAAAAGAAAGAACACAGCCCCACCAAAATGATGGACACATCGAGAGGTAGCTTATTTTTTATTACCAGTGGAAGTAACTGTTGCATAAGAACTTATAATTGAATATTTTATACCCTTATTAGTATCTCTTGATTAATAAATTTAGGACTGTTTAGTTAATAAAGAATAGGCTTTTATGCTTATTTAGGATTTGGGCTTTTAATTAGATTTAGTTCATTTTAATGATAAAATTCTAGATTTACAGTGTTTTACTATTTTTACCATAACTCTTGAACTAAATATCTGATTAGCCTCATTCTTGTCTCATATTCAGATGATTTAGAGAGCTACAAATGTTATGAAGTCTTGGAAGCTTAATTCGGACAAGAAGATGGTCGAAATTGGATCCAAAGTAAGACACGTTTTTTCTGGATTTCTATTTGGGCCCGAATTTTGTAGGTCAAACTTTTGGAGCCCAGTCTGTTTTGTAATTAGGTTTTTACCCTAGTCAGCTGAAACATGACACATTACGTTTTTGTAGAATTTCATATTAAAACAAAAGTTCATATTTTCTATGAGTTGTTCTTCGTGTTCATGACAAACTCCTCCGTTTCTGCTACCTGTTTGTTTTGTATAGCCATGCCTGGTTGAGCATCAATGAATGACCCATGGATTGAGGTTCCATAAATCTAGAGGACTCGCGCTTAAATCGATAAATGAACTCATCTCTGTTTTTTATTATCGGATTCGATTATGCTTTTGAATTGGGTATTAGATTTAATGCCCAGATTGATATATCCTAAGGACGTAGTTCAAATCGAGTTGAAGTGTTTATTGTGCAATCGCACAATGACGCGCTGTGTGTTTGAACAAATTCTGGGCGATCGTCTAGTCGAGGGATTATCTGGATGAATGCAGAGATTTCGGTTTGTTCAGAATCATTCAGTAGTTCAGTTACTATGTTTTCGTCCTATGAAAGTTTTGGAATCTCAATTCAGGGTTAATAATTCTTTAGTCTGTTAATCTGCGTTTTATTTCATTATGTTTTTAGTTATACATTTAAGTTTAATTTCTTTGAAAAACTCCTCCGGTAATACCCTAAAAATCTCATTTATGATAAGTATCATAATTTGGTTAATAATACCTATTGGAAATAGGTGAATATGTGGTCTCAAAATTAGGTATTATTTCTAGGGAAATTTCTAGTGAAATTTGAGGGAATAAAGTGTCAAAAATCCCTAAAAATGCAATTATGGGCCATAAAATGCCCTGAAAATATTGTGATAAATTGTAAGAGGCAGTAAAATAATTATTAAAAATTAGAGAGTATATTGTCTCTAATTTTGGTAATTTATTAAATTACAACCTTGGAAAAATTAAAGGGAAAAAATCAAAAAATATTTGGAGGACCGAAACGACCCCATGATTTTTAATATTTTACATGGGACATAAAATACCAATGTAAGTAAAATAGTTGTGAGATAATGTTTAATTCTAATTAAGAAAATTGTCAACAATTAGTAGGTGATTAAATAGATAATTATTGGCTAATTGTTTAAGCATGAGAAAATGAGATATTCAAAGATAATTATATACAACCCCTAAGTGGAGATTAATGACCAATGAAGGGTCAAGATTAGTATAAAAAATATTGTTAAGTAGTTTGGCATAATTAAGGAGTGTATAAGGTAAATTACATAAAATCCCTAAGGCTTAATTGACCAACAAAGGATTAAGCAATAAGATAATTACTAATTAAGATAATTAAGGCATAATCTAAGTGATTAAAAAGAGTTGAAAATTCAAAAACTTAGCCAAGAAGTAGCCTTCAATTTTCGAAAAAAAAGAAAGAAAATGAAGAAAAAGAATGTGTAGTGTGAGCAAGGTTGTGGTTTGAAGAATATTCTAAGGAAAAAGAATATTCTGTGAAAAAGCAAATGAGATAAATGACCACCGATAGAAATTAAATCCTATCTAGAAAACCATGAACTAGGTAGCTAACTTCAGGACTTATTATAAACAAGTGAATTTTTAGCTCGGAGTAGGTTACCTCCGAAGTTATTTCCGTAACCGAAAAGGGTTATACTAGGCGGCTAAGAAGCTATCGATATTCAAAAGCAAATCGATAAATGAAAATCTATAGAAACTAAGCCATAACTTGAAATCCGGGGATGAGATGGTAAACATCTGGGCATATTATGAATCGGTGGATTTTTGTCCCGAAGATGTTGTTACAGTGACTTAGTAATCAAAGACGTTTCTCCGAAAATGTTCGGCATGCAACGAAATGTTCGAATGGGATAAAAATTTAGTTAACCCGACATTTCTAAAGAGGAAGAGTAGACCTTCGGGGCTATGTTGTCGATTTTGAGATTCTTCAAGATTACGCGATTAGAACACCGAACAGGGACTTTATCGGTATTAAACTTGTGAAACAAGTGAGTGACATCATATTGGTGACAAAGGATGACATAGGGGACGAAATTTGTGGAGGAAAATAAGGGAAATTGTGTGATTCAAATGAAGCCACATCTTCTTCATCTCGACTGTTGATGAAAAGTTGATCCAAGGGTTGATATCCATAGGTTTTTTCTATAAATAGGCACCATCCTCCATTTGAAATTCTCACACCATTCCCTTAGACATTTCGAAATAGAGAGAGAAAGTATAGATAAGGAGGAGCTTTGGAGAAGTGAGAGCAAGAAGGAAGAGGAGGTTCTGCAAGGGTAAGTTCTTCGGTTCTTAGTCTTTAGTTCGGTAGTTCTTGAAGTTCTAGGGTAGTTGTTGTTTTGATCTTTAATCTTCCAGTATATTGTAGATATCATGTTTTAGGATTAAATATGATATATATTTCGAAAATCATGTTGGAGTTAGAGATATGTTGAAATTTTGGAAGATTAGAGTCAAAGTAACGAAGTTCTGGCGAAATTTCGCCGATTAGGGGAGTCAGGGGTAAGATGGTCATTTTTGACTAAAATGACTGTTATGATGATTGTTTAGTAACATATACGTTGTTATCCTTATAGGATACCTGTGATTACGTTCTGACCAACGGTTGTACCGTATATCATCAACGAAGGTACGTTCGCGTACTGTAACATTAACTCTAATATTTATTGTATGCGTGTATGTGCTATGTATATGGTATGCTTATATGAGGTAGTTGTTAGCTCTGTGATATGTTCATGTACTGTTGTTATGCTTGCTGGGTATTGTAATACCCTAAAAATCACACTTAGGGTAAATATCAAAAATTGGGAAATATACCTATTGAAAATAGGTGAATATGAGGTCTCAAACACCTTGTATTGAGTTTACCTTGTTGTTAGGGTAAATTCTCTTGAAATTAGATAATTTGCAAATAGGTCCCTAAAACGTTTGAAAGTTTGCAACAGGTCCCTAAAGGTTATAAAATATCCTGTGAATATTATAAAGAGGCAAATAAATATTTATTTGAAATAGGGAAGAATATTGTCTCTAATTTAGACAATTTATTAAATTATTTCCTATGGAAATAAAAGAAAGAAAAATTAAAAGTATTATGGGACCATAATTGATCCCGTGATATTTAATATTTTATGTAGGGCATAAAATACCAATGTTAGTAAAATAGTTGAGAGATAATGAGTGATTCTAATTAAGGAAATTGTCAAAAATTAGTAAGGGATTAAATTAAGTAATTAATCATTAATTGCTTAAAGTATAGGAAAAGGAAATTAGGTGTAAACCCTAATTAAAGATTGGCAACCAATGAGAGAAATTCTTGCTAATTAAATATGAGATAATTGGAAAGTAATGTGAATTATTGAAAAGCAAAATACTTGGCCAAAGAAGTGCCATCATTTTCGAAAGTATGGAAGAGAAAAAGAAGAAGAAATATGTAGTAAACTTTGTGAAGAAGTTATAGGAAAAGTCAACAAAAGAGGCATAGGATATTTGGCAAATGAGGAAGCAAATTCCTTGGTCAATAATTGACCATGCATTTCGTAATATGCTTACGGATTGGAGGAAGTGAGAAAGGGAAAAGAAGTGATTTTAAAAGAGACACATAGGTCTCATTATTCTACCACACAATTAAAGTAAAAGTTGTGGGGAATTAAAAGGCCAACAAGGCAAGAAGAAAGGAACAAAAAGAGATGACATCAACCCCTTTTGAACCATGGAATTCGAATGGCTTAGGAGACTTGGGCAAATTTAAAATGCCAAGTGAGTCCTAGGAGTTTTGCTATAAATAGGGGTCCTTGCTCCTTCATATTTTCTCACACCAAAACACAAATCACTTCTAATCCTTTGGGATAGGGAGTGAGATGTGAGTTCTTTTTGGAGGTGAGGAGCAAGAAGGAGATGTGGAGTAAGAAGGATGAAGGAGTTATGCTTCAAGAGGTAAGCAAGCTTTTAAGTTTCTAGTCTTTAGTTTTTGTAGTTCTTGAGTTTTAGTTTTTAGTTCTTAGCATAATTGTGGTTTTGATCTAGGAAATTGTTAGGGAAATTCCTTTACTTTTTTTTAGGCCTCCTTGCATTGAAAAATGCCTAATGAGGTAAAAACTTGTGAGGGAATAAGTTTTGGATAGCAATAGATTATGATTGTGAAAATTGTAGAATTTTTGGATGTAGAACCTATGCTGGCAACGAGCAAAGAAGATAATATTTTATGAATTAAATTACCTTAGAAAATCATGAAATTTTACATGAATAGAGTATACATGTAGAGCTTTCCAAATATATAAAATATGTATCATTTGGAGTTCTACATAAGGAGATAAAAATCCTTGAAGTTAGGCTATTTTTCCAGACGAAAATCTGGGCAGAGGTTGAAGAACATTAATCTGGGAATGATACGTTGAATCTGGGTAAACATTAATATTTTTACTCAAAATTAGACATGATAAGGATTTCAATGAATTTTACGGATCTTCGTTTCGATTTTTGTAGAATTAATTATGATTTTTCAAAATCGTTGGAAAATCTGCCCAGAAATTCAGTATTTCGTTTTTAAGAAAATGTAAGGGCCAAAGTAAAAATGTAAGGGCCAAAGTAACGAAGTGCTGGCGAAATTCCGTCAATTAGGGGTAGAAGGGCAAAATGGTAATTTTTACCTAAAATGCCTGTTATGATGTGAATCATTAATTAATATGATTTATATTTCGAAAATGATATTGGAGTAAGAGTTATGTTGAAATTTTGGAAAATTAAGGTCAAAGTAACGACGTGCTGGCGAAATTCCGCCAATTAGGGGGGTCAGGGGTAAAATGGTCATTTTGACTAAAAATTTCTATCGTAATGATAGATCCTTAACAAGTACGTTGTTATGTTGATAGAATATCCCTGATTACGTTTTGACCAACCGTCGTGCCGAATTACCGTAAAACGTCAACGAAGGTACGTTCGCGTCTTTGTAACACTAACTCTGATGTTTATGGTATGCATATATGTGGTATGTGTGTAGGAGTGTTATACTGTTTGAGTACATATAGAGGTTAGAGGATATGTCTGTATGCTGGGTGCAATCTGTCTGTATGCTGGGTGTAATCTGTCTGCATGCTGGGGGCAATACATATGCATGAGTTGTGATAGAGTGATGTTAGTATTGTTAATGTCTGCTGTCTGTATACATAAACATGAGGTTAACCGTTACCTGAGATCCGGTGCGGATCTCAGCCCTTAACATAGCTTCAGGATCGGGAGGGCCGAGAGCTGCAGAGAAAGACAAGTAGCCTGCGTAGAAACTCGGCGGGAGACTTGCTTGAAGATCCGGCTGAAGATTTCTTTCTGTTGTTATACACTTTTGATCTGCCCAGAAATTCAGTATTTCGTTTTTAAGAAAATGTAAGGGCCAAAGTAACGAAGTGCTGGCGAAATTCCGCCAATTAGGGGGTCAGGGGTAAAATGGTCATTTTGACTAAAAATGTCTATCGTAATGATAGATCCTTAACAAGTACGTTGTTATGTTGATAGGATATCCCTGATTACATTTTGACCAACCGTCGTGCCGAATTACTGTAAAACGTCAACGAAGGTACGTTCGCGTACTGTAGCACTAACTCTGATGTTTATGGTATGCATATATGTGGTATGTGTGTAGGAGTGTTATACTGTTTGAGTACATATAGTGGTTAGAGGATATGTCTCGTATCTTTGGGTGCAATATGTCTCGTATCTTGGGTGCAATGCTCCGTATCTTGGGTGCAATCTGTCGTATCTTTGGGTGCAATATGTCTCGCATCTTTGGGGGCAATACATATGCATGGGTTGTGATAGAGTGATGTTAGTATTGTTAATGTCTGCATGTCGTATACATAAACATGAGGTTAACCGTTACACGAGATCCGGTGCGGGTCTCGGCCCTTAACATAGCTTCAGGATCGGGAAGGCCGAGAGCTGCAGAGAAAGACAAGCAGCCTGCGTAGAAACTCGGCGGGAGACTTGCTTGAAGATCCGGCTGAAGATTTCTTTATGTTGTTATACACTTTTGAACCACACGGTTTCTGTACCGCTGTTTTATCTAGCCAGACTTACGACACTTTATATATACATATCAGTTACTCAATTGCTCCGTTGCTCTACTCTGATCATTTTGAAATGATGTTTGATAAAAAAATATTTTATACTGCTTTTAAAAGTTGGGATGTTACAGGTATCGGGATACGATTGCTAGGTGTGAAATGCTAGGTGTGAAACGATTGCTAGGTGTGAAATGTATGCTAGGTGTGAATCATTTGCTAGGGGGTTATGTGCTATTGGGATATGCTTGTTTGCTGTATGATTATCTGTAATGCATATGACGTGTATGTAAATATGAGGTTAACCGTTACCTGAGGTCCGGTGTGGATCTCAGCTCTTAACATAGCGTCAGGGTCAGGAGGACCGAGGATCGAGGAGAGAGGAAAGCTGTAAGCTTAGAGTCCGGCTGAAGACTATCTTTTGTTGCCAGGGAGACACTTCTATTGTTATTTACTTCAAAGAAACTCTCGGTTATCGTACCGTCTCTGTAACTAGCCAGTGGGAATTTTGAATATATATATCAGTTACACTCTTGTTCCGATGCTCTACTCTGATGAAAAAATTTTATACTGCTTTTGAAAAACGGGATGTTACACCCCCCAATTCCGTTACTGTTGCTGATACTGTTCTGTTTTAGACCCACTGTGAATTCCTTTGAGAAACAATCCAGGTTACACTATATTGCAAATTTATATCGAACTTGGTTATTTTGCAAGAACTTAGCAATTCTCGATCAAGAACATGTGAGTCATGACTCTTCATCCCAACAACCTTTCGAGCCTAATTTCAATATATCATGAAATGTTGCTTGAATACCCAACAAATACTTTTATTTTGTTCAACTTTGCAAGGAAGATTTCTTTTTCTTTTTTTTTTTTTGTGAGGGAGAATTTCTCCGTTGAAATTTTTCATGATTATCTGGCCATGCGTCTTCATGAACTCCCATGGCCTGTAAATCTTTTCTCGCTTGAAGATGATCTTTTGACTTGCTCGGTTCGTTAAGCATCGTGTATAGCATATTATCACATAGATTTATTTTTTTTCAACATGCATGACATCAATACTGTGTCAAAGAAAATTAGATTTCCAATATGGAGGAGTGAAGAAGATGCTTATCTTTCGCCATTACTAAGTCGTAGAAGCAAAAGTCTTGGTAGTCTTTCTCCCTGCTTTTGCTTCACATTAGTTTTTCCAAACGCGAATTCAACATCCTGAAGCTGCTGTGAGATATTTGCAATGGATAAAGTCTGAGGAGGTCCTCTTTTTTTGGGTTTCCCATTGAAACGATTCCGTTGCAACATAAACTTGTGCTTACCATCGAGAAACTTGCAATGACCAAGAAGCACCACTTTCAACTGTGGGGAAGACGCACTGAGTTAGAGTAAAATTGCAAGTTGGAGACACCATCCTAGTATGCACATTCGACTCCGATAATATCCTCAGGCAAGGAAAGTCACTTATCGTAGGCAAAATGATCATAGACAAAATGAATTGCAAGAGTTCATTTGATCATAGACAAATCAACTTGATAAGTTTAGATACTTCTCAACTTGATGTGGAAGATACTTCTCACTTATCGTCCACATCAAGTTGAGAAGTTTAGATGTCATTACTCGGTGCCTTTTTGCTTGGAATGATCATAGACAAAATGAAGGAGCTTTGTTTCAAACACATCCAAAGGGCAAGTTGTAAGGAATTAAGACTACCAACCAAATACTGTAACTTGTGCTAAGATTCCTAAATGGATTAAAACCTTCGGTCGTCAAAGCAAGTTGAACATTTCTAAGGTCTACCACAAAAGCTGGAAAGTCTGATCAGTTGAACGCTTTCCAAGCTTCTGCATCTCGTGGATATCTTAATTTACCATCTTCATTCTTATCAACTTCACGCCACCTTATATGCTCATCTGTTTTAGACGACATAAACAATCTTTGTAACCCCGGCTTCAAAGGAAAGTACTTGAGAATCTATGCAGGTTTCTTCTTCTACTTTCCCCCCTTCCAAATTGTCTTATACCTCGATTTGTGACATCACTTACAAGTCTCCCTCGTAGCTTTATCTTCTCAATATAGCATACAATTGTTTGAGCATGCATCAATTTTTTGGTAGTTCAAGCCTAATTTGTTAAAAATCTTCTTGGCCTTGTAGAATGTTGTGGGAATCTCCGCATTAGGGAATGCATCTTGTAATAATTCCAGCAACATCGACATTCCCTTATTAGTGATTCTACACAAGCACTTGATATGATACAATTTGATCAAGAGAGATAATTTGAAGTATTTTTGACAACCATGATACAAAAGACGATTTGCTTCATTTCTCAAGAAGACAGGGTTTGAACCCTACACTTCTCCATTGAAGTTGTCGTCTTAAAAACCAAACACATAACGGACAATATCATTAATAGGATCATATTGATCTACTTGAACTCTTACTTGTGAACTTCGAGGAAGATCATCATCATATCTGATACCAGGTTTCTCACCATGAACTCCCCAGAACGTATAGGCTTTTGGGAAAGGCTTCATAAGTAAATGTTCCTTAACAACTTCTTATGTAAGCCACTTCTTAAACTTGCATCTACAACACAGACACATGATCTTACCAATACAGTTGGCGTGAGAGTATGCGAAATCCAAGAAATTGTTTAATCCAACCAAATATGCTAGAGAATTGCGTGGCAACTTGATCCATGACTTATCCATAGCTACTGAAAAAAGTTAGCAGAGAAGATGGGTGAATAGAGAATTTTGAGTTCTATGAATGATGTGTGCCTGGGCGCTTAAATTCAATTTATCCAACGTTCAACAATTTGTAGCGGTTCAAAAAATGGCTAAAACTTCATCATTGTTGGTGGGATATGACATATTCAAATTTCAATATCGCAATTTATAACGATTATTTGCCAAAAACCATTACAAGTTTTATGATTGTTGGCGGGTTCTAAAATATTCAAATTTCAAAATTTCATATTTTGTAGCGGTTATACGAACAACCACTACAAACTAATGACCATTGGCGGGATATGAAATATTCAAAATGACACACTTTGTAGCGGTTATTCTTCTAAAATCGCTACAAACTTAATGACCGTTGGCAGGATACAAAATATTCAAATTTTCATATTACACACTTTGTAGTGGTTATCCACTATACAAACTGAACATTTGTAGCGTTATTTTGCCTAAAATCACTACAATTTTCTATAACTTTTGTAGCGGTTATTTAGCTAACCGCTAAAAATATTAATGCATTTTTTAAAAATAAATTAGACTTTGTAGCGGTTTCTAGGGATAAACCGCTAAAAAGTGTTGTCATTTATTTATTTATTTTTACTTTTATTGTATTACTTCTCTTTGGAATAAGAATTACAAAAATGACTAAAAGCTCACTAACTATTATAGCATACAAATTTCGTAAATTTTTTTTACAACTGTTCGAAATAAACATACAAATGTCCTGAATCATATATAAAAGCTAACTAACTATCCGGAGCCTGATCATTAGGTCCTCTCTTAGGGGGACAGGATCACTGGGCTAACCAGAGTTAACAACACCATCATCATCGTCGATCACAAAGACGATTGTCGTGGGTTATTCTAGTCTCAGACCTCCTCCTTATCCAGGAACCGCTCCATGTTGCTGAGAATGAGAATGTTGAAGTTAAACTCCTCTTTCTCCTCATAGTCTCATCTTGAATAGGTGGCTCTGGTGGGGTTGTCTCCTGCGGGGTTGTCTGTTGTGGCTGCTCTGGGAGTAACTGCTGTTGCGGGGTTGCCTCCTGCGATGGCACATGGACATTTCTACCTCTGTGCTGCCCTCAACTGCCCCTACCACCGCCCCCTCTACTACTGCTCTCATGCAGAATAGGTCTGGGAAGCTTAACCTCCTTCCCCTTATCCTTATCTCTCTCGAAATCCATAATAACTGCAGTTATTATAAAATAATTAAAAAACTTATCAATATTTTTGACAAAATGAGAATAATATGGGAAAACGATATAAAATAGTTAACTTTACTAACCTGAAGCGACTAACTTTGTAAAAGCTTGAGTAGAATCTTAGAGATGTAGCAAACTCTTCCAGAGGGGCGTGAGAAACATATTCCCGAAAAGTGGTAAATTGAGGGGTGGCGGCGTGTTTAAGGACTTCATATTTGTAGCGGTTTAACTAAAAAACTGCTGCAAACTATTCATATTTATAGTGGTTTAACAAAAACCGCTATCTCTACCACTACAAATGAATAAACCCTACTTCATACATCATGAAACTTTATAGCAGTTTGCTATAACCACTACAAAAGTTCAAACTCTTGGTATTTTGTAGCAGTTTTTATGTATAACAACTACAAACATGCGGACTCTTTATATTATGTAGCAATTTTTTTCATATAAACCACTACAATTAAACCGCCACTAATGGCATGTCATAAGGCGCTAAGCTGGTGCCAAATTTGGCGATTTGTGTAAATAAACTGCTACAAAATAACCACCTCAAATTTGGCACCAACTATTGTAGCGGTTATTTTGTGATAACTGTTACAAGTGTCATTCACGAACCAACGTGCCACTTGGGGCGAGTCTTACTGTTGCAAATTTATAGCAGTTTCGGTATAAATAGCTACAAATTCTCAATGTAGCGGCTTTGTAGTGAGCGAATGGAAAACTTGAACATTCAAATAAAAGATTTAACTTTTAAATATGACTAAAAAAACATTATCTATTTGCATTATAAATAAGACTAGAGAGGAGCATTGTTTCTTCAGTTTTATTACACGTTTGCCAACAACGTGCATATACCAATGTTCAATGTTACCCTAAAGAAAAACCATAAAGAAAAGGGGGGAAATCTAAAATGAGAAAGAAAAAGAAGAAAATATGCAGTGGGTGATCATCACATGTTGAATATTACCCCTTTTCTATGTGTTATAATGTAAAAGTATAAAGGTGCTGTTAGGTTTTCCATTAGGAGATGCAAAAAATGATTGGTGCTATATTTTATATTATGTAACCCACATGCATGATTGAGTATTATTGTGAGCACCTACCCTGCGTGCACACACAAATATGAGTTGTAAATAATTCTCCCAAACACCTTAAGATTATTGATTCTTAAAGTGCCTCTCACTTTTTCAGAATTTTGGTGAATTAATGGCACTAATATCATCACACACAAGACTAAGGAGGATTTCATGTTGTGGATTCAATTCCTAACTCTTTTAAAAGGTGACTTGTGAAAAAACTAGAGATCGTATTTTATTTGCTAATTTTTTTAAGTGGGGTACCCTTCTATATAGTTAAAAAAGGGTTCGCTTATAGTAATGGATTTGTAGCCTAATGTCATAAAAGCTCTCATACAAGTGAGAGGTCGTGAATTTAATTCTGCTTGCCCCTCTAAATTAAAAAGGTTCACTTTATGGTTTTTAACTTAGTTTACGTTAAATTTCACTTTCCCCGTTAACTGCATTTTATTTCAATTTGATCAAAATGAAATTTAGGACAAAGTTAAAGAATTTTTTGGACGTTACAAAATTAAAGAATTAATATCAGCCGATGATAATATTAAAAAAGATTAAGTGAAAGCTAAGGGCTTAACTTATATGTTATCACCTTTCAAATAACCTTCAGGTCTTTTTTTTTTATACAAGGAAAGATAAAATAAACGAAAGAAACTAAAAGCGATTAAATTCTCAGTCCTCTCCTATCATGTTGTACTCCCGTCAGATCAGCAACAAGGAAGGGATAAAGACCAGTAGGGGGATCTGAGAAATGTCTTTCATTCAGAGACTCCACATGTGACAAAGCAAAATTAGCCAACCAATTCGCACACTAATCGCCTTCCCTTAGAACATGGCTGTATCGAATAACCCACTGCCTGCGGGTGACTGCTCATATCCGAGACACCAAATGGGACTCACGAGCTGCATTACCTTGCTTGGATATATAGTAAAGCAATGACTGATTGACAGTCATTTTCAACAACTACATGCCTCCAACCTGCCTCCCATGCCATCTCTAGTCCTCTCAAAATTCCCCACAACTCAGCTAACATTGCTGAGAACCTTCCAATCCGTGCAACAAATCCTTCCAGCCACTTACCAGAGAATTCTGCACCCTTTGATGCCCCATCTGAATTAAGTTTCACAAATAATGGATCTTCTGGGAAAGACCAGCGAACACTAGATTGCTTCTGTGCTACGCGCTGAAATCCCCCTTCGGCAATTCTAGTTTTTAGATCTCCCAATATCTCAAGAATGGGCCTTAGGCAATAATTAACCTTCAGGTCTTAAAATCAAATTATACATACTTAGCCATCTTAAGTTTTCCTCATGTCATAAACTATTAATTTGAATAATAATTTTATAACCAACTCATGTATAGAAAAAACCTAGTTTGAAGAAGTATGACAAAAATTAGTCCCTAGCTTGACGGCAGATGCACTCTTTATGGCGCACCAAAAAAAAAAAAAAACAAACAAACAAACAAACTTCGCATAAATCTTGAAATTTGTTTCTTCTCTTCTCAAGTATACCAATAAATAAATTTACTTAATTTTAAAGCTTTTTTTTTGTTTAGAATATGATAAAATGATGGAAATAAAAATAAAAATAAAATTAGACTAAAAAAGATATCTAAGCTTTAAAAAACAAAAATTATTTTTACTGTTCCTCAAAACCTATATTCGAAATATGACAAAAAAGTGTCTAATTGAACAGGCAATCACAAAATTAATGAAAGATTTGATACAATGAATGAGTAATGAGAAAAATTACTTTGGTTTAAAGTACTGCTAATGTGCTCTCATATCCTTGAGTTTGCAATTTGGGATAATATGGACACACTTGTGGTCCAGATATAGCAGTATACAGTACAATACCTTAATAAAGGCTAAGCATAGCTGGGAATCAGGGCCGGCCCGGCCCTACAGGGCCAGGGCCCAACAGGGCCGGCCTTACAAGGCCTGGAGTAAGGAAACATCTCTGTTTTCAAAGCCCTACCGATAGTACTGGGCACAAATTACTATTCCAAATTTTAACTATTTTTCCTTCGATTTTTTCAAAGAAATATAATTAGTAAATTGCAACCATTAAAGTTCTAATCTATCAAATAAATGTTATCAACATTAATATCTAAACAATATAAATCATTCAACAAATAAACACATTTATTAATTCTTAATAAAAACAAATAAACACAAAGAATATGTTTTTTTCAAAAATATTAAACAAAGGAATTGCTTTATGTATGCCCACAACAAAATGCCTTTCCCTCTCGTAATTTTGTGTGTGTCTGCAGATTCCTTCGGTTCAGGCATGATTTTACTGACAGGTAAAAATAACTATACTTATTTTACACAAAATATATTTATTATTTATTACTTATATAATATTGTAATATCAAAGTATGTGTTTATTTAATATGAAAACATCCCTTCTTTAAAATTTATAATAACTAATTATGTGTTTTAATACAGAATAAAAATAAACATAAAAAAAGGGTTAGAGTTTAAACTAAAAAAATCTAAGTAATTACAAATAAACACATTCATTAAGTGGAAATCTAGGTAATTAATTTTTTTTTTTAAAAAAATGCTACAGTTAAACGGGTCTAACGGGCCGGCCCGAGGCCCTACAGGGCTGGCCCAATTAAGCCCGAGGCCATACAGGGCCGGCCCTGCAGGGCCAATTTCAAATTTTTGGCCTATTTTTCAAGCCCGAGCCCTACAGGGCCAGGGTTTAAACGTGCCGGCCCGATGGGCTTGGCCCGATTTCCAGGCTCTAAGCATCCTCCACACAAAAAAATAAAATTAATATTGAAAATATTATTTTCTTCCTTGGGCACTATTATTTCTACCATATTGTGCGAGAGAGAGAGAGAGTAGGATTTTGGTCAAAGGAATAAGGCCATTCTCTCTCTAACACACCAGCCAAATATCAACGGCTATTTAGAACAAGAATGATATATTTGGAGAATAACACTATAATTAAGACCACACTTTTCACAACATGGCGTTCACTTTCTATGAGGAAATTCGAATTTAGTTGGTGAGGTGTTCAATCTATCTATCTCAAAATGATATGCTGTGTAAAAAGTGATTAGAATCTCTTGATAAAGTTTTGCCGCTAGTCTTATGATTGTTACAAAAGCTTCCAACAAATCCTATTTTCTTTAGTTTTTGCATATAATTATATTTGATTGAAATGCTCTTAAGTTAACCCTCTCTCTCTTTTCCCCCCTTGTGTTTTTCCTATAAAATTAAGAAAATCAATAATTTGAAATTCAGAATTATTAAAATAATTTTGAAATAGAGCGAGAACTCAATTTGAGTTCAATCAATAATAAAGAGTCTAACAAGAGACATTGCGAATGACAAATAGGAGTAAAACCTATAAGAAACACAATATTTATAAGTCACAAATTCAACAGTACTCGCTCTAAATCTTTTTGTAAGAGATAAATGAGAGTATTTTTTCAGCCTTTATATGTAATACCCTAAAAATCGGTATTATAATTTAGTAAAATTATACCTATCAAAAATAGGTGAATATGAGATATCAAATATTAAGTAATAATTAGCTTATTTTCTAAGGAAAAATCTCTAGAAAATTAGAGAGTTTAAGGGCCAAAGTGCCAAAATGACGGAAATACCCCTAAGGGACATAAATGACTTAGGAAAATTATGAAAAACCCTAAAAGGCAGTAAAGTGCCAAGTGAATGAGGAGAATATATTATCTCTAATTATGGTAATTTAATAAATTATGAACTTGGAGAAATTGTACAAGAATGTTCAAAAGTTAATAAAAAGACCAAAATACCCTTACAAATTATAGAATAATGTAAGAGGCATGGAAATACTAAGGTTAATGCAAGAGTATGAAGGTAATGAGGCATTGTAATTAAGAAAATTATCAACAAGTGATAAAAGAAGTAATTAAGTAATATTGAGCTAATTACTTAAGCATAAGCAAAGAAAATTCACAAGTAATTATGTAAAACCCTAAAATTAGTGGTTTTTGTTTTAAAATTAGTAAAAACATGTTTACTAATTAATTGGAAATTTTGGAGAAAAATAGTTAAGTTTAGGTATTTTTAAGCCTAAATACAAGAATGGACCAATTACGGATTTTTGTGGAATTTTTGGAAAAAAAGTAAATAAGTAAATGATTAAATAATTAATTAAATAAAAAAATAAATATTTATTAAAAATAAATAAGGGCCAGCCGAAAAAATGGACCCAAGAAAAATAAAAAAATAAAAAAAAATAAAAAAAGAACAAAAATTATATGTGCAAGTGGGTATTATTTTATTAATATAATTAATTAAAGTAAAAAAATGTGAATAGTAATTTAAAAATTAGGAAACGGATCCTATCTAGAGATCTAGGAATGGGATTTACAAAGTCAAGGAAAAATATTGATCAGTGAGTTATTATCTTACATTAGACTCTTCCTAAGAAAATTCAAGTCGTTTGTGCATTTCCTAATAAAACAAAATAGGGAAAAATGCATATAGGCATATTTTTGGATATAGAGAAAATAAATTCTAACTCAACATTTAGGAATGAGTTTGAATTTATTTTGACATATTTGGAATCAGTGAATTTTTCTGAAGAAGTTGATAATTTCAGAAATGCGTTCTGAAACCGGACGTGTTTGGACACGTTTTTCGAGAAAACTTCAACTGGACAGTTGGAGCCTTATATGGAATCAAAATTTAGGTTAACTTGGACATTTCTAGTAAGTGAGAACATGTTTTCAAAGTTGTAAATCCAGAATTTTGAGATTTCTCCGAAATCACGCGAATCGGGTACCGATCGGGGAAATTCGATTAGACCGGGCTAAAAGCAACCCAAGTCACCATTTTTGGACCAATCTTGGGCTGCCACATCAGCTCTCAATTTCGGCCAAGAGGCTCCCATGGTCAAGAATTTTACACCATTTTGTGTTTGAATTTCCAAGGTTGTAAACAAAGTGAAAATTCCATTTGTATCCTTCCAAAATTCTATAAATAGCCAAGTGCTCTTCACAAATTCTTCACACCATTCTCTCCTTGCCTTGGCCGAAATCTTAGAGGGAGAAAGAAGAGAGAGAAGCTCTGGAAAAATTCTGAAGAAGTCTTCAACGGGATATCAGAAACTCTGATTTGTTGCCATTACGTTGCCGAAGTGCCGCTGTTGGACGTTTCCACGTTTTTCGTAAAAAGTACGTTTTCTGCCAGAAGAACCTAACGTCGTCAACGAAGGTACATTCGTGTACTGTAACACTAATCTAGTGCTGCTCATATACATATATGTGATAGGTACATTCACGGATGGAGATTCATTAGGAGTCACCGAGATACATTCACGGTTAGAGACTCTGTTCGGGGTTACCGATTATACATACGATTTCACACGGGTTATAGAGATATTAATACCGTTAGAGTTTTCCTAGCGGCGAGGACACGGCCGTACATCGTGGCACGGTGAATAGTGCGAGCACTTTATGGGGCTTACATACTGACTTTACACTTATGTCTTGTCATTATATTGATCATAGTTTGTTATGTCATGAATATCTGTCATTCCCTATCTTGTTTTATTTGAGCATAAGGTTAACAGTTACACCGAGATTCAATGCGGTGAATTGAATCTCGGCCATAGCTTCAGTCGGGAGGACCATGGATCGGAGATCGAGGCAAGCCGCACGAGTAAGCTCATGGTTGGAGGGCATGTAGCACGAGTGAGCTGCGAGACGGAGATGTCACTTTATCGTTTTCCGTAATTACCTATGAGAACAATAGGATGCTGTATCAACACTGTATTACACTCTGGTTATCGTTTTAATGGGAATCAGTTACTCTTACGCTCCAAGGCTCGACTCTTATTTTTAAAAAAAAATTTGGCTCTGGAATTGGGATGTTACATTATATAAGAAACAAATACTTATTGTTCCTTGTGTTTTATTGTTGTTGCCTAGCTAGTAGTATCTACTCCTGCTATTTGGGACTGTAAGCGGTGTCTGCGTTGGTGGTGCTGCAACTGGTTTGAGATTGGACTTAAGCTTTAACTGGTCTTTGAAGTGTTGACCTTTTTTGGGGCGTTCTGGTTGACAATTTATGTTGTAATGTTTTTCTGTGTTTTAGACTTTGGAACCCCAACTTGATCTAACTTAAGATCAGGTAGAGGTTTTATATGTATCGTTTTATCATATTATTGAATAAATTATCTTTTATTACAAAAAACTAGTTATTGTTCCTTGCAATTTCTGGTTTACCCTCGTTAACTAAGTCAGCATAGTTAATACTGAACAATTAGTATGGGCATTTTTCTAAGGGAAAAGTTAAATTTCAAACATGTTTATGGGTGGGCAAAGGGTGTTTCTACTTCCCTAATTCCCATCCGACCCGCCACTTCTTATCTCAACCATTACATTGAACTTTAAATGATTATGATTTAATGTTTTATACTACCTCCAATCCGAATTATAGGAACACTTTTGAAGTATAAATTTTACTACAAAAGTGTTCCTATAATTAGGACTAGAGGGAGTAAAATTAAATGATTATGATTTAATGTTTTATAAAATTATTAATAAAATGATAAATTATTAAAAAATAAATAAATTCAAATGACTAAATTTTATCCATGATTTTTTTAAAATTATAATAAGGAAATATTTTATAAAACATTAGATCTAGATCACACATATTTTAATCTAAGGCTTGAGATGTCTGTGATGATTAAGATGAGAAGTGGAAACAGCCTAGAAACTGTTGCGAGAAGAGTATGATTTAAGAGTTTAGGCCAATGAGGAAAACATGTTGTCACATATTTATTTTTATTTAACTATTACTCCTTCCGGTCCTTATTATAAGACGCTTTCTAGAATAAATCAATGGTATCTTTTATAAGTCATCTAAGGTTTTGGAAAAACATTACCTAGGAGCTATTAATTAATATTTTTCAATTTTAACCCTATTGCAAAATACGAAAAAGAGAATTAAATTATTATTGGATTGCTATGTAACTCTCCAAATGATGTGCATTCTCTCTATCAGTATGCATGCCCTGGAAAATACAAATTGGGTCCATGCATCATGTGTGTGTATCACTCTAGTTCTATTTATAAGTCCATTTTGACCAAAAAATTTGTTCATATTTATAAGTCTTTTTTGACCAAATAAATGAGATTTTGATAATTTTGCCCACATTATTGTACCAATGAAAATAGAGAGAGAGCAAAAAGTTGAAAGACACTCATTCATAAATGAGGGTAAAATTGAAAATTTATCCCATAATCATTGAGCTACCTACCTCTCATTGGTATATGTGTGTGATTTGATCAAAATAGATTTATAAATAGGACTTGAGTGGTGTGTATGTGTGTGTGTGTCATATCTTACATGGTTGACAGGAATTAGGTGTTGGGGAAATTAATGAGAGTCTAGGGTTTCACAATTTTGATTGAATCTAGTGTGAAGGTCGGAATGGGGAGCCATACAAAGTGACTTCCAGTGGGACCCTTTGGTTCATCAGTGACCCAACATTTATACCCCACCCTCATTCTTCATTTTTCATCCCTTTATCTTCATTTTATTATCCTCAACCCCTCCTGATTAATTTTGACCATTTTCTCATGATACTTTCTTTAATTTAATTTTTTTTTCTTTTTTTTCTTAATTTCAAGGAAATATCTTCAGTATTTCATGATTAAGAATATGATCCCAGAAATTAATTAAAATTTCATGCCTAAATTAAGAATGAATTAAACAAAACAAAAACTCCCTATATTTAGTAGAGATTAATTAATTTAATATTTAATTATCATTCTTTTTTTTCTTTTTTCTTTTTTGGTTTTGGGTCAAGAGACTAATTTCATTCCATTTCTCTGCAAAAGTTTGAAATTAATGAAACCAGAAAAGAAAGAACTCAAAAAAGTTTGTCCGAGTGACTCCTATTTTTGATGTTTGATTCAGTGTCAGTTGAACTAACCCTTGAACACTATTATAAAAGGTATTTTTAACGTCCATTTACCTTTATATGACTGTTTTGAAGGGGTAATATATGTGAGTGCCATTAAAATTTCGGACCTACAACAACTGTTTTTGAAAAACAATTGTTATACGTATATGACTTACAATGTTTTTTGAAAAACAGTGAAAACAGTCATTGCAAGTTTTTTTTGTTTTTAAATTGAGGACACCACCATCAGCGTCGCAATCCGCAGCGACGATCCAAAGCACCTTAAGGATTTGCTGGATATGCTCTCTGGAGAAGAAAGGTGGGTCGCCTTCACCAAACCCAACTGTCGAGGCAACCAAAGGATTTTAATAAATAAATAAAAACAATAAAACAAATATGAACACCAAAGTCGAAGAAGAAGGTGAACCTATGGAAGCCACAGTTGGTCAGTCGAAGATCTAGAGTGAAAAAAGAAGACAAAGATCTGGAGAAATCGAGGCTTGAACCATGATCTGGAGAAATTATTATGCCAAGCTCGTTGCCGAACATCTCTCCCTCTTCGATCTGCGATAAACGGACGATAAATAGTGACACGTTGCAGAGATGTTTGATTATAGGGAAGAGGAAGAAGAGAGATGGAGCAGATGGAGGAGCAGAAGAGGAAGAAGAGAGAACTCACCACCAAAACGTTGGCGTTGTCGAAGCGAATATCTTCAAGATTTTTTTTTTTTTTTTTGGCTAAATGATACTTTTAGTACTTTCAGTTTTTCATAAAGCATACTTTTGATCCTATACTTTTGGTCCTAAAATTCTAACACTATTAATGTTGCTAACGAAAAACGCTGATGCAACGAACTCAAGTGATGACTAATAGCATTTAATTACACAAATTTTATATATTCCTCAATTTACCTATATTTTAAATTTAAGTTTAATAGAATTTAACTACACAGTCATCACTTAAGTTTATACTGTCACGAGTTTGTATTTTCCGTTAGCAAAAATAACGGTGTTAGAATTATAGGACTAAAAATATAGTTTATAAAGTTAAGGGATCAAAAGTATACCTCATGTAAACTTAAAGGACTAAAATATACTTTAGCTTTTTTTTTTTTCTTTTTAATGTTTTTTTTTTTTTAAAACAGTCTAACTTCCAACTACTGTGTTTAAGAATAGTCGTTAAATGTTTAACTTTCAACGACTGTTTATTTGGAAACCGTTATTGAAATTTAAATCAAAATTTTAAAAATGTCATCGCTTCCTTTTTAATTTCTGTTTTCTAAAAATGGACATTAACTAGTGTGGTTAAATTTTCTTTTTGTAGTAGTGGAATTTAATTGCTTCAAGGCTTGGAATTCACAAAAGTGAAAAAGTAAAAATTATTTAGATATATGTACGTATTTTCCAGCTCAAACTCTTTTTTGATTTAGTACTAATTATAAGAAAGTGGACTGTATTATTATTTGATGTTAAATATGAGTCATTTGAGGCATATCCTAATTAGCTCACGGCCATATATAGAGATCGAAATAAAAGAATGGAGACAAGTCATTTGTCATAAGGACTATACTTACATTACGTTCCTTATTTATATTATATAAATTTTTTCAATCACATATGACCATGTGTCCTATTTTTTTTTATATGTAGTTATAGTTAAATAATAATAATTCAAATATAGAACACATGATCATATGTGATTGAAGAACTTGACGAAATGAATATAAGGAATTTGATCTAAGTATTTTCCCTTGACATAATTCCAAACTAAAAAACAATGATCTCTAAATTTCAGTTGTTAATTTTTATTTTGAGAAAAATATGTTAATAATTGTCTGTCATATATTAATGACTAAAATATAGATATTTTATATTTATATTGAAAATTGAGTGTGATTGTTTTCCTTTTCTATGCAATACAACCAATTATATCTATGAAAGAAGTTTAAATGCTGATAAATATACCCACCATGGCCTCGATATGCTTCAATATCGTGAAGGGTTGCCATCAATAATGTACAAACTTTAAAATGGAAAGATTAATTTAAATTAGTTTTTTGGTTGAATTATAACAAGTTCCTTTTTTTAAAAAAATATTATATCTTTTTTATTTTTTCAGGAAAAAATATAGGGTAAAGGAGCAAAAATACACATGTGCTTTACCCTCAGGAGCGCCAAGCACCATATGCTTTTTTTGGAAGCAAAAATACACATATGGTTACATTTGAGGAGCAAAAATTACACCACCGTTAAAATATAACTTAACGATGCATTTGCAACAGAAAATGTCATATTTACAATAACATTTAAACACCTGGATTTTGAACATAGAAATGTCATTTACAACAAAAAATGCTATATTTACAACAGGAAGTACTGTATTTACAACAAAATTTAAAATCTAACCATATTTATAACAGAAAATATCATATTTACAATAATAATTAAACACCTGAATTTTGAGTATAGAAAGGTCATTTACAACAGAAAAATGCTAGATTTACAATAGGAAGTGTTGTATTTATGACAAAATTTAAAATCTGGTCATTTACAACAGAAAAAATCATATTTACAACAGGTTAGATTTTAACGGTGATGTGACTTTTGCTCCTAAAATGTAACTACATGTGTATTTTGCTCCCAAAAAAAGTATATGGTGCTGGGCGCTCTCGAGGATAAAGCTCATGTGTATTTTTGCTCCTAAACCCAAAAATATAATATCTAACTTATTAACATTTCAATATATTCTGCATTTTATCAGTTTAAATACATGCAAAAAGATATAAATCCATCTAAATGATCTTATAGAGCTGTTAAAATAGTTTTATTTTTAAAGAATTTTATATTGTAGAAAAAAATAATTTATAATGAAAAAATTTAAAAAATGTCTGATTTAGTCAAAGGAAGATTCTTAACTAATAAGCGGCCACATAACTCCGATTATGAATTAATGATGTGCTTAACCGTTCCCCATAGTGGAAAGTGGGCCCAATATTTTTTATCATGAGAATTGGATTTTTTATTTGTCCCCACACTACCGCCTCACCCTAATCTGTCCCTCGACCTTTTTGTAATTTTTTTTCGTTTTCTCACGAAGCAAAAGAAAACAAAAATATTATAAAATATCAGGAAAACAAAAAAGAAATTAAGGGAAAATGACTTCAGATGGCGTAGTATCTTTTTGTTCGCTTCCGTGGGTCCCACCATTCCCTCCCACGTATCAACTCTCATCGCTCGTAGTAACGCGTGTCGATCTCTCGTCGAACTCATTTCCAGTTCGCGTCACCGTCAGCGACCCCACCCTCCTCCGTTGCACCCGCAGCCAATCTCCTCAGCCACCTCACATTTATTCTTCGTCCTGCCGTCAACCACATTGTTGGCCCATACGGAAAAGACTAAAATACCCTTCTCCCCTGACGCGTCACGCAATAAATGGGACAACCCGACGAGAACCATGTGGGCGCGGCTGTACTTGATTATTCCTCATCTCACACGCGCATATAAGAAGTGAAGCTATAATATCTGAGAGTAAAATAAACATTTCGTTTTTCCTCTCTTTAACATGGTCTTTTCTGGTCGCCATAGCCACACCTTCTTCAGTGGTAACCGTTAAACGCAAATTCGTGAAGTCTTGAAGCAAAGCATGGATAGCACCGAATCGTCGACGGGTTCGCAGCAGCCGAACCTTCCGCCGGGTTTCCGGTTCCACCCGACCGACGAAGAGCTCGTCGTTCACTACCTCAAGAAGAAGGCGTCCTCTGCTCCCCTCCCCGTTGCGATCATCGCCGAGGTCGATCTCTACAAGTTCGATCCGTGGGAACTCCCAGGTACGTACGCCGCCGCCCAATTCTAATGAGTTAGTAATGAATTACAGGGACATAATAGGGTATATACGATATTTAATTAAATAATAAATATTAAATTCAAATTTTATCTGATACGTCAGTGATGTGATTTGATTTTTAACAATATCGATGTTTTCTGGGTTTGATGGGATCGAAGATTGAACTCTGATTGGTGCAGATCGGCTGATATGGGTTTTCTTTTCCTTTTTTGTTTGGCTTCTTTATTTTGGTGATTTTTTTTACAGCTAAGGCATCGTTTGGAGAGCAGGAATGGTACTTCTTTAGCCCGAGGGATAGGAAGTACCCGAACGGAGCTCGGCCAAACAGGGCAGCGACATCTGGGTATTGGAAGGCAACAGGAACTGATAAGCCAGTGGTGACATCTACTGGAAACCAGAAGGTTGGGGTGAAGAAAGCTTTGGTTTTTTATGGAGGGAAGCCTCCAAGAGGAATCAAAACCAACTGGATCATGCATGAATATAGGCTTGCTGATAATAAGCCTAACAATAAACCTCCTGGTTGTGACTTGGGCAACAAGAAAAACTCACTCCGGGTAATTCATCATCTCTTTCTTATTCATCTCTGAAATCAGAAACCTCAATTCCTAATCCTAATATGCCTGATTTCACAGAGCAGATCGATCCTATCTATATATATACTTCCCAGTTCTGTTTTAGTTTCCTGTTTGTTCGATCTTTTAAGAAGTAGTTTTCTTTTTGATGTGTATGTGTTTTGTTAGTTCTGGTTTTTTATCGGTGGTTTATTCTGCAACTCTTGTTTCATGTTTGTAGCTAGATGATTGGGTGCTGTGTCGAATATACAAGAAGAGCAACACGCACAGATCGCCAATGGATCACGACGATTCATCGATGGACGACATGATTGGAGGGGTTCTTCCGTCGATCAACGTTGGACAGATGAACGCCAGATTCCATCTTTCTAAGATGTCTACAACCTACGGCGGCGATGGTGCCGCCGGAGGAGGATTGTTGTTGCTGGACACAAACAATGATCATAACTTACTGGAAGGGGTTGTTGCTGGTACCAACATCAACAATGGAAGAATCAACACAGAGCTTCCTGGTTTGGTCCCTATTATGGCTTCTTCAAACCTTACTACTTCTGTTACAACCCTACCTTCTAAACGAACACTCCCTTCTCTGTATTGGAGCCCCGATGAGGATTTCGCCGGAACCTCCTCGAAAAGATTGAACATGGACAATAGTGAGAACGGCGGGTGCAGCGGCGGCGGGGTTACTACGGCTGCGGCTGCGGGAGCTAATTCTATTGCTTCTCTGCTAAACCAGCTTCCACAGACACCTTCAATGGTAGGATCTATAGGGGATGGAATGTTTCGGGGACAGTATCAGATTCCTGGAATGCATTGGTACGCTTAAGCGGAAGAAAGATTATAATGAAGCTCTCGTGATGGTACATATATAAGATTGTGATTTGTAAAGAGATTTGGAAGAATTAAATTAATTATTGGGGTTACTGAGATTTCGATTTGTTTAATTAGGATATTGGAAGGGAGTACTAAATCAGTTTGATCAATGATCTGATCATCAGAGATTGATTGGTATATGTGTTGTCTTCTTCAACAATCGGTGCTGTAGCTGCGAAAGGAGTATACTATTACATTATATAAGGTCAGGCCATGGATATTGTTTTTAATATCAGCTAGAATTATATATGGAGCCTTTATTATATGTAGATTTATATATAGGTATTTGGTTGTTTTGTTGATATATATACATATGTGTAAAGAAATATATATTGAGGGTTTTATGCATCTTGATCATGCACAAAACTTCAACAGTAAAAACAAGTTTGGAAAAAAAAAAAAAAAGAAACCGAGAGAAAATGTGCTGTTATTTATATACTTTGCTTTAGGATTCAACTACAATAAAAACTTTGTACAGAGATCATATACTGTAGAACTCTATTGATGCAAATTATATTCTTAATGTTCTATAGAAGATCATGTGTACATTCATAAACTTTCTCGTACAAAATATGCAATATATCTATTTGTTTGTTATGAAATAATTTTCACCACAACCGCACTTCCGGCCTATATCAATTAACATAGGCGTCTATGAACTAATTTGATCTCATTTATTTATTTATTTATGATTTCGATTTTTGGGACATCTCCTAACTTGTATTTTATATTCAGCGTTTGGTTCTATAAAATTTTAGGGAAAAGAAAAAGAGTCATCAAGATTTTTTAATTTACATATATGCTTGACATTAATATCATCAACCCTGCCAAGTATATATATCTCTTCTCTGGTTTTTTTTTTTTTAGGGTTAAGGGGCAATTTTGTCTTGGAAGTTTTCACCGAGAGGCAATTTTGCCCCGAAAGTGTAAAAAAGGGAGCAATTTTGCCCTAGCTGATATCTCGGTTAATTTTGACCATTAGTTGATCAAATATGTTGAGCTGATAGTCCATATGTCATCCAAGTAATTTTTGTTAAGGTGCAAATTTTCTCTGGAAATTCATGTCTTATTTATGTCATCTTTTTTCAATGTTAGATTTAAAATTTTCGAGGCAATTTGTATTTTAACAAAAATAACGTGGATGACATGTGAACTGTCAGCTCAACATATTTAGTCAATTAATAGTCAAAATTAACCAGGATAACGGCTAGGGAAAAATTGCTCCATTTTCTTACATTTTCAAGATAAAATTGCCCTCCGAAAAATTTCAGAGGAAAAATTGCCCATTAGTAAAAACTTTTAGGGTAACAATATCCCATAACCCTTCTCTTCTTGTCACCCCAAACACACCAAAACCATAGACTCCTCACACGGATTTAGTAGTTTAGAGAATTCAGTAGCCTCATATGCAAAAATTAAGTTTTACACCCTTCAATGTTTAACCTAATGAACCTGACATGCAGCTAGCAGATATGTGACTGTGACTATGGGTGTATTAACAGAGAGAGAGAGAGAAGCAGTACAACTAGTGGTTGCATTGTCACTTTGGTTTAAAGAATTTTCAGATCAACACTGAGTACTTAGATCAGCTTGCTAGGGTCGTTCTCGCTCAACTAGTGGTCTCGTGTTTGAGTCTTGGATATGTAGCTGCGATAATTACTTGGAGGTGACGAGGTTCCCTCCATTGTGGGCCTATATTCACGTGAGCCGGACCAATCGATTACTAAAAGCGTCGGATACTGGTGGAGAAATGAAAAAAGAAAAAAATCAAATTAGTAACCAATCAGGGAAATTAAATAATTACTTTGGAAAAATTAAATTAAAAATTTATTTGTAAAATATGTAGAACCACGTACAAAACACACTAAGTATTGATTTTAATCTGAAAAGGGCATTGAAGATATTTGCATGGACGTCATTTTCTGAAGGTGGGGTTAGTGATAAGACATGGTTAATAATAAACCATATTCCATAACCTTGAGGTTATTAAACAAACAGACAACACAGAGTCTCTACCTCACACACCATATAGCTACCATCTAGCTAAGCTAAGTGATGGTAGCTATCTCTCTCTCTCTCTCTCTTCCCTTTGCTTTCTAGCTGATGACTTTGAAGGGACCATTTTTTTTTGCTATCATCTTAAAGGAATCATTATCCTAAAAACACACAAATTAAATACCCCTTTAATTGCGCCATTCCCTTATAAGGAAAGATTACAAATCAACTTTTTGAAATATGGCATCATTTTGTGCTTGGTTTTGGAATGGATATCGCGCCACGATGAATTGCCACCATTATTGCTATTCTCATTATATGTGGTTGATGCCTTTCGCATATGCTAGCTATTCACGACTATGAAATCTCATCTGTTATAATTAACTCTAATTTATAATCGATAATACCCCTTAAACCTACTTTCATGTGGGCTTAATTTAAGTGCTTTTATTTAGAACCTCATATTAAAGTGCTTTATTGCTACCAACACTAGGAGTAGAGTCATGGAACTTGAACTTAGTGTGCGATACACACACACACCTGAAAATAAAAATTACATTAGAACTATGAGATTATCCAAATATAAGTTACCTGTAGTTTTATATTACGCCGGTAAATAATATGTTAGACTTATTTATCAAATTTGGGAAGATTAAACTAAATAAATGATTTAATTATGACCTATGTGACATGATCTCTCTAAAATATTTTAAATGTCACATTAGATTCTATATCGGTTTATAAGTTAAACAAATTAATTTAAAGAAAAATGATAAATATAAAAGATAAAATGGAAAATGGTCTTATATTTAAGACCAAAATTCACCTCTAAAGTAGCTAGGTCCCATATTTAGGATCAGAGGAGTAACATGGTTTGGTCCTTAATGTAAGACTTGATTGGAGAGTTGATGTTATCCTTAAATGTAAGACATGTTTCGTATATTTATAAATTTTTCCCCAAATCAACTTTATTGATATTCCCTCACAAATAATCAAGTATGAAAGGGAGTGAGAAAATAAAGCAAGATCATTAGGATATTTTAGGAAAAACATATCAAATTAACTAACTTGACCAACATTCTTAATTTATTCAAATTAGTTAATTAGGTCTTACATTAAAAAGTAAAAGGAATATGAAAAATCGAATGATTAACGCCTCTTGATTAATTACGTATAAAGGAAAACTAATTTCTTATCTAAATACGGCGAAGTAAAGTAAACTATAATTTCATAAAAAAATAGTGAACTATAGTTAATTTATCCAACGCATATAGTATATGGTACGTCTCAGCCATCCAATAAATCAATTGAAGCCCTAATCGGTAATCTTGAGGTCTGTAATCAATGGGAGTAGAAAATGGACAATGTTTTTTTGTTGTTGTTGTTGTTGTTGTTGTGGTTGTTGTGGTTGTTGTTGAAGGGATTCAGTGGTTTTGAATTTTGATGGTGATAAGATAGATGCATGTAGATGTTGACTTGTTGCATTTAATGTTGACGGTGAAGACAATCACAATATTTTTTTTTTTTTTGAAAAAAAGGTTTATGGAATGAAAAAAGGCTATATAAATAAAATTAAATAAAGAATGAGAGTATTGAGAATGAGATGTGAAGGTGGTATGATAAACAGATAAAGGCAACTAGTAAGGAGTCCATGCAAAAAAGTAGGGTTTCATTGATATGGAAAGCCATCAACCTCAACTTGTATTTGCGTCAAGTCTTATCTTTGGCCCTGACCCCACCTCTTGCCATTTGTTATTTAATATTAAAATATTACTATTAACTAGATTTAAAGGAAAATCTCTCAAAAACAACTTTAAAAATAGGAAAAAGACAAATGATATTTTAAATATTCATAATTTTATAGAGATGTTAGTACCTTATTTGTCCTTTTAAAATTAAAAATAAATGACTAAATTGCCCTTACACATATTTTTTTAGAAAAATATTACCCCTATTAACCGCGCTACCGGAACTTTGGTGGGAATAAATACTTCCAGAGTGGTGGGGATTGGGTTTGAACCCTAACCACTTGTTTGTCCAAAAGGTAATTGGTGGCCAATGGCCACCATTGGCTTTTTAGACACACACACGTGTGTGTGTGTGTTTTATGACATTTGATTAAGTCTTAACAACTTTCATTTTCCCGGAAAAAAATTACACTATTAGGTAATTCACAAATTTTGTTAAAGAATTCACGACATTTCATTAGGTTTTAACTTTTGTTTACCAAGTAAAAAATTAAATCTATCAAGTCATTCATAAGTTTTGTTAAGGAATTGACCACATTTCATTTGGTTCTAACAATTTTCATTTTCCAAAAATTGTGAATGACTTAATGTTTGAATTTTTTCCCCCTAAAAAACGAAAGTTGTTAAAACCTAATGAAATGTCGTAAACTCATTTACAAAAATTGTGAATGACTTGATAGTGTCTTTTTTTTTTGTGGAAAAATGAAGGTTTTTGAAACCTAATCAAATGTCGTGAATTCCTTACCAAAACTTGTGAATGACTTTATAGTGTGAATTTTTTTACTTGATAAACGAAAGTTGTTAAAATATAATGAAATGTCATGAATTTCTTAATTAACAAAACTTGTGAATGACCTGATAGTGAGAATTTTTAACTTGGTAAATGAAATGTCGTGAATTCCTTAATAATACTTGTGAATGGGCATGGATTAAAGATTTTATATATATATATATATATATATATATATATATATATATATATATATATATATATATATATATATATATATATATATATATATATATATATATAAGGGCAATTTGATCATTTTCTTTTAATTTCAAAAAGGACAAATTGAGCCTAACATCTCTTTGGTATTATAAATATTAGAAATATCTTTTTGTCTTTTAGCATTTTTAAAGTTCTTTTATTGGATTTTTTCCTAGATTTATGCATGTTTGGATTAGTTTTTGGAGAATACTATAGTTTTTACGATTTATGAGATAAATATGTGAGATGAGTTTTGTCTTGGCTTGCGGAAAATTGCTTCTAAAACCATGGTTTTATTCTGTTTCACAAACATGCCATGGGCTTACAATAATATATGTGTGTGTCACACACATGGACACAATGAAATACATATCTATAGTTTCATTTCATGATATGACGTTAATAAAGAAAATACTTAAGGTTTATTTCATTTTTATCATCCCTAGATTATTTTAGAGAGATTTTTAAATTATATTGTTTGCTATTTTAATATAAAATATGCATAGGTTTTACTTGAGACCAAAAGGTGACTAAATATTCTCAATTCTAATATTGTCTTATTTTATTACAAATGTAATCTGGTAAAACTTATTTCCTAAAAGTTTTACTTCAATTTTATTTATTTTCTGTCAAAACCCTTCATTCAAAATATTTAATTGGTTAAACTCATTAAAATACCTAATTATACTAATTAATTTATATATAATTAAGTTGCAATTAAATAATGATACAATTTTATATAAATAAGTATAGGTCCCGTGTGATGCACATATTATGAAAAGTAGGCGGTTATTTTGCGCTCACAAGGCTTTATGTTACGTGCATATTTTACAACAGTTTCCAGGAAAATGACAATTTTGAATTCGGTGAAGAGACTAGCCACTGTAGTATTTAGCCAATGGAATATATATATATATATATAGTGGGGGGGAGAAAATCTCAAAAAATACAATTAAAATTGGCAAAAGACAAATAGGTGCTGCCAATATTTGAAATCCATGTTAAAATTGAAGGAGAAATCTGAAATTTTCAGTTTTTACTAAATAACCAATTATCCTGAGTTAAGTAAAAAAAGAAGAAGAAGAAGAAGAAGAAGAAAGAAAGAAAGAAAAGTGATGTCCAAATTGTGATCGTGTCTTCCTTAGCTCATTGAAGACGATTTCAAAATCACGAGAAAAACCTAAGAACGGAAGGGAGCGAACAACTTCTTGGCTCAGCGAAGAAGAGGAAGGAAACAACGTTTTCTTGGCTTAGCGAAGAAGAGGGGCTTCGGCGGTATGTGGAGTTGAAAGGTTGTTGAGTGAAGAAGAGAAAGGGAACGGCGATTTCTTGGCTCAATGAAGAAGAAGGGCTTTGGCGGTCTGTGGAGTTCGAAGGTGGTTGACGGTGGTGGGTCTGTGGAGAAACGATTGGCGGCTGGTATGTTTCCCCATTTTTCCTTTTTCTTTCTTTATTTAATAAATATTTCAGAGCCAAATTGGGACTTTCTGGTGAGGGGGGTTGCAGTATCAGTGATTGGTCAGTGACTTTTCCATACTTTTTGACCGGAGAAACCTCCAAAAAGTCTTTTGTTTTTGTTTTTGTTTTTTTTGCTCTCTTGGAATGCTGTGATGGCAAATTATTGTGATTTTGTCTAACAGTAGAATCCAAACCTGACCCTGAAAGACCACCGATGAATTGTATAATGAAAAGAAAATGCCATTCAAAAGAAATGACCCATATATTTTTGTGCAAACATGTTACAAGGGCAAAACAAGAAGATCATAAAGAAAAGTGAAAAATGAGCATTACTAGAACTTAAGGCCCCGTTTGGATCAAAGAAAAGGTAGGAAAAAAGAAAAGGTAGGAAGGGAAATGAAATGAATGGAATGGAACAAAAAATATTTTGCATCAATGTGTTTGGTTCGAAGTGGAAAAGAAAATAGGTTGATAAGAAAATTTTTGTTTGGTTGAAAGAAAATGAGGTGGGAAAATGAGGCAAAATACCATTTTACCCCTAAAAATATAATATTTTTTATACCACATAAAACCACCCGTATATACTCCAGTGTCAATTTTTTACGCTCTAGTGTGCGTCCCAAAGTCACCTGTACAATGCTCTGAATATGGTGTAACATCCCAATTCCAGAGCCAAATTTTTTTTTTAAAAAAATCAGAGTAGAGCATTGGAGCGTAAGAGTAACTGATTCCCATTCAAACAATAACCATAGTGTAACATAGTGTTGATACAGCATCCTAATGTTCTCATAGGTAAATACGGAAAACGATAAAGTGACATCTCCGTCTAAGATCTCACTCGTGCTACATGCCCTCCAACCATGAGCCTACTCGTGTAGCTTGCCCTCATCTCCAATCCTTAGTCCTTCCGACCCTGAAGCTACAGCTGAGATTCAATTCACCGCATTGAATCTCAGGTAACGGTTAACCTTATGCTCAAATAAAACAGTATACGGATGACAGATATTCATGACATAACAGCAATGATCAATATAATGACAGTACACAAGCGTAAAGCAGTATGTAAGTCTGTCCAACAGCGGCACGTCGGGCGCATGCTGGCAGCAGATCGAGTTTCGATGTCCTATAAGAGTAATATCACTTTCATTAGTGATTTGGCATTATGACTGGCATTTTAGGTAAAAATTACCATTTTGCCCCTATGCCCCTAATTGGCGGAATTTTGCCAGCACTTCGTTACTCTTACAAATTTTCTTCCCGAAATTTCGCCAGAACTGCGACGAAATTATGATTTTCGAAATTCTAGACTAAAATAGCCCTACCATATGATATCCAATCATACTTTGAAAAATAAAGGTTACTCTAACTATTGAAAGAACTATGAAAGCTTAAAGCTCGCTATTTTAACTTTCAACTTTCAGAGACTCAATCCCTACTATGTTTTTACCTCGTCAGGCATCTTTCAATGCAATGAGGCTTAAAAACAAGAATAGGAATCTCATCTCCTACTTCCTAGATCTAACTACAGTTCTACTAAAACTACCGAAAGAACGAAAGACTAAGGACCGAAGGACTTACCCGTTGAAGACTTCTTCACAATTTTTTCCAGAGCTTCTCTCTCTTCTTTCCCTCTCTAGATTCGGCCAAGGAGGAGGAAAATGGTGTGAGAAATCAAGAGGATTGCATGCCTTTATATAGGAAAATTTTGGGTTCAATGTGGTAATTTTTCATTCCCAAAGTTGTAATTTTTCCCTTGATTTTTAACCATGGAAAATCAATGCAAAATTGTGTTTAATTCTTGTCCATGGAAGGGTTTTGGTCGACATACATGGCTGATTTGGCAGCCCAAG
Source organism: Acacia pycnantha (assembly GCA_025563575.1). Classification (NCBI taxonomy): domain Eukaryota; kingdom Viridiplantae; phylum Streptophyta; class Magnoliopsida; order Fabales; family Fabaceae; genus Acacia; species Acacia pycnantha. The sequence goes on along the minus strand of JAMWYP010000242.1, from coordinate 616,223 downwards.
ATTGGTCAAATGTGTTGACTCAACTTGCTTTATGATCCGGTCCGATAGAATTTCCTCGATCGGTGTCCGTTTAGCGAAATCTCAAAATTCTGAATTCATAACTTTGAAGATCTTCTCTTTCTTATCAATAATATCTAATTTAACTTAGATTTCGGTCTCTTACAGGGTTCCAACAGTCCATTTGAAGTTTTCTCGAAAAACGTGTCCGAACGCGTCCGATGCCGGAAGTCATTTTCGGAATCATCAACCTCTGGATAATAATTCATTGATTCCAAATATGTCCAGGAAAATCCTCAACTCATCTCCGGATGTTGAGTTAGAATTTATTTCCTTCAAGTCCAAAATATGACTATCTGCATTTTTCCCTATTTCGTCTTATTAGGAAAATGCTCTACCGGCTTCGGAATTCACTTCCGGAAAAGGTCACTTGAAGGTAAAAACTCACTGATCAATATTTTACCTTGAATTTAGCAATCCTATTCCTGGTTCTCTAGATAGGATCCGTTTCCTATTTATTTTTTTACTATTCACTTTAATTTAATTATATATTAGAATATTACAAGTTGCATAACACATTGATTAAAAATCTTATCCTCTTCCCATTCAAGATTTTCGTCCAGCATATCTGATCCTCTTTTTATTTTATTTTCTAATTAATTATTTAATTATTATTATATAATTAAATAATTATTTTTACATAATTTTCATAACTTTCTCCTATTGGTCCATACTTGTTTTTAAGCTCAAAAATACTTAATCTCACTTATTTTTCTCAAAAATTTCCAATTAATTAGCAAATACATTTATGCTAATTTTTAGCCATTTTCTACTAATTTTGGAGCTTTACATAATTATCCCTGAATTTCCTTTGCTTAAGCTTAAGTAATTAGCCAAAAATTACTTAATTACTTTATTATCACTAGTTGATAATTTTCTTAATTAGAATGTCTCATTACTTCATAACTTTTACACTGACATTTTTGTTTTCATGTCTCATTCATTAATTTGGAATTTATGAGGGTATTTTGGTCATTTCAATACTTTTTGAACATTCCTTCACAATTTTCCCAAGTTTATAATTTATTAAATTACCGTAATTAGAGATAATATACTCTCATAATTCACTTAGTCATTTTACTTCCTTTTAGGATTTTTCATAATTTTTTCTAAGTTCTTTATACATTCCAAGGGTATTTCGGTCATTTTGACCCCATAGTTCTTTTCCTAATTTTCCCTAAGAGATTTTCCCTTGGAAAATAAGCTAATTATTACTTAATATTTGATATCTCATATTCACCTATTTTTGATAGGTATAATTTTACTAAATTATAATACAGATTTTTAGGGTATTACATATAGTCCACTTGAGTGTTCCAATTTTACACTCAAGTGCCCTCGCAATTCTTCACACCCTTGGAATATATTGTTAAAGGCATGAATCAGAGTGTGCCCTATAATTTGCAGAGGCGTCGGCAGCTACTAAGGTATGAAACTTGGTTTTGCCTTCCATCCCTGGATGAAGCGACACAAAAAACCAAAACACAAAATTCAAACTCCAATGTCGCTGATGCTTGGAAGCTCCCAAAACAAGAAATTGCTTTGAAAACACATGAATCCTTGAAATAGTAAAAAAAAAAAAAAAAAGGCCAACACCAGCTAATTCAAACGCATGAATCTTTGAATCGGAGGAGGTATTGATGCTCATTGGTTACTGGAAGGGAGAAGCTTGAGAGAGGCATTGTGCGTCGTGTGTCAAAGGGGGATGCATAACTGCTATCACCGCCGTGGGTTGTCAAATAAATTGCTATTGCCGCCATAAATAAACGTTGAGGGGGACCAATTTGATTCTCTCTCTAAATCATCCATTGATTTCCTTTGAGTAGATTTTTTTTTTTTTTCCCTATGATAGAGAATGATGCAGATCAGGGAACACCGTCAGGAAGGGCCATGGTGAGAGGAAGGGCAAAGTTGACTTCCTCCATTTTCATAAGCACCGGAAAATGGGTTCCCACCATTTTTTGTGGGAACCCATTTTCATTTAAACATGGGAGAATGGACGCGTGCGGGAAAATATTTTCATCCGGAAAATTCGAACCAAACAGCCGCCGCCAGTTGAAACTGCCAGTGAAAATCTACATTTTCCTTTTCCATCGCTTGATTTTCAGTGATCCAAACGGGGCCTAAAAGTGATTAGCATGATCAATACAAAGCTGAATGCAGATACAGCATGTCTGAAACTTAAAAAAAAAAAAAATCAGATATTCTGAATTATTCCAAATAAAGTTTTCAGGTTGCCAATGCTTTATACTCCATGGAAATTTGTAGGAATGGTTCTTTTTTAAGATAAAAAAAAAATGCAACTATGTTATGTGTATTAAGTTATATCTTGTGTATTAAGTTATATCTGATGTTAAGTTTTAAGAGAAGCACATTATCCATATTCTCTAAAGGTCAATGATTTGTTGAATAAAAAATGCTACACTTGTCAAACATATATTCCCTTTAAATTGAATGTACTATAACTAGTCTTGGTTCATGTTTTCAATTAATTGTAATTCTTCATGATGGTGAGATCAATGGATTCACAAATATTCCTTGCTGCTACTCAAATAATTGCAGTTGCCAGGGACATTAGCCATGGGTGATGTTATGATACTAAATGTTTGAGTTTTTGCATCTTTCAAAATCTATAGCTAGTCTTGTTTCTATATTACATAGCTGAACACTAGTGGAAAAAAGGCTTTTAAGACCGGACAAAAAAGGTACATTAGGACCGGACCCGCGAGCAGTCTTGTTCCAGGCGGTATTAAAAGTCGACCTTTAAGACCGGACTTTTACACGGTCTTAAAGATTTTCTTTAAGACCGGACATTTTAAACCTTCGGTCTTAAAAGTCGTACTAAATAAATCTGAAATAATTTTGGTTCGGTCCTAAAACTCAAACTTTAAGACCGGACAAAAAGTCGACCGCTCTTAAAAGATCCAAATATTAAGACCGGACAAATATCAATCCGGTCCTAAAGATAGCGGACTCTAAGACCGGAGGAATAATTAGCCGGTCTTAAAAGACTGACTTTCAAGACCGGATTGTTTCAATGGACCGGTCTTAAAAGACCAACTTTTAAGACCGGCTTAACACCTTTAAGAGCGGTGTTATATATACATCCGGTCTTAATATTTGAACATTTAAGACCGTATTTTTATTTGCGGTCTAAATTTTCCCGTATTTTTCCCCTGTTTTGTTCTTCTGATCAATATATATACACAAATCCACCATACAAAACAGCACATAAAAGTCGATATACTTTAAGCTACAAGCTATGAACATGAATAAATTGAATTGGGAAAAAGAATACAAATATTATCCACCATGAGTTATGTGGCCTCTTAATTAAGTCTAAAACAACTAAAGTAATTTATAAAATAAGCTAACATATAACTAATTACAAAGGCAATGAGTTACAATACATGCAAAGCACGTAATTCAACATACAAATGTAGTCCAATATATTATTCACCATGCCTTCATTTGATTCCCACCCAACAACGTAACATGCATCCTCTTTTATAACATGCCCCTTTGAAACGGATCCTGCCACAAAAACAAAACAAGAACAAATTCATATTCAATGATGACATTGTTTAATTAAGAACATAGACAACATATAATAATTGTTAAAACCTTAAAGTTTTCTAAGAATACTGCATATGAATATTAATTACCTTATGAATTGACACTTTTATAAAGTGATATCCTCCCATATCCCTTCTTGATGATCATTTCTTATGCCGGGTTCATTATCCGCTTCATCTTCTTCGTTCATGTCCGGTAGACCCCTTGTAAAAGGAGTACTCTCAGGAAGATCACCATAATTTGAATGACTTTCCTCATCAATATCAATGACCCTCTTTCCTTGGAGAGCTACGAGACCACATTTTATTTTCTTGATCGGTGATATAGAACACTTGTTTTGCATGATCTGCCATAATAAAAGGTTCATCTCCAAAACTTCTACTATTGACATCGACTAAAGTGAATCCTAGTCGATCGATCTGAACACCATTATTGACATTAACCCACTTGCATTTGAAGATGGGAAATCTAACTTTGACATAGTCCACCTCCCAAATCTCTTCAATAACCCCATAATATGGCATGACTTGCCAATTTAGGCCTCTTGTCTTTCGAATCGGAGAAGTGCATAGATTCGGCCTCTAACATAACACCACTGATTACGAGTGTGCTCCTATCATCTAGGGACTTCGTGTAAAATGTATAACCATTGATCACATACGAATTCCAACTTATGACATCAAACTCGGGACCACGTGCTAACCATTTCATTGTCTCGAAACACATTCGAGATCCCTCGACCTTTTGTTTGAACCAGTTTGCAAAAGTTACTGTTATGCTCCCTAATCAACCTTTGTTCGGTCATTCGATGGTTCTCTTTCCTTACTGCCTCTTTATGTGCGGATATGCTGGCTTGAACTTCATCAACATTATTCAAGATGTATAAGTGGACTTGTGACAATTCATCACGATCCACACTCTTTACCGAAGCCCCACGTCTACCCCCTTGACATGCGGACGTTTTGGAAGCCCAATATGTCTTACTTTGGACAAATAATTTTGACAAAATTCCATGGCCTCTTCGAAACATATTTCGAACAATTGATGCTTCAGCGTGTACGCGTTCTTCACATACCCTTTTAGGAATTTCATAGATCTTTCAATAGGGTACATCCACCGTAAATGGATAGGGCCGCACAACTTTATCTTCCTCACTAGATGAACAATGAGATGAACCATGATGTCAAAAAATGAAGGAACAAAAAGCTTTTCAAGGTGGCACAAGATAAGATATCCTTCATTCTCCAATTCATCCAACTTTTCAATCTTGAAAACTTTACTACAAACCGCATTGAAGAAGAAACAAAGTCTAGTCAAAACGACCGAAGATCATATTCGGCGATCCCTCGAATAGCTACGGGAGTAGTTGTTGCATCAACACATGACAGTCATGAGACTTTTGGCCTACTAATTTCAAGTCCTTCATCGAGACAAGCCTCTTAAAATTTGAAGAATACCCAGGGAACTTTTGTGCCATGTAAACACTCACAAAGCTTCGTTTCTCATCCTTAGACAAAGTATGAGAAGCCGGGGACAATAAGTTCTCTTCCCATATGGCCTTGGATGCAAGTCTTCGCGTATTCCCATTGCTTGCAAATCCAATCTTGCCTTCACACCATCCTTCGAACTACCTTGTATGTTGAGAAGCGTGCCCACAATACTATCACATACGTTCTTCTCCACATGCATGACATCAATACGGTGTCTCACATCAAGATTGCGCCAATAGGGAAGATCAAAGAATACAGATCTCTTCTTCCATATATTTGTTTCTTTTCTACTCTTTCCATGCTTACCGAAGATGACACTGATATTTTTAACCTTTTCATACACTTGCTCCCCAGTCAATGCCACCGGAGCTTCTTCATACTCTTGGCCACCAAAAAAGGCCTTCTTTAATCGACGATATGGGTGGCCCCGTCTAAGAAATCTCCTATGTCCAAGATACACCGTCTTTCTTCCATGTTGAAGTTGATGGTAGCATGTGCCTTCTTCACAAACCGGACATGCTTTATGGCCTTTTACACTATACTACGACAAGTTCCCATATCTTTGGGAAGTCGTTTATAGTACAAAATATCATGGCTCTCATTCTAAAGACCTCCTTCTTGAAAGAGTCAAAAACATCGACACCTTCTTCCCACAACTCCTTCAAGTCTTCGATCAAGGGCTCTAGGTAAACATCTATGTCATTTCCGGGTTGTTTTGGTCCCGAAATCAACATAGACGGCATGATGTACTTTCGTTTCATGCATAACATAGGAGATAAGTTGTAAACAATCGGGACTACGGGCCATGAGCTATGTATCTTGCTAAGGCTTCCATAGGGATTCATTCCATCCGTGCTAAGGGCAAGCTGAGGTTCCTAGGTTCTTCGCCGAAGTTCGGAAATAATTGATCGATCTTCTTCCATTGAGAAGAATCGGCCGGATGTCGAAGCTGTCCATCCGAAATCCTCTCATCTGCATGCCACCTCAGATTTTTTGCATCATTTTCATTCGCAAACAACCGCTTGAACCTTGGTATGATTGGAAGATACCACAACACTTTTGCAGGCCCCTTATCAGACATGTACCGTGGGGTTTCACACATCGGACAACTCGCTTCTCTTCAAACTCTTTTCTATATAATACACAATCATTCGGGCATGCATGGATCTTTTTGTACTCCATCCCGGTGGACAAAGTATCTTCTTAGCATCATAGTAGCGATGCGGCAACACGTTATCATCCGGAAGCATGTCCTTCAAAGCCTCAAGCAATTCTGAAAAACTCTTGTCGCTCCATCCATGACGTGCCTTCAAGCTTACCAATTTCAATACAACGTTCAATAATTGGTATTTTTTACACCACGGTATAGCGGTGTCTCTGCATCACTGCACATATTACCATATGCATGTGATCGCTCAAAAGCCTCTTCTCCTACATCACGGATAATGTCCTCTATGCGATCATCCATATCCGTGTCATTATCATCAAAGGCCACTTCCCCATGTTGTTTCCCACTTGATGGCACTTGTTCACCATGCCATACCCATCTTGTATAAGTCTTACAAAATCCGTGACAAATTAAATGTGTGCGTATAACTTGAGGACATAGTCGACACTCATTCAAACATTTTACACAAGGGCAATAATACTTCCCCCATCATCATGGGCATTTTTTTAGCAAATTCTATAAATTCCCTAACCCCATTCGATATTCAATACTCGTTCGTAAAGCATCTATCCAGCGTGATCCATAGTAGAATTCCTATATATTATTTAGGCGAATTAAGAATTACATTTGGTCATAAATGCATCACGGTGAATCGAAGAACCAAAATAAATGCAAGACGAGGAAATTAAATGCAGGGGATGAAGGTCTTGTGGACTAACACTCAGTAGCATATGCGTTTCTTGAGTCGTCTTACTTCTCCGCTCACGAACGTTGATGTTGCGAGACAAGGCAGCAAGAGTAACCTAAAAACACTTGTTGGTCGGTTGGGTAGGTCTAAAGTGCAAATATAATCTTCAAAAAACAATATTCGTTAACAACGAGAGAATACCCATAACAACATTACACCGATTTCGTTAAACCCATGAAAAACCAATAACGATAAGTGGAAAGTAATAAAGTTTTAACCGAAACATCTCTTACGGCTTCGTCTATAGGCGTTTAGCTAAGGAACCAGTGATTGTCGAGAAAGGTACGCGAAGCGGCGACGAAGGCGAGAGGGAAATTTCGAGTCGGAACTGAGTATTCACTTTCGGCGCGACAAGAGTTCGAGAGAGGGAAATTTAATTTTTCGCGCGACAAAGATACCTTATTTAGCTTTTTGGATTTTATTAATACCGGTTATTAATTAAATGTCTGGTCCTAAAGATACAACTAACATTTTAAGACCGGAGTTTTAAAATTATCCGGTCCTAAAATTTTATTAGATTTTTAATTTTTAAGACCGGAGGTTTATAAAACATCCGGTCCTAAAATTCAAATTATCTTTAGATCCGTTACTTATAAAATAAAATGTCCGGTCTTAATGGCCTTCGTGATTGGTATATTAAATCAATAAAATAAATGATATTTTTTGGACAAAAAATAAAGCAAAATTGGAGAATAAGTTTCTTTAATGAATTACCGGAGAAGAGCCAAAAATTCATACGGTGTTCTTAATGTTTCTTACATTACTTGAGAATATATACACAACAACAAAAACACAAATGAAAAACAAGCTGAATATTATCATCCACAAGAATCATTGAACAACCTCGGCGATTTCGGCGTGAAGAGCATTAATTTCCGCGGAGATCGGCAAGTTGTTGTCTTATTCTCTCCACCCGCAATATGAATGGATCATTACGGGAGAGCGGAGAGGGGTCGAGGTAGGCGCGGCTGGGCCAACGAGGTTGGAGAGGGGATTACGAACATCTGCATGGCCGGCTTCAAGATGACGGTTGAACTCGGCAAGAAAAGGATCGGCGAAGGATCGGGGGGGTGCGGCATGAGCAATCTCTTCATCATCCGAAGAAATAACAATGGGTCCAACGACCCGAGAGTCTTCGGAAACAATACGACCTTGCGTCGCTGGAGGAGCGCACCATATAATGATCTAGCCATGGCACGAGAGTGAGGCGTGTATGCACCCCTACGAGCTGTTTGCTTGTATCTAACCATGGTTTGAGGATTTTGAGAAGTTGGGGCGAGAGCTAGGAAGTGAGGAGTTAACAAGGACAAAGAGGAGGTAGTGTGTGGAGTATATAAAGACAGGATGGCGGGAGAGATAAACGTCGATGATGAATTCGTCAATTTACTTTTATACAAACTTTTAAGACCGGGACTTTTATCTTATATCCGGTCCTAATTTTAATTCAATTACTTTTAAGACCGTCCTTTTATCAAATATCCGGTCCTAAAACTCATTTAAGACCGATATATTACTTGGTATCCGGTCCTAAAACTAATTTTTAATTCAATTACTTTTAAGACCGTCCTTTTATCAAATATCCGGTCCTAAAACTCATTGTTGAAATGAAAGTTCATTCTTTTCAAGAGTCCCTTCCCCATTGTTGAAATGAATTCGAGTCTCTTCGGCTTCCACATAAACTTCCCAACTAGGCGTCTCCTCGTATTACGAGCAAATATGCGTCTCCTCGTTAATGTTTAGGCGTTTCACATTCTTCAGGATGGGTTCTCTATTTAAACCCGTTGTTACTTTCTTAACATTCATCTCCATCTCCTCCTAGAACCTCCACCGTAATGGCTTCTCCACCACGACGAGGTCCTCCTTCTGGGCGAAATCCTGAGGCACCTCCATATCCTCCTCCGTTGCCTCCGAAACCGAACTTCGGCGGATCTTTGGAGCACTGATAGCCGCGTCGATCATATAGACCGAAGCTTGGGCAAAGCTGTTTCAGTCTATCACGCCGTCAACAACAAGGTGGCGGTACTCGACGCCAATGACGTTGAGTACCATACCTCGATGACGACGTCTCAGACCATTCCCTCCTCCGACAACGATGGGGAGGATTAGAATTTTAAGTTTTTTTGTCTTTGCTGCCTTATGAGGCGACAGAAAAAAAAAATTATTAAATAAAATTTTTATTTCCCAATCGCCTTCCTTGTTTGTCTTTAACTTTATGTTCTTTTTCTCCGACAACAAGAACAAACAAAACATTGTCCTATTCGTGGTGATCAATCTTAAAAATTTGCGAGAATAAAGTTAACGATTGCGACCATACAAAACAAAACAAAAAAACATTATTTACCTTTTTTCGAATAAAAACAAACAGAGTGACGACTATTCTCAAGTTTGGACCATCGTTGTCTTCCCCTCAACTTTTCCAGATGTGATGAAAATTTTCAGTGCCGTTTTCGTTATCTTCTTTCTTTTTCCAACTAAAAGAAAAGGGACACCGATGACGTTCTTCACATCCGAGAAAAGTTGAAACGAGAACAACGAAGCACAAAACTTGAGAAGAACGCCATAAACATGGTTGCCTTGAACCCTAACGATATGTCTAAAAATCGAGTCACCAACTCTATTAAAATGAAGAATATTAGGACCGGACGTTTAATAAATCCTCGGTCCTAAAAATTAAGCCTTATTTTAAAATTTAAAGTTAGGAGCGGACAAATAACAAATATACGGTCCTAAAGGTTTCGGCAATCTATTAAATAAAATGAAGACTTTTAAGACGACTACTAACAAATAAACGGTCCTAATAATTTAGCCGTATATTTTCTATACTTTTAGGACCGTACTTTTAACAAATATAAGGTCCTAAAAGTCTCTACCCAAATTTTTAGAATTAGACGAAGACTTTTAGGACCGGATATTTGTTAAATATACGGTCTTAAAATGGACGAACCTTTAGGACCGCACTTTTAAAAATATACGGTCCTAAAAGTCGCGAATACTTTTCGAGCCTCATCTCGGCTCATTTTCAACATCCTTTGTACCTCAAATTTCAAGCACTAAATAGCTTTATCCACCATCCCATTCATTCAGAAACCCAAAATGGACACACACAAATTGTTCGAAAAAATAAACAAATTTATTATTGAATTACATTGCTATATTTACAAATGAATTAATTAGCTAGTCGAAAAAATAAACATATGTACGAAGGCTATTGTTGCTACAAACATCATATATTATTTACAAATGAATTAATTTAGGACATTAATTATTGTCTTGACTTGGATTTTCTAAGACTAGTTTATACAGATATTCACAAAAAACCTCGCGTATGTGCTCGATTTCATCATCATCAAATGGCTCTTCACAGGCAAACCTCTGTAACATCAAAGACGAAAATGAATTAACATATTATGTGCATATTTCATATGTAACATTAAGCCATCGATGGTGAATTCAGCCATAACATCTTACCCTTAAAGTGACTTTAGTGTTTCCCTTCGTCACAATATCATATAAGTGTTTCATGACGTACGGGCCACATAAGTTCGATCGTTCCGTTCTGCCGACGGGTCTAAAAATAACAATAAATATATATAAGAGCATATATAGCTTCTTGACCAACTTCGAAGGCAATTATGTCATGTCCAATTATGTACTAACCTTAATTTTGTGCCATTTAGGATCCGTGAGTGAGCACCACGCTTTTTTACATCAACACGGAAGGTCTTCATGGCACTATCATCAAAATCGAAATTTATCGGTAATGTTCACCGAAAATTCACAACGAGATTTCGGACAAGACGATCAAAATGACATTCTTACTTGGTGATCATCACCGCAACGTAGTCGATGGATCGCTTGTGAGTGGAGCATAAGAAGATAACATAATGCAACTCCATGTTCATGATGACCAACCGCAGGTGGTTGCTGAAAATTCACGGCGATAAAGTACTCGGTGATATATATATATGTAGCATAATTATATTAAGTGAATTGCGAGACAAGTATATATGTATACCCGAGCCGGTGTGGAAACAAGTACACCTTTCTTTGCACTTTACACAACCTATTTGATATGTACTCTGTCTCAATTCCGGAGGTAGTGTTGTGCTTGCATACACCTGGGCACAAGAATCCAAAATCCGAAATTTCGCCCTCTTGAACCAGGTTTCCGTGCATGCACCTACAAGAATGACATCGATGAGGGAATTAGTATATATGTATATATGTGTGTCTAAACGGTGCATTTCAATTATGTAATCAAGGAAGAAGATACTTACTTCATAAATAGTTGAACACATGCACTAGTAACCTCGGCTCCGAAGCGGCATGGACTCTACATCTTCATTATCAACTAAAAGCGGTTGAGGATGAGGGAGGCCTACTACTTCATTGACAGGCCACGATTTATCTTTAAACCATTTTTGGCTACCAAATCTTTTATTTTTTCCTTGGCCGTCAAGTTAGCGGTAGGGGATGGAACTTGAGGAGGGGTGGAGCTTGAGGAGGGGTGGAGCTTGAGGAGGGGGTGGAGCTTGAGGAGGGTGGAGCTTGAGGAGGAGTAGAGACATCTACAAGCTTCACCGGCCAAGAGATGAAGGTTCCCTTGACATCACTCACAACCTTCACTCATCGGTTGGGAGAGGGACAGTGCATCAAAGATCACCTCTTCAACCGACACTCGAGATTGAAACATCCTCAATGTAGCATCTTTCGCCGCTGATTCCTCACTTAATTTGGCCAGCGTCTGATCCATCTCCTCCCGGGTAACCATACTTTGTCTCTGGCGTTTGGATTTACCAAAGTATTGCTTTAGGCCTACCCGTCCTCCAATCCCCCTTACACGCCCGCGTGATCGGTTTTCCGGTCGCAGCGGGTCGAACATCATTCCTCCCGTCCGATGCAAAAGATCCCTCTGCCTCTTTCTTTTTAAGATCTTCCCGTAAGATACGTATAACGAGAAGCTTAGTGATGAAACATGTTTAGTAAGTAAAAAATAACAATATCGATACTTACAATTCGTTCAAAGAACTACACGAGTTTTTCACTCGTGTAGGCGCCGCTTGGCTTTTGCCGAATATACAACCAGAGCTCCTCGCGACGTATTGGAGATGGCGGCTGGTCAACTACCGTAGAAGGATTGGATTCAGCTTCATCTTCCAATCTCTTCCGTTTGGCGCCATCAAATCTTTTCGGCCTTTTCATATCCGTCGCGAGAAGCCTGTGTGGGCAATCATTCTTTCTCCCAATCTCCCGATATTTTTCCCTTATTTTACGTGAATCGGGATTGAAAACAACTATATATCAATTATGAATTCCGGCCATGTCACTAACGAAATTAGAGAACTTCGCTTGATATGAACGTCAAACATTAGTCAAATTCACTTCATCAAGTTTCAACATTTTACTTAAGGAAGATGTAGCATTGTAGAAGAAATTGGGAAAACCAAAGGAAAGGGAGTTGCAGAAATGCTGCCAACTCAGTCAATTCATTCATTCATCATAAATGGTTCCTACACATATTAGAATAACTAACTAACTAACAAAACGTCTAACCATGGCCATTACACGGTTTACATATCAAACTTGCATGGAACTAGGACATGCTCCTCTCATGCGGACAAAGGCAGCAAATGTATACTTCTATTCACACACCAAACCATTTAACTAACAGGATTAGATGTTGATAACTCTCCATATTTGGTATATTTAAAGTACATTTTGAAGATATTTGGAGAGTTATCTAAACAATTTTAAGAGATTTAAATGAGATTACATTATTATAAGATCAAATCAATTGTCACATTTTTTTAGGGGATGTCATTGCAAATATCTTAATTTTAATTAAATAGAAATATTTAGGTTTATATATAAGAATAAATAAATTAGAATGAGATAAGGTAGATAAAAAAAAATAAAAAAAAGGTTTTAGTTTATTATTAATAGTATATTATTATTATAATATTAATTTTTTTTTTTTAATAAAAATAGGACCATAGACGCATAGAAAAAGGGAAGTGAAGGCAATTGAATGAGGAGCAGCGTTGTTGGGCTTGGCAATTGAATTGAACAATTGAATACACAATGGGCCCCACACTTGAAGAAATGAAGACCTAATCTAATTAAAGAAAGGAGGTCATGGGTCCGAATTGAAAGAAGAAAAAGAAGCACATGGATTTGAATTGGATTGCAAATTGGGGGCCCACGATTGAATCAAGAAAAGAACCTAAGGGGTTGAATTGAAAAAGAAAAAAAAGCGGAGAGAACGAAGAAAAAAGAGAGGCGCCGCTGGAAAATTAAAAAGGAGAGCGAGAACGAAAAATTAAGAGAAGCAGAGACGCAGAGCAAGAAGCAGAACCAGAGGGCTGAACGAAGAAGCTGAACAGAGGACGCTGGGAGTGCTTCAATTGTATCATCCTCTTCCCGTTACTTTTCTCATGCCTCTGAACGTTGATTTAATTTCCTGTGTTGTTTTGGCTTTGATTAAAGCCATGCTTGGCTAATTTCCCTTTATTCTAGGGTTCTTTTGACCCTTTGTATGGATTAAGACTTGAATATTCCTCTCTTTTGGTAGATTAATATATGTATGTGTTGATTTTAATCTTGGCTTAATGCTTCTAAATGATTGGCCTCCATTTAGATGATTTGTTCACTTAGGTTTTGACTTGAGAGAGCTAATCTAGGTGTAGAACTTGATTAAAATCATGCTTGTCTTGAAGTTTACTTGATAAATGGATGGTTTGTTGGTAAAATAGAGATATGTTTACTAGCCTTGCATTGTCATATTAGGGTTGTTGCTTAAATATTGATTCTCATTAATTGTAGCAAGAGATTGTGCATTTTAATGAGAAGAGAAACTTGATTTTGACTTGAGAGAGCGGGTCAAGTGTTTTAGAACCTTAGACTAACACATATATGTATTGAAATGCTACTAGAGAGGAAATTAACCAAGTTTTATGAAATGCAAAAGGGGAAAAAGAGCCCTAGACTCAATTATCCTTGAAGTTAAAGAATCAATTGCCTTTATCAATTTTAAGTTTTAGAAATAGTCTTTAAAAATTCTCATTCCAACTCAAAACTTTGTTTTAGCTCAACTTGATGAAATTCACTAAGCCTCTTGTTTGACCAATTTGTTAAACAAATCCTCGTGGGAACGATACTTTATTTATCACTTTATTACTTGCGAATCTCGTACACTTGCGAGGCGAACAAGTTTTTGGCGCCGTTGCCGGGATTTGTGTAAACAAATCCTTTGGTCAACCTTGGGCTTGTGTTAGTAAACTTTGCTTGAGCTTTTAGTTAGGTTTACAATTTTTCTTTCTTTTCCTTTATTGATTTTTTTTTAGTTTGATACTCGCTCTTGCTTGTTTCTCTTGTAGGTACCATTTCAAGATATGCAAAACTTGCATCCGGACGAATTGGTAGTGGAACTTGACGGAGTACCTCTCATTGAAGAAGAGATCGAATCCGCATCTCGAAACCATGGCGCATTTATGAATATGATAGAGCTACCGTCAATGATTTTGCTAGTCGGAATATGCAAGGTCCTCAATCTTGCATTCGGATGCCGGAAATGCAAGCACGTACCTTTGAGATCAAGCCGGCTATGATAACATTGCTTCAAATGCATGGGATGTTCCATGGTCTTTACAATGAAGATGCCAACAAGCACTTGTTGTACTTCTTGGAAGTGTGTGATTCTTTCAAGCAAAATGGAGTTCCCAAGATGTTTTGAAGCTACGGTTATTCCCTCTTTCTCTACAAGGCAAGGCTAGAGATTGGTTCAACAATCTTCCTAAGGGTCTATCACTTCTTGGGCCGATCTTGAGGCTAAGTTTAGAGCTCGATTCTTTTCGATGACAAATCAGGAAGCTAGGGATGAATTTCTAAGCTTTAAACAACATCCTGATGAGCATCTTTATGCCGCTTGGGAGAGATACAAGATGTTAATGAAGCAATGCCCTAATCATGGGGTGGACAAATGGGTTGTGGTCCAAATTTTTGTACTCGACTTAATCCTTCATCTAAAGCAATGGTTGATTCTATGACCAATGGAGGATACCGGAATGTTCCTGTGAATGAGGTGATTCGATTGTTGGATCAGTTGTCTGCAAACAATACTCAAGGCAATGATAGGAGGACTAACCAAGCTATGCCTAATGCAAAAGAAGACTCTTCCTCACAAATTGCAACTCTCTTATCCGCTTTGAATAAGCGTTTTGATGTGCTAGAGTCTCAAGTGCAAAAGAGCACTTCTCAAGGTGTGCATTCTATTCATGCCACACCAATTGTATGTGATCAATGCCATGATGTCCATATGCCTAATTATTGTCCTCTTTACATGGCCACCGAATCACAACTACATGGGCAAGTTCCAAAATCCTCAAGGCAACCCTTATTCACAAACCTACAATAGTGCTTGGCGAACTCACCCAAATTTCTCGTGGAGTCAAGGTAATAGTTTGAATCAAGCACATGGGTCTACATCTGGCACTAAGCCTATTCCACCCGGTTTTCAAATGCAATCAAGGCAGCTTCCTATTAAGGAAGAGGAATCTAAAACCGACAAGATGCTAGCTCGGATCTTGTCTGAGGTGGAATCTTCAAGGGTTGAAACTAAGGCTACTTTTTCTCTCCATGAAACTGCTATTAAAAATCTTGAAGTGCAAATGGGGCAATTAGCATCACAAGTGAATGTTATGTCAAGAAGCAATCTTCCTAGTGACACCATTCCTAATCCAAAACGAGTTGGAAAAGAGGAATGCAATGCCATTAACTTGAGAAGCGGAAAAGTGCTACCGGATGTGCCTAGCTCAAGTACTCCTCAACCAAAGCAAGATGATCAGGTGATTGTTGATGTTGATGGAGAAAGTGTAGGGAGGAAGATGAAACTGAAAAGAGAAAGCCAACCACTCCTACTTTTATGCCACCACTACCTTTTCCTCAAAGATTCAAGAAGAAAGAAGAAGATGTCACTAAGAAGAGAAGGCAAATTGAAGAAAATTTGCATGATGTTGGCAAAGACAAGAAGGTAGAGCAAGAGATGAATGATGAGAAAAAGAAAAAGTCAACCACTACTACTTTTATGCCACCGCTACCTTTTCCCCAAAGATTCAAGAAGAAAGAGGAAGATGCTGAGTTCAAAAGTTTGTGAATATGTTCAAACAACTCCATGTGAACATTCCTTTTGTGAAGCTTTGGAGAGCATGCCTAAATATGCTAAGTTCCTTAAAGATGTTTTGTCTAAGAAGCGGCGATTTAATGAATTTGAGACTGTGGCATTATCTGAAGAGTGTAGTGCGATCATTCAAAGGAAGTTACCGGCTAAGCTTAAAGATCCAGGAAGCTTCTACATCCCTTGCAACATTGGGACAAATTTTAATGGTAAAGCTCTTTGTGATTTGGGTGCAAGTATTAACTTGATGCCTCTATTAGATGCGCTTATTCCTCAAGAATCATGTGCTTCCAAGATCAAAGACCCTTTAGAGGCATTCTCGATTGGTGAGAAGAGCTTTGAGAAGTTTGATGAAGATGTTGTTGAAGAGCTCTTTCATTTTGACTCATTTCCTCATTCTAAACCAAGGACTATTGAACCACTTGAGCCGTTTGATGCCTCAAGTACTCCATTAAAGCCTTCTATTGAAGTTCCTTCGGTTCTAGAGTTAAAGCCATCACCTTCTCATCTCAAATATGCTTATTTTGGGAAAGCACGTCACTTACCAATGGAATTGGAGCATGGAGCTTATTGGGCTATCAAAAAGCTAAAATTTGATCCTAAAGTCATGAGGAAGAAGAGGCGACTTCAACTCAATGAGTTAGATGACTTTCGCCTAAATGCCTATGAGGAGTGACCATCATGAAGAGTCTGGCTGAAGACTTTAAACTTAGCGCTTCTTGGGAGGCAACCCAAGGTATTACTTGATGCTTTGTTTGATTTTGTAGGACAGTTGAAAGCCCTTGATGATGTGTTCCAGTTTGGTAGCAAGGATTGAAAGCACAAGTCACGGAAGAATAGGGGAGTTCTCTTCTACTTTTCTTTGATTTGTTTTATTTGATTGTTGATTATATATTGCGTGGAAATGAGTGCTGGTCTTAGTTGGATGTGCATGTGATGATATGTTTGTGATGATCATTAAGTGATCATTAGCACTTGAGTCATGTTCATTGGTGGAAATTTGAAATCTCTGAAATTGGTGTTACCCTTGCACTTAGATATGGTTGCTCTTCACTTTCATTACTTTTTGTTACTTGTTCACATTGAGGACACTGTGACATTTAAGTGTGGGGGTGAGGGTATCCTTGATTTTAACTTGCTTTGTCCTCAATTTTTAAAATATATATCATGGAAGTGTGAATAGTATTTGTGAGCATTATTACAATTGGGTTGATTTGAACATGAAGAGGAGTGAATTTGATTAGAAATTGATTCTATGTTCTTTGAATGTTAGTAAAGAGGTAAAGATTTGGTTTGGGTACTTTACTTTAGGATGTCAAAGAACCTGTGAGGAATTTGAGCCTTAATTTTCATCTTTCTAAGAGGGAGTACACCTATTGTGATTTCATCTCTAGAACTTGTCTTGAATCTCTTTTGAAATTTGAAATCCTTTTGCATGCACAATGATTTAGGCATTCATTTCATAGCTAGTTTGGCCAAATGTCCATCCTTATCACATGAAAATCCTTTGTTTACCCCATTTGAGCCTTTATCTTTATTTTATTTTATCTAAAAAAAAAAAAATTGCATAGAATAAATAGCCCTTTGTTTGAGATATGCAATTTTTATATCTTTGTCTTCCCATTCATTTTTTATTACTTTAGTAAGTGCTAAGTAAATCAATTTAAAAGAGTGAAGGAGTTAGAAAGTATGTGTATATAGTTTCAAAAAAAAAAAAGAAAAAAAAAAGAAAAGAAGAAAAAAAGAAAAGAAAAGAAAGATAGAAACAAAAGAATATAGAAAAAAAAAAGGAAGAAAAAGATTAGTAAAAAAAAAAAAAGTTGTTTATATATAGTGTTAGTGAGTTTGTTTGTTTTTCTTGGTAGGTATTCCTTCACTCTTCATCATGAATTTCATTAAATTACTTGGCACTAATTAAAGTATTTTCCCATACCATTTGATCACTTTCATTTCATTATCCTACCTTGATCATTACAACCTTGAGAAAGTCCTTTTGATTTGAGTGTGCAATTGGATAATTTATAAAGTGGAGATTGAGATGATAAACAAGCTTATGGTAGATAAGTTGCAATAGGTGGAATGGAGTGAAACACATGCCCTTAAATATCTTGAGAGATGAGTGTAAACACTTGACTTGTGAGAGACATTCTATTGTGATTTATCTTTGCCAAATTAATTGTCTTGCTACTTGCATTTTTGGAAGGTGGAAAAGATTTTTGAAAAAAATTTTGTTTCTTGAAAGTTTGGATTGACTTCAATTTTGTAGTGCTTGCTTTAAAATCTTGCTTCCATGGTTTTCTTGAATTTGTTGTTTTAGAATTTAAAATCTTGAGGACAAGATTTGATGCAAGTGTGGGGTGTGATAACTCTCCTTATTTTGTATATTTAAAGTACATTTTGAAGATATTTGGAGAGTTATCTAAACAATTTTAAGAGATTTAAATGAGATTACATTGTTATAAGATCAAATCAAATTGGTATATTATTTAGGGGATTTCATTGTAAATATCTTAATTTTAATTAAATAGAAATATTTAGGTTTATATATAAGAATAAATAAATTAGAATGAGATAAGGTAGATAAAAAAAAGGAAAAAGGTTTAGTTTATTATTATTATTATTATTATTATATATTAATTTCTTTTTTTTTATAAAAATAGGACCATGGCCGCATAGAAAAAGGGAAGTGAAGGCAATTGATGAGGAACAACGTTTAGGAATTGGCAATTGAATGAACAATTGAATACACAATGGGCCCTACACTTGAAGAAATGAAGACCTAATCTAATTAAAGAAAGGAGGAAAGGAAGACCTAATTGAAAGAAGAAAAAGAAGCACATGGATTTGAATTGATTGCAAATTGGGGCCCACGATTGAATCAAGAAAAAGAACCTAAGGGGAGAATTGAAAAAGAAAAAAAAGCGGAGAGAACGAAGAAAAAAGAGAGGCGCCGCTGGAAAATTAAAAAGGAGAGCGAGAACGAAAAACAAGAGAAGCAGAGAGCAGAGCAAGAAGAAACAGAGGGAGAACGAAGAAGCCGAAGAGCAGCAATCATTTTGGGGCTGTTTCTTCAATTGTATCTCTCCTCTTTTCCTTTAATTTTCTCATGCCTTTGAACTCTGAAT
Organism: Acacia pycnantha; assembly: GCA_025563575.1. Lineage (NCBI taxonomy): Eukaryota > Viridiplantae > Streptophyta > Magnoliopsida > Fabales > Fabaceae > Acacia > Acacia pycnantha. The sequence goes on along the minus strand of JAMWYP010000242.1, from coordinate 596,887 downwards.
TAATTTCTTGTTGTTTTGGATTTGATTAAAGCCATGCTTGGCTAATTTCTCTTTATCCTAGGGTTCTTTTGACCCTTTGTATGGATTAAGACTTGAATATTCCTCTCTTTGGTAGATTAATATATGTATGTGTTGATTTTAATCTTGGCTTAATGCTTCTAAATGATTGGCCTCCATTTAGATGATTTGTTCACTTAGGTTTTGACTTGAGAGAGCTAATCTAGGTGTAGAACTTGATTAAAATCATGCTTGTCTTGAAGTTTACTTGATAAATGGATGGTTTGTTGGTAAAATAGAGATATGTTTACTAGCCTTGCATTGTCATATTAGGGTTGTTGCTTAAATATTGATTCTCATTAATTGTAGCAAGAGATTGTGCATTTTAATGAGAAGAGAAACTTGATTTTGACTTGAGAGAGCGGGTCAAGTGTTTTAGAACCTTAGACTAACACATATATGTATTGAAATGCTACTAGAGAGGAAATTAACCAAGTTTTATGAAATGCAAGAAGGGAAAAAAGAGCCCTAGGCTCAATTATCCTTGAATTTAAAGAATCAATTGCCTTTATCAATTTTATGTTTTAGAAATAGTCTTTAAAAATTCTCATTCCAAATCAAAACTTTGTTTTAGCTCAACTTGATGAAATTCACTAAGCCTTTTGTTTGACCAATTTGTTAAACAAATCCTCGTGGGAACGATACTTTATTTATCACTTTATTACTTGCGAATCTCGTACACTTGCGAGGCGAACACAATGTTAAGTGTTAGCCGAGAAAGGTCTTAAACTTCCCGAACAGCTCACACACAATAAGACAATGTTGAGTCTTTGAACTTCTCGAGACTGGGGGCGGTGAATGTAAGCCTGATAGTGTCCCATGGGATCCTTTATTGTTTTTTGGTCCACATTTTTCCACTCATCACCAAAATGCTAACCTTTGCTGCAGATTGCTAGAGCGCCCGACAAAACTAGTATATGTGCTTTTATTAGGACCGAAAGGTTGCAAATTTTCATCAAAATGAATCTCGAGCTTCGTCCCAAGATTCCGACTAAGGGATACTTCCATCATTCGTGGCGCCGCTTCTACCACTATGCGTGCCGCCTCGAGGAGGCTCAATGTGAGATGAAGAGGTTCGTTTGTCCGAAACCCTCCCAGGTCAAATGGATATCTCGGAGTTTCAAGAACACGAGTGGAATCGTTTTACACTGTTCATTTTCAAGGCAGTAAGAGAGGAATGCACGAGAAAATGAGGAGTAACGAGAGAGAGGCTAACTAGTGCGCGGGGCGAGGAAGAGAGGTAATGGAACAGGAAGGGTTTCACTTACGTGAACAGGGGTTCTTCAAAGGAGAGTATGAGAGTGACAATGTGAGAGTGACAAAAAGCTTCCGCGTGAAGTTAACGTTTGGCGCTTCATTTTTAAGGCCGGACAAATACAAATATACGGTCTTAAAAGATAACCTTTTAAGACCGATCTCTATATATGTCCTGGTCTTAAAATTAATTAATTTTTTATTCAAACTTTAGTACTGGCCAAATTTTTGGTCCGTTCTTAAAAGTCTAACTTTTAAGACCTAGTCATTCTCAGAACTATGGTCTTAACATTTATTACTTTTTATTTAAACTTTAGTCTGGGACAAATTTTAAGTTCGGTCTTAAAATCAAAGTTTTAAGACCGGCTTTTATATATGTTCGGTCTTAAAACTTTAATACCTTTATATTTATATTTTTCCGTATTATTTTGGAGTGTAGAAAATATAAGTCGCCTTGATGAGATTTCTCCAAAAAAGTATTTGATATTTCAATTTTTTTATAAACATTTTTAAGACCGGTTGTTATTTTAATGTGTCCTGGATAAGATCTATGAAAAATTGATCGAATAAGAAGTTCTTTATATTTACAAATATGCCATAGGTCCATGATTTAGGACCTGGCCGATACTTAGTCCCATCTTAATGTGGCAGTCTTAAAGCACTTTAGCGTATAAGAAGTTCTTTTTATTTACAAAACTGCCACCGGTCACACCTTTAAGAGCGGGGCGTCGATGATCCGCTCTAAATGAGGCGGTCTTAAATCCCTTTTTTGCACTAGTGGAAGCAGCTAGGAAAACCTTCCAGAAGTTCTGTCTTCTACAGTACATAATTGAGATATTCTTAAAAACAAATTCTAGTTCTACATTTGTTTTGCAGAAGAAGATGGTGGTTGAAGAAGGGCAGGAGGGGGCTGAAGAAGTGTAGCACGTGGCTAAAGAAGGGGAGAACGTGGTTGTATGCTTGCTTCGCCTTGTAGCTTGCTTGTATGTAAGAGTGACACCATATCTATCAGCAACGTCTTCCTTATTTCATTGGGATGTTTGTCAATGTGATTTCTCACCTCATCAACTATAATTGAATATGTCAAGTTAGATATTCCACCATGGGTATCCTGAAGATTGTCTTGGGAATTATGATAATGTTCATCTCTGAATGTCGTCACACATAGTAATGAAGTTGTCTTACCAATAGCATTTGTTGTTATCCTCCAAGGACAAGCTAAAATCTTACATTTAATTGAAATGATGTGCTTACTAATTTTCACATATTCGAACTCAAATTTATGTGCAATGCTATACGCCTATACATGTACAATGCCTTTTTAAAAGCATCCATGTGTGGAAAAGTCTACATCGTATCACTCTTAAAAATAACCCCTCCATTTTGTATAGTTCAACTCTGGCATTGGTGTAGGTGTACTCTCTACTCCACATAGTAGCCTATTAGATCTTCCACTAACTTTAGCTGTCAGACAAGCAGCAACACTTTCATAGTTGATAATCATTTTCTATGCTTGGACAGAGAGTATATCCTTGTTGTGAGAGTCCTAAGAATTTTTCAATCCTGCAGTAAATTACAACTTCTGTCACTTAATAATCAACAACAGTATAAGTATAACAAATAACAACTATCATACCTAAAAAAATTTCACTTACGTTTGTGGGTCATTGAATATCTTGAATACATTATTATTCCCTTTGGCGCTATATAGACATGCCCACTCTATCCACTACTACAAAAAAGGGTTTTTACTTCCCTAAAAGACGTCCTATTTTTAGAAAGGGAAGTAAAAAATAAAGGCGGTGGCATTTTTGTAATTATATGTGAGAAAAGTTGACTTTTGAAGTCTAAATTCAAAATTTAGACGCCAAAAACATCACTTTTGGCGTCTAAATTAAAAACTTAGATGCCAAAAGTGATTCAAAAAAAGAAAAAATGCGGTAAATGAAATGCATGGCCCAAAAAATATCACTTTTAGCGTCTAAATTTAAAACTTAGACGCTAAAACTGATGTAACATCCCATGTTTGAAATGCGGAAATTTTTTTTTTTTTCAAACAAACAATCAGAGTAGAGCAATAGAGCGAAAGAGTACTTGGATTCTTAGCCAAAACATCAACCATTGTGTAACATTGTAATGATTACAGTAATCCTAAGGTTTAGGAAGTAAATAACAGAAAGAAACAGAAAGCGATAAGATAGATAAATCTTCAGCTGCACACCTACTCCGGGTACTTGCCTCGATCCCCGATCCGTGGTCCTCCTGACTGAGCTACAAACAGATTCAATTCAACGCATTGAATCTCGTGTAACGTTAACCTCATACCCAAACAACACAAGATACACCAACGATATTCTAGAGCTAATACAACAAGATATCACAAGCATACTAGAGATGCATGATCATTATGCCGACAAAACATAAGCACGAGCAATATGTAAAGCCCCATAGGGTAAATAACAACAACAACTGCACTATTCACCAATGCCACGATAAACACTCGTGTCCTCGCCGCTAGGAAAACATAACGGCATTCCAAACATAACCCGTTTAAAACTGTCGTATAACGGTCTCACGACATATCCTTGACATATATGCATTTAAGAAGCACAAGATTAGTGTTACAAGACGCGTCCGTACCTTCGTTGGCAACGTTAGGTACTACCGCGGAAAACGTACTTTCTACTGAGAAACGTGCAAAGTCCTACAATGCACGTCGGGCAACAGAATTCAAAGCAAATCAGAGATTCTGATATCCTATAGAAATAATATCACCTTTATTAGTGATTTGACACTATAACTGGCATTTTAGGTAAAAATTACCATTTTGCCCTTCTACCCTAATCGGCTGAATTTCACAAGATTTCTTACTCGACAAATTTTCTTCCGAAATTTTGCTTAACTTCGACGCCATTATGATTTCTCGAAAATAATGACTAAAATAGCCCTCCCATATGATACCCAATCATACTTGAAATTTAAAGGCTATTCTAACAAATTCTACCCTTACTTTTAAAAGAACTGCGAAAGCTTCAACTTTTCAGCGACTCGATCCCTACTATGTTTACACCTCTGCATATTTTTTCAACGCAAACAAGGCTCTAAAAATTTGTAGGAATCTTGTCACCTACTTCCTAAATCTAACTAACAATTCTACTAAAAACTAAAGACCGAAAGACTTACCCGTTGAAGACTTTCCGGACAATTCTACAGGGCGGGAATTTCCAAAATTGTTACTTTATGCCCGCTCCACTAGTTTTTCCCGATCGGCACTCCGATTCGCGTGATTCGGAGAAATCTCAAAATTCTGGATTTACAACTCGAAGACATGTTCTCACTTAGTAGAAATGTCCAAGTTAACCTAAATTTTGATTCCATATAGGCCCCAGTATTCCAGTTGAAGTTTTCTCGAAAACGTGTCCGAACGCGTCCTTGTCTAATTGCTGGACTACCAAACTCTTGGAAATAATTCACTGATTCCAAATATGTCTAAATAAATTCAAACCCATTCCTAAATGTTGGGTTATAATTTATTTTCCTTATTTCCAAAAATATGCCTATAGGCATTTTTCCTATTTTGTTTTATTAGGAAAAAGCACAAACGGCCTCTAATTAACTTCCTAAGAGGTCACTTGAAGGTAAAAACTCACCGATCAATATTTTACCTTGACCCTGGGATTCCTATTCCTAGATCTCTAGATAGGATCCGTTTCCTAATTTTAAAATTACTATTCACAAATTTTGCTTTAATTAATTATAATAATAAAATATTGTGCAAGTTGCACAACTTGCTTCCTATCCTATTTTTATTTTATTTTTATTTTTCTTTGGCCCAAAATTTCGTTTGCCCCTTTAATTAATTTAATAAATATTTATTTTTTATTTACTTAATTATTTAATGATTTATTTATTTAATTTTTCCAAAAATTCCAACAAATATCCCTAATTGGTCCATTCTTGTATTTAGGCTTAAAAATACCTAAACTCAACTATTTTTCATAGAAATTTCCAATTAATTAGTAAATACATTTTTACTAATATTCCACTAATTTCCACTAATTTTTGAGCTTCACATAATTATTACTGAATTTCCTTTGCTTATACTTAAGTAATTAGTCAAATATTACTTAATTACTTCATTATCACTTGTTGATAATTTTCTTAATTACTATGCCTTATTACCTTCATACACTTGTATTAACATTAGTATTTTCATGCCTCTTGCATTATTCCATAATTACAAGGGTATTTTGGTCTTTACTTCTTTTTGAGTATTTTCCAACAATTTCTCCAATTTCATAATTTATAAAATTACAATAATTAGAGATTATATACTCTCCTAACTCACTTGGTCATTTTACTGTCTTTTAGGATCTTTCATAAATTTTCTAAGTTAATTACCCTTTCTAGGGGCATTTTGGTCATTTTGGCACTTTGGCCCTTAAACTCCCTAATTTCTTACAGAAATTCTACTTAGAAAATAGACTGTATTTATACAAGACCGGAGATTGAAATTTCACTTATCGAAATATCCAATTTTTATTTATAATATTCCGTATAAATATCCTGTATTACATTTCTCCCCCCCTTATACAAAATTTCGCCCTCGAAATTTAGTCTATACTAACTAAACTTCGGCCAGAACTCGGGTACTTCTCTTTCATGTCACTCTCGGTTTCCTAAGTCGCTTCTTCGGGTGACAAACCCTTCCAGACTACCTTCACAATCAAAATAGTCTTGTTTCTGAGCCGTTTCTCTTTGTGATCGATGATCTGCTCCGGCTCGACTATGAAGGTATTATCATGCCGTACTTCGACATCCTCGTACTTGATGACATGATCACTGTCTGGTTGGTACTTCTTCAATTGCGACACGTGGAAAACGTCGTGGAGATTACACAGATTCGGGGGTAAGGCTATCTGATAAGCTACTTCTCCGCGCTTAGCCAGAATTTCAAAGGGTCCTACGTCACAGTGGACTCGTTTCTTCCTCTTAAGCGTTCGCCGACACCCGCCATCGGGATAACTTCGAAATACATGGTCGCCGACATAAAACGTTAGAGGTCTCCTCCTTTTATCGGCATAGCTCTTCTCGTCTACTATGTCTTTGCTAGAGTCTCTTCTTGATTAACGCGATCTGCTCGTAGGTCTTCTCAAGCATATCCGCCCAAGTAATCGCTTCCGATGAATCATCCCGAGATAATGGTGATCGACACTTCCGCCATACAATGCCTCGAAACGGGCCATTTGTATACTAGCATGATAACTGTTGTTATATGCAAACTCAGCTAGCGAAAGATGTTGATCCCAACTTCCTTTGAAATCTAGGGCACATGCTCGCAGCATATCCTCCAGCGTCTGTATGGTTCTTTCTAGGGGCATTTTGGTCATTTTGGCACTTTGGCCCTTAAACTCCCTAATTTCTTACAGAAATTCTACTTAGAAAATAGACTGTATTTATACAAGACCGGAGATTGAAATTTCACTTATCAGAAATATCCAATTTTTATTTATAATATTCCAGATAAATATCCGGGTATTACAACTGATAAACACCCGTGACTTTTTTTTTGGGTTTTGGCGCTACAACTTTTCAGTTTCAACCCATACCCTGTGACTTCTTTTTTTTGGTTTTGGCGCTCCAACTTTTCAGTTTCACACCCATCCCCTGTGACTTCTTTTTCTTGGTTTTGGCGCTCCAATTTTTCAATTTCAATTCACACCCATTTCAGACTTTGGCGCTCCGGCCAACTTTCATTTTTTCAGTTTCAAAGTCGATGGTGAGTGCCTTCTTCATTTTTCATTATCTCTACTATTGGCTTCTTTTCTTCATTTTTTAAAAGCTCATATCTGTGCTTGAGCACTCATTGTTGCCCATTGTAGTGGTTTTTGCTGTTGCCAACCACTACGCGATGTCGCTCCGGCAGATCGTAATCGCTGTGGTCCTCCAGTTTTGGCTTCGATCACCACCTGTGAAGCCACTCAACGCCGACTGTGAAAACAATCTGGGTAGCCACCTCGCTCGCCGCCTGTGAAGTCGGGGCTTAACGTCATTGGCTGCTAAAACGAGTCCAACGCCGGCAACGCTGCCTTTCACTGTCGGCGTTCGTAATCATCATCGTCCTCCCCCAATCCGTTTAGGTGATAGGTTCGTTTTTTACAAATCCAGTTGGCCTCCTTCATCGTTGTAGATCTGAGGATGGAGTAGTAGAACATCTTAGCTTCGATTTCATATCTGCTCCTTTCATTTGGTTTGATTATTTTTTTATGCTGATTCTGATTCTTGTTCACTGCAATTTCTTGTTTTTTGGAATGAAACTCTGATTTCTTGTTCTTGTTCTTGTTCGCTGGTTCCGTGGATTTGAGGATCTAATATTTTTTTTTAAGAAAAAAAAAAACTTATGACGTCCTTAAAAATTTTAGGACGCGTAAGTCTGAACAATGCGACGTCCTAAAAATTTTGGACGTCGTATGTCTGAACTTATTACACCTCCTACATATACGTCTACACAAAAAAGGACGTAAAATGGGTAAAAAAATGGACCTAATAAGGTATTTTTGTAGTAGTGTCAGTATAGTCAAAAAGGTTTTCAACTCCGATCAACATCATCATTTAAATCTATTCTTGTCCTCCTCCTATTAAAGCACACTGTATATTTCATCTCTCACACATGTTACAATCAATACCAAGCCATGATGATATCATCAACCTCAAATTTGTAAGTGTTGTCCCTCTTTTATGCATTTCACCTTCACAATACCACATTATATTGAATTTTACCTTTATCATTACACACAAATTTCCCTCCTACATGGAAATAACAAAATAGTTCCTTTAAATATGATGACCCTTCATCAGGGGCGGATCCAGAAATTTATGGAAGGGGGGCACGATTGGTAGGGGATGCGGAATTTTTTTTTTTCACTTGTCATCAAAAGCACAAAAAATAATCCAAACCATTGACATGGTAAAACCTAATAAGTTATTAGCATATATAATACTCTTTCTACATTAGCAAAATATAAGAGAAAATGTTAAATTTTCCTTCTTCGACATAGAGCAGCCATATCAATTGGTCCCAAACATTAGTGCAACACTCATTTAATTATTATCAAAAGCATAAGCATGTAGGGGGAACAAGGAAGAGAAAGCTAACATCTTTTGTTTGACCCAACCGGTGAGCACTGTCCATCGCCTGCTGATCCCATGAGGGATTCCAATCGTTCTCATAAAAGATTACCGTGTCAGCATCAGTCAAGATTCCATTTAGTAGCAACCTACATGCTCCAAGCAATTTTTTGTGCTGGGAATATCCACCTAAAATACAGAGAAAAGAAAACAAAATGATAGGAAAGTATATCAAAGAAGTAAGCAACCACTCAGTAGAAATGAACTTTACCTAATAATTATACTTAAATGCATTAAAAAATAAAATAATATAATAGCCTCAAAAATTTATCTCATTAGGACGGAAGGTATAGAGGGAAAAATTTAAAAAAAAAAAAAAAAGAAGAAGAAGGTTATTTTTGTAATTTTCTCTCAAAAATCAGGGGGGGCAAGTGCCCCCTTCTCCTCTACCTGCATCCGCCCTTGCCCTTCATTGCATGTCATTTTGCATGCCTACCTGCAACCAAAAAAAAACAGAGAGAAAGACTACTCAGCATCATATCTCAGTAAGCTTGTGAGACAATGTTTATTGAATGAAGTAACTCCCCATTTCATCACCCAGCACCTACTATTAACAACAACATTATTTGTTTTATCATCTCCATCTTCACTATTAACAACACCCTCCCCATATTATATCATCACCCTGCATCTCCTATTAACAACAACACAATATGTATCTTCATCTTCACTATTAACAACACCCTCCCCAAACCTTACTATTGATGGCCAAACGTTGTATCCACGCAAGACCCATCACCGTTAAACCCTTAATCAGCCGCCAACAAGAAAAGGACAATCTTTAACAATCATATATGCAACCAAACACGATGAAATTGATCACACAAGCATAAAGATTCTCCCATTAGCTTGAAGCCACTAGCTTATATCTCCATCTTCACCTAAGACCCCTCTTACCCATAAAACAAAACCTTCAAAATCAGAAACCACAATGACAAACTAGAATCAATATTACGTAATCTAAATGGAAGGATTACGACACGAAGAACATTTATCTAAAAAATTGATTACTCGTGACTCAATTGCTTTCTGCTTTCATCTTCACTTTTTTGTTGCTTCTGTCTTTCACTTTTTGTGCCACCTTCCCTTTCTTTCCTCTACTCGTGCGCTTTGATTTTGTTTTCATATGCCTCTTCACTCGGGGAAATTTTGTCATTTGGTGAGAATTTGAATCCCAAATTCCTCCTTCAATTCTGATATGTAATTTCATATATTGATAGCACCTATTTATCTTTTGCCAATTTTGATTGTATTTTTCTGGAATCCCCCTGTGTGTGTGTATTCAATATTTTAGTCAAAATATGGACATTTGTACCTTATTTTGTCCACATGATGGAAGAGTATTGAAGTAGCAGCTCATCGATATTTGCAGTAGGCTACTTAAATATTAGAAGGCAGCCTCTTCAGCCCTTTCAAGCATGATATACATTGACCCATACATAAGAGAGGGATTCTCTTAATAAAAGGTTTATTTTGATCTTAAATATAAAATTTTATTTTATTTTATTTCTTAAGTTTGTAATTTTTTATCTAAAGTCTTCACATAGGGGGTTTTCTATCAATGAGTTAGCTTTTCATGCAAATAGGGGCGAGGAGCTAGGGGTGGCCGCCGCCCCCCCTAAAATTTAAAGGATCATGAAGCTCCGCCAGTGCCTCCTTTGTGTGAAGTCTAGCTCGCTAGCTCCAAGCTCTCTCTCCGTTAGTGCTTCCCCATGGTGAAGAAGGCGTCGGCGGCGATGAGACTGGAGGAGGAATGGTGGAGGTCAGGTGGTGGCGAGATGTAGCTTCCTCCTCCTTCGATCGATCTCTCTCTCCCCCTTGGTTTTCACTCCTACAACCTCTCAGCTCTGTTATCTCACGAGGAAGAAGAAGAGGGTCGGGTCTGCAATTTCAGACCTGACTGCTCTGGTCAAAATGCAAGTTTTGACTAGGGATCAATTGGAAAATTTTAAAAGTTCGTGGAGGTACTAAATTGACAAATTGTAAACAGTTATGAAGCCAAAATGTACTTTTCAAAAACTATGGGCCCTTTTCTATAATTTCCTTCTGACCTTTTCTTCATTGATTTGCAGTTTTCAAAAATTCTAAGGCCTTTTCTATAATTTTCTCTAGTCCTAAAAAATATTAATTCTTATTCCAATTGACATTTTCCACATTCTCCAATTTTCTTCTAAAACACTTACAATCAAAATTAAGCACAAGTAGCATTAAAAGTCTAAAAAATCATTTGCATGAATAATTAATAAATTATGACCATTTTGCCCCTAATTAGATTGAATTCAATACAAATGTCCCTAACTCAAATTAGTGTTTAATCATACAATAATGTCATATATTAAAATCCAAAAATTAATAATGAAAAAACATATCAAAACATGGTTCAATCAATGTGGACTTCCAGTTTAACATATTTCTGTAATAGATTTCTTTTAATTTTTTGTATATTAGGTTTCTATTGTATTTCAAGTACTTTTATTTATGATATAATCTTTTTTATTTTCGTCCCTCGTAATTAAAATTTTTGGCTCCACCACTGCATGAAAATAATTAGAATGGGTACGTAGTTTATGGAACCAAACACATAGTTTTTTTTTTAAAGCAAAAAACTAACTTTTAATTTTCTTAATCTCTACTTATTAATTATTGGGTTGAGATGCAATTTTACCAACAAAGTTTTTTTCGAGGAGCATCTGACACAAATAAGTTTTGGAAGGGGAAAAAATACCAATAAACAATTTAAAAAAGGGGAAAATTCACTAAAACCATTAAATTTGACCAAACGGTCGTTAAATTTTAAGAAAAGAAAACCCTAACGACGTTTGGTGAAGTTTAACAGTTTTGATGAATTTGCACCATTTTAAATTATTAATTGGTATTTTTACATCTTTCAAAACTTATTTGTGCCAGACGCCCATTGGAAAAAAAAAAAAAATTTGTTGGTAAAATTGAACAATAACCCTTAATTATTTATTTTTTACTCTTAGGAGTGAATGAAGTATTAATCAATTAATAATGTGAAAACTATAGTAGTTAGCTTTGAAAACGTAGAGCTTCTTGCTGTAAGATAAAACAAATACTGCTTTTCTTAGCATCGTCATCGTATACTCCTAAGACCTAAGTCATGACCGCAACCTGACCTCGCTGATGGACTATATTTCTATATCTCATTTCCACATTAATTCGCCATGCATGTACGTGTGTTTGTTCAAAAGTGCCCTACTAAAAGATGAGGAAGAACCAATATGATCAACAACGCTCTTACTCCATCTTCTCTAGTTTCCTTCTTGTTAGCTCTGTACATTTACTCTCCTCTATATATGTTAAAATTACTCTCATCCCCGTCCCTCCGTTGAACCAAACAAACATGTAACTACTGTTTTCCTTATCTTGATATCCCCAGAAAAAATTACCTGAACAGTTGAAAGCAAGAGATGCACACACACACACACCCCCCCCCCCTCTCTATCAACAGATAATTCTAAGTTTATTTAGTACAAAATGAATGAAAAAGTCCTCACACACACACATATATCTCTCTATCAACAGATAATTCTAAGTTTATTTAGTACAAAATGAATGAAAAAGCCCTCCTTCAAAAATTTACTCCTTCTGATTCTTAATATAAGACATATTTAGAAATTTGATTTTGGTTTTAAATACAAGACCTGTTTACAATATTGGTCAATCTATTTCTTAATTTACCCCTATTAATAATACTACAACAATAATCACTACAAAAAAAACGACAATTAGTAGCGGTTAAAATGACCTATTTGTAACGGTTTTTGACGTGACAAACGACATTTGTAGCGGTTAGAGGAACCGCGACAAAATCGCCTGTGGCAAGCCGATTTGTAACGGTTAAAAAACCGATACTACATACACATAAACCGCTACAACCTCTGTTGCGGTTCAAGAAAACCGTCACTAAATCACGGGGACGTGTGTTTCGAGACATTAGTCACGGTCCGTAACCGTTACAAATCATCTTGTAGCGGTTCCGAGAACGGTTTCATAACCGCTACAAAATAATGTGTTGATAATTTTGCAACCATAAATTTTTATTATTTTGAATATTTGTCGCGTTACTAATCGCTACAAACATTCCCGCCATTTTTTCGCCAAAAAATTTGCCGCCATCTGAATATTTGTAGCGGTTTACGACCGCTACAAATAGTCCCGCCACATGTGCTTTTGAATATTTGTAGCGGTTGCAAACCGCTACTATAAACGCTACAATTTTATTTGAAATTGTGTAGCGGTTATTGCAACCGCTACAAATTCATTACGGTTTAAAAAATTCATAACGCCATTTTATTTGAAATGTTGTAGCGGTTATTGAAACCGCTACAAATTCATTACGGTTTAAAAAAAATTATTATTTATCGGCGTAATTCAGTAATTATTATTAATATATCTTTTTAACAAAAATAAAAGGTAGTAAATTATGAAATTTAAATATATAAGGTGCATGTATAGAAACAAAATAATAAGATTATGTAAGTAGAATAAGTGCTAAGAAATGAGGTGGTTAAAACAATACTGAATATTTAAAAATTATATGTACAAATCAATTGAATAATGTATATGAAAGAATAGGGAAAGTTGAAAGATATATCTCGTTCAACCGCAAAATAACAAAGTTTAATTAGTATCGAACTATAAATTAGTATGAGAAACATTAGAATTGATCTAGTTACACGGTACTTACCCGTTCAAACTCACAATGTTCTCAAACGTAAAAATATTTGAGATGACCGAGAGAAAACGTGGGTAGAAAAGAAGTTGAGGCGTATTAAATGAGGTTGGGTGGGGGTATTTATGGTGGGGTCTCGCGTATCATTTTGTAGCGGTTGGTGTCTCACTTTTTGTAGCGGTTGTTATATTTAGTAGCGGTGTTGAGGGTTATTGTAGCGGTTATTGTAGCGGTTGAGTTTGTCGCGGTTTTTAAGGGTTTGTAGCGGTTATATAACCGCTACAAAGTAATTTCTGAGTTTTTTTTTAAAAAAAAAACTTAAAGGGGTTTTTTTCCTAATTAATTTCGGATTTTTTTTAAGTGTTTGTAGCGGTTATATAACCGCTACAAAGTAATTTCTGAGGTTTTTTTTTTTTTTAAAAAAAAACTTAATATTAAAAAGATTTCATATTACAGCATAGGCATTAAGTTTTCCTCTCAATCTTCTTCGACATCCCTACAAAGAAAGTTTACATAAAATGTTACGCGTGAGTTGAATACGTTTGAACACAATATAATTAAAACTTTAGTTAAATGTTTCAATTTCATAAAGCGTAAATTTAAAAACGTACCGAACTATAGGTAAATTGTCATCGCCGTCTGGGATGAAGTCTTCGAAGCTGGCGGGCTGCAACGGCTCACAATCGTAGGCGACCTTATCACCATCGCCCATATCGTAAAGGTCCCGAGGCTTTAAGTGAACCACCATATTCCAATCCTTGTGCCTCTCATCGACGACATAATAAACCTGATGGGCCTCGAGGCAAGAATATACGGCTCGTCATCTTCGGACCGACCACCGTGTATAGGCCGGGAGAAATTCACTGATGTGATGCCTAAGTCGTCTGTCGTGAGTCCCCTGGACGTTGTGGTATTCGCCCACAAACACTTGAACAACGTCACGGTGAATAGGCCTGTGTAACTTATCCTGACCACATCAAGCAGCTTTCCATAATACGGGACGTCACCGAACCGCATGTTGCCGTCACTGCTGCTCGCATAACTCCTCGTCCCAAACGTGCCATATACACCGAGTTTTGGGTCGCAATCCCTGATCTCGTGCGACGGTGCAAAACTTAAAACCATTGGCATTGTATGCCGTGAATCTTAGGGCGTGGTCAAGCGGGCCTCTGCGAGAGCTCGACTTACGTGAGTGCGGGTTGTGGTCGTTCATTATTCTCCTCCTAAACCAACTCGGGAATTCTCTCGTGAACCTTTCTATCAATTTCGGAGGATGTCCGTATACGAATCCTCGGTTCACGCTTCACATAACTCCCGAATTCCCCGCAATTGAACATGCAATGAAATGTGAGTATGTATAAAATGTAAGGAAATATATAGGATACGATATATATATATTTGTATGAAATCCTTACCGAATGTACGGTTCAACTTTGGTGCGCTTAATCAAGACATGTCTATGTGCTTGGAACTTCTCAAGTGCCGTGAGTTTGAATTTCTCACTCCCGCCAACCGGTTTACCAACACGAGGGATTAACAACTCGTTGTCTCGGCTCCGGCTCAGCTCGGGACAATCGTCTACACGAGGCGGTCGGTTGAATGACGTTTCAATGTCATCGAAGTACTGGAACAAAAATACAAGACCTCATCCCCGATATAACCTTCTGCTATTGAACCTTCAGGCCACGCCTTATTCCTCACGTAAGATTTAAGTTTCCCAAGAAACCTATAAAGTAGAACCATAAAAATAATAGCCGGATCAATGGTTAAACGTGCGACTAGGGAGTAATGGTAAAGTAATTATTTTTCAACAAGTACCTCTCAACGGGATACATCCATCGGTACTTCCAAATGACACAACAGAAGAATGATTTTCTCCTGCACTGGTCGAGCTCCTCCACTATCAAAACCTTCGAACACGGCTTCCGAAAGAAAGTACAAAGCTCGACCAAAACGAGAGACACGTCGAGAGGCGCGTATTTTCATGGCCAGCGGAAGTAATTGTTGCATAAGCACATGTGAGTCATGACTCTTGAGCCTGTAACCTTTCGAGCCTGCAAGTCAATACATCGTGATATGTTGCTTGAATACCCGTCAGGAACTTTTATTTTCTTCAAGGTAGCGAGAAAGATTTCCTTATTCGGTTTTGTCAGGGTGAACCTTGCCGGTTGAAATCTGTGATGCTCACCCGGCCACGCGTCTCCACGAACGCCCATCTCCCGTAGATCTTTCCTGGCTTGCAGATGATCTTTGGACTTGCCTGGTTCGTTGAGAATCGTGTACAACACATTGTCGCACACATTCTTTTCAATGTGCATGACATCCAGACTGTGTCGGAGCAAATTATCTTTCCAATACGGAAGAGCGAAGAAGACGCTCACCTTTCGCCATTGTTGGGGCGTAGAACCTGAAGCCCTGGCAGTCTTTGTTCCGGCCCTTGCCGGATCGTTCTTTTTCCCAAACTCAACATCAACATCCTGAAGCTGCTCTATGATTTCTTCACCAGATAAATTCCGAGGGGGTCCTCTTTTTTCCTGTTGCCCATTAAAACGATTGCGTTGCAACCTAAACCTGTGCGTACCATCGAGAAACCTCCGATGACCCATGAAGCACCACTTACGACTGTGGGGAAGGCGCACTGAGTCAGAGTCAAAATTGCAGGCTGGGCACGCAAGGCCGGTATGCACATTCCACCCGAGATAATGTCTCGAGGCCAGAAAGTCGCTTATCGTCCAAATCAAGGCCGCACGCAAGTTGAAAAGTGTCTTCTCGTGCGCGTCGTCGTCTCCACACCTACATTCCACAACTCCACCAACTCCTTGATCGGCGGTGGAGATACACATCGATGTCATTTCCGGTGCCTTTTTCCCCTGGAATGATCATGGACATAATGAAGGAGCTTTGTTTCATGCACATCCACGGGGGCAAGTTGTAGGGTATCAACATAGCGGCCATATACGTAGCTTTTGCTAACATTCCCAAATGGATTAAAACCGTCGGTCGCCAAAGCAAGACGGACATTTCTAGGGTCCGCGCGAAATCTGGAAAGACCGAGTCGAACGCTTTCCACGCTTCAAAGATCACGTGGATGCTGAGTTTACCATCTTCATTCTTATCATCTTCATGCCACCTCATATGCCGAAATGTCTTAGACGACATAAACAATCTTTGCGGCGAG
Organism: Acacia pycnantha; assembly: GCA_025563575.1. NCBI lineage: Eukaryota > Viridiplantae > Streptophyta > Magnoliopsida > Fabales > Fabaceae > Acacia > Acacia pycnantha. Next base: position 580,514 of record JAMWYP010000242.1, on the reverse strand, counting down.
GTTTTAAAGGAAAGTACCTTAGAATCTTCGCAGTTTTCTTCTTCTCGCTTCTTCCCTTTCCGAGCAGTCTTGAACCTCGAAGTGTGACACTTCTTACAAGTCTCCTCCGATCGTCCTCTCCCCAATAAAGCATACGATCGTTTGGGCGGGCATCTATTTTTCGTAGTTCAAGCCTAATCGTTGATTATCTTCTTCGCCTCGTAGAAGGATGAGGGAATGTCCGCGTCTGGGAAAGCATCTCGAAGTAATTCCAGGAACATCGACATTGCCTTATCAGTGATCCCACACATGCACTTGATATGGTACAATTTGATAAGAAAAGATAACTTTGAGTATTTCTGACAACCTTGATACAAAGGACGATCGCTCTCATCCATGAGGCTGAAAAATTCCCGAGCCGCATCGTTCTGAAGAAAACAGGTCTGGACCCCGCACCTCTTGTGAAGTTGTCGTCTTGAACACCAAAAGCATCACGGACAGCTTCATTAACCGGATCATCTTGATGTACTTGATTTCCTACTTGTGAGGTTCGAGGAAGATGGAGCCCATATCCCATACCACGTTGCTCCCCATGAACCGCCCAGAATGTATATGCTTCTGGGAAAGGCTTTACAAGAAGATGTTCCAAAGCGAGAATCTCGTGTTTGCCACTTCTTAAACTTACATCGCACACAAGGACACACGATCTTCCCATTAATGCATGCGTGAGAGAAGGCGAAATCTAAGAAAGTGTTCAATCCCGCTAAATATACAGAGAACTACGCGGCCGCTTGATCCATGACTTATCCATATGTAACAAACAAATCTAGGATAGAAGATAAATGTGGATACAATGTTTAATTACATTCAACGCAGAACTTGGGATCTTTAAACATGCATCGAATGTTTTGTAGCGGTTACATAACCGCTACAACAACCGTTGCAATTATAACGAACAATTTTGTAACGGTTATAAAACCGCGACTACAACCGCTACTGAGTACAATTTGTCGCGGTTATCTTCATCACAACCGCTACAAAATGATGCCCGTTGAATCTTGTAGCGGTTATCCAACCGCGACAAAATAGGGCGCCCTTTTTCAAATTTCAAATTTGTTGCGGTTTCCTCATTCGAACCGCTACAAAATTTAATTTAATTTTTAGTGTTTTGAAATAAAATTTTAGGAAATTATTTTGGATTATAATTAAAATATATAACTAAAGCACACGTTAAACAAGGATTAAAATTTTGTATTAAAAGTTTTAGGGTTTTCGATTAAAATTTAGTTAAATGAGTTATAGGTTTTGAAATAACGTATCAAATTTAACGGTAACAAATATATAACTAAAGCACATCTTAAACAAACCAAATATTTAAACCAAATTAAACTAATATCCAACTGTACGTAATGATCAAGTTTTCAAAATAAAAACTAACTATCGTGAACATGATCATCAAGTCTGTCCTAGGGGGTCTGTCTCGGGGTTGGTACACGTGGGGGATTCCTCAAAGATGAACGGAGGGGGAGGCTCGGGATCCGGAAACCGCCGGTCGGGTAATAGTCGCGCCGGGGCCCCGATGAACGCCGGCCCAGCTCTCCACATGATGATCGTACCAACGGCGATGCTCTCCCGCATGCGCTATGCAGGCCTCCTCGTCGGCCCTCTGCGCATCTCTCGGCCTCCTCGTCGGCCCTCCGTGCAGCCTCATGTGCAGCAACACGCTCGGCGACCTTCTCAGCAATGATCTCATCAAAAGCCTCCGGTGGTGGCCTTCTCGAGCTGGAGGGTCCGGTGGACCAGAGGAGGAGCCATGCTTCGGTACACCATGCTAGGCACGGCGCCAAGGCCCATGCCCCTAACACGGCCGGGATGCTCGGCGGGCCCACCTGCGGCCGGTGGGGCGGTGGGATTCACGGACCCCTGTGACTCAGGAGTCTGCGACGCTTGTAGCTCGCCTCGGTCTTCTCAATCCGGCCCGACCCACGCGCGTTCATGAACAATCATTAATAAAATAATTAACGATCAATTTTAATATACAACATTCATTATATTTTTCAATGTTTTTGTAACTTACTATTATCTCCTCTGCGCTGAGAGGTCGGCGTCCCATCACGGTGTCTATGGGTGCGTGTCCACAACTTCCCATAGTTCGTTTGTGTGTTCTCCTCCCGAGCCTTCTTTTCTTTGAAAGAATTAAAACAATATGTACTTTGTTATTGGAAAAACAAAACAATCGGTATGTTAAATAATAACATACCATCTCACCGTAGGTCACAAGAAACGCCTTGGTCCCCGCCGTGTGATGGACCCTCTCGCTGTGCCCCCGCTTCTTGTGTTTCTCTCGCGACAAAGCCCGATCGGAGGAGGAAACAAAACTTAATTTAAACTAAATTTAAATTATCACTTAAGTGAAACTATTAATTAATTTAAACCATATGTAATTAAATTATAATTAATTTAATAAAATGTACCGCCCGTCAAGACCTCTCCTATATTGACGAAAGCCGCCCACCGATCCGGGTCCACGCCGTCTCGGGACTCTCTCGATCAGCCGCCGCAGAGGAATAGTGCCATCTCCATTCATCGATTGTAGAGACGATTCCTCCGACTCTTCCACCCTTCCCCCACCTTCATCATAACGTACCTTTTGTGTTGTTCGCGAAGTTTAAACTTTTTCTGTATCATAAATTCATTATTAAAAATTAATAAATAAAGAAATAAATAAGGAAAGAAATAAACTAAAACTTATAACTATTAACATGTAAAATGTAATGAAACAATATTGACTACCTGCAGAACTCCGCTAAACGCCTTGTTCTTTGTGTCCTTCGTCACACTCTTCCAATCCTTAAAAAATCGGGAACCATGCCCAATTGCCGCCAAATTCGGACAAAAAACGGCTCATCAAAGTGACCACCGGTGCCGATCGCCCGGTCTGTGAGCTCGTTCCACGGACTACGACCCGATACCCGGACATCTCCCAGTCGTACTGAGTGAGAGTGGAAACATCCAAACATCCTACTGCCGATGTTCCCATGTTTATCTCGCAATATTAGAAAAATTGAATTAAACCTACAAAATTTAAATTAATTTCTCCAAAAAAATCAATTAGATATACCTTCGACATCCACCGTAAATCACTGAACGCGAAGACGCCTGGGCCGGGGTTCCCGTGGTCCCGCCGGGTTTCTGGTCCATGAACCGCTCCACCTCCACTAGGGGAATGTTGATATGGATCTCCGCATTCTCGCTGCCTAAGTCGTTCAACGACAAACTTGCTTCTTGATCTCCCCGACGGTCCCCACATTTGGAATTTCTTCATCGGCGAAGAGATTGGCAAACTCGTTCGCCTCCTGAGATGGCGGTGGTATATGTTGGGCCCCACGCCCTCTCGTCTGGCCTCCGCCCTACTACTACCCCCTTAAACCGGTTTTGAAAGGGACACTGCTTTTCCCTTTCCTTCTCTCCTCCGAAACCATGATGTTGAAAGGTAGAAGTTTAAAAGTAAAAGTTTAAAGATAGGGTGAAAGGTAAAAACGGTGAAAACTCAAACCGTTGGAAGTGTGACTTTGAAAATGAGGATTTACGGTTTAAAAACCGAACATTTTGTAGCGGTTAACCTAATAAACCGTTACAAAATTTGAAATTTTTAACGGTTCAACCATCACCGCCACATAAACCGCTACAAAATATCGTAGTTCAAAATTCGTAGCGGTTGTGTAATAACCGCTACAAAAACCGCTACAAAATAGCTGACCCTTGAAATTCTGTAGCGGTTACATAGAAACCGCTACAATATGACCACATTTTGTCGCGGTTTTTGTTGTGAACCGCTACAGAATGATTTTTTTTCAAAAAAAAATTCCAAACTAATTAGTTTGATTCAATTTTGAATCAAACTAATTAGTTTGGTACAAATATTTAAAAAACCAAACCTTCAATTCATTTATTTCTTTTCTTTAATTTTTTTAAAGCTGTCCACATAATAAATTACACATAATGAAGTAACCAAGAATAGTCCAACATGTCCGTGGGGATTGGGACTCAATGTAGCCGCCGATCTCCCACGAAAAACTGGCTAAGTCATTTTCATCAGAGATATTTTCGTGAGACAAAGGTGGCTACAATGGAACCCAATCTCCAGTCGCCTGTTGGACTCTTCTCAGAAGAGTAGAAGTATTCACGCCAAAGAAATGAGCAAACCTTGGCTTGTGATCGAACGAATTGCCTCGCAAGGATGAGAGAGGCAAATATCCGCACCCTCATCACTGAGATAAGAGATCGAGCTGCGATATATCTGCATTCCTTGGATGACCAAGCGAGATAGTTCATTCAGTTACAAGTCGAAGATTTAGTAATTCCTTTAGTAGTTATAGTTGATGTACGGTATTTATAGTGTGAAAATTTGTAGCGGTTCCCCTCGAAACCGCTACAAAATATAGATTTTGACGCGTCACTGGTCACTCTTCCCGGATACCGTGACAAAATTGTGACGTTTCGTTTATTTGTAGCGGTTTTTGATGGAACCGCTATAAAATCACTGCAACAAAGTTGGCGCCAATGTTGGCGCCACTTTTGTAGCGGTTCTATTCAAGAAACCGTTACAAAATCACAGTGACAACAATTCCCGCCATTGCGCGCCAAAGTGGCGCCAAATGCATTGCGGTTTATTTTGAGTGAACCGCTACAAAGGTAGCCGAGGTCCATACCGTCATGGCTTCCGTTACTATTTAGTGGCGGTTATGGGATAAAACCGTTACAATTTGTTGTTTTGTAACGGTTTTTTTTAACCGCGACAATTTAACCGCGACAAAATAGGTTTTTTTTTGTAGTGAATCAAGGAGGAGAGGAAAGGAAAAAAAATTAAGATGATTATGTTCTTTTAGAAAATATATGTCATATTAAATAACTTAACTAAATTTCTTAATTTAATTAAATCTGGTAAATATATCATATATTAAGGATTAGAGGGAGTAGAAAGCTTTCTTTTCAATAAAGTTATTTTGTGATATACAAGCATAATATATACAAATATCTTTAACTTTTCCAAACACAACATTTAAAAAGCATAATATATAAAAATATATTTAACTTTTCCAAATACAAAAAAAAATAAAAAATCTTTATGTCCCAAACACACACACACTATGAATAAAGACTTCATCAACTTCAACCTACCTGTCTACAAATTAAAAAAGAGAGGACTTTTGTCAAGTTCCAAAGCTTGCTTTCTTCCTTTGTCCACAACATTTGTGTATGCCTGCCTTTTATGATTTGGTCCGTCAACTTAAGTGTCCAATTATTTCCGATAATGTATGTGTCTTAAAATTAGCATCCAACAATTTAGCAAGAACAGCTGCTCTAAACACATTAGTTGAGGCTAGAATTCTGTTAGTGTTTGTGTGTTAGTCCATCATGTTCCTCGACCAATTAATATATAGATTTCTGTCTTGCATAAAAAAATACGTGTGTGTGTGTGTATCGAAGCTACACATGTATGTATGAACTTTCAAAAATGTCGCAGCAGTTGTTTTATGATGTTATTTGATTTGTTTGACTTTCAAATTTTTTTTTAAAACAAAATAAAAAGTTTGGCGTCGGGTAGGTTTAATTTAATTCTTAAAGAAAAGTAGATAGAAAGCAAGGGCGAATAGGCGGGAGTGGAAGAAGACCAGAATGACTAGGTCCAAGAAAACCCAAAAACAAAAATTATTTTGTTTTTGTGGCTCATTTACTTTCTCATCTTATTGACAACTGAGCTGCTATACTCCCAAGCCCACTTGATTTTCTTAAATATTAATTATATATAATAATTAATAAAATTGGGCGGGTTTAATTTTTATATCCGCAATTTCAATTCTCCTAGTCACTATCGGTGAAAAAGTTATCTTGTTTTGGATATTTTTATTTTTAAATATTTGTTGATTCATAATTTTAATAATTCTTAATATTAAGGGTTTTATTGTTTTGCCTTCTTTTTGCTAGGCATAGCTGTCCTTTTATTGGATGCACAATCGGGTTGTCTTCTATTAACATTAAACATTTAAATTGATTTCTAATATCAATTATTAGTTTCTTTCATTCTCAACATGACTTAGTTAAAAACTTTATTTTAGTTCTAAATATAAGATTTTAATATCTTTTATCTCTCTTTTTTTTTTTACCCTAAACTACACTTATAATTATATTATTATATAATGTATAAATTATGTACTCGAATATTAATGATTAAATGTAGTACTTAATAAATATTTACACACAGTTATGCAAAATAATTAATTTACCTTTTTTTAATACTCCCTCCGGTCCTAATTATAGAAATACGTTTATAGTATAAATTATACTACAAAAGTATTTCTATAATTAGAATAAGACGTAATACCAATTAATATTGACCTTGGTTTATATTTGATACATATGTTTTGTCATCCTTCACCCATGCACCCATAAATGTGTCTTGTCAGTTTTTTTTTTAACAATTCTAGAGTATTTTATTACTGAGGATAACAAAGGTTACAACTAATCAAAGCAAAGACAGAAACACTGCTAAAACAAATACAACAAAATAAACTGGATACAATATTAACCGAACACCGTACATTAAATATATAAGAATAGAAATAGAATCATGGACAAAATCGGCCTCCTCGATATCCAAGGTTAGAAGTGACGAGTAAGAAAGTGTTGGTTGGAAAACCCACCCCAAAGGGCACACAATCTTATAAGCAATAGTGTAATACCCTGAAAATCTCACTTATGATAAGTATTATATTGAGTAAATAATACCTATTGGAAATAGGTGAATATGGGATCTCAAAGATCTTGTGAAGAATTTATCTTATTTTTGGGTAGTTTCTCTTGAAAAAGAATAATTTGCAATTAGGTCCCTAAAACGTTTGAAAGTTTGTAAATAGGTCCCTAAACGCATTTACGGGTTATAAAATACCCTGTGAAAGTTATAAAAAAGGCAAGTAAATATTTATTTGAAATAGGGAATAATACTGTCCCTAATTTAGGTAATTTATTAAATTACTACCTTGGAAAAATAAAAGGGGAAAGTTAAAAAGTATTACAATGACCAAAATGCCCCCGTAAGTGTTAATATAATGCATGGGACATAAAATACTAATGTCAATGCAAAAGTTGGGAGGTAATGAGCTATTCTAATTAAGAAAATTAGCAACAAATATTAAGGAAGTAATTAAGTAATTATTGGCGAATTACTTAAGCATGAATAAAGGAAAATCCAAAGATAATTATGTAAAACCCTAAAATTTGTGGTTAATAGCTAAAAATTAGCATAAATATATTTGCTAATTATTTGGAAAATATGAAGAAAAATATATGAGAATAAGTAATTTTGAGCCTAAATCAAAGTATGGACCAATAGGAGAATTTTGTAAAAAAAAATTATATAAAAAAATTATTAAATAATTATTTTATATAAATAATTAATTAAATAATTAAAAAATAAATATTGTTAATAATAAAATAGGGCCAGCCGACTTTTGGTCAAAGGAATTGGATAAGAATTTGCAAAATAATATCTAGATATTATTGTTGCAAGTTGTAATATTTTTAGAATATAATTTATGTGGAAAAAATAAATAAACACCGATAGGAATTGGATCCTATCTAGAAAACCATGAACAAAATTTCTAGAGTCAGAGTAAAATATTACTGAGTGGAATTTTATCTCGAATTGGGCTGTTACTGAAGTCAATTCCGAGATTGGTAGGAGATTCTAGTAATAAGACGAAATAGGGAAAATCTGATAAAAAGGCAGATAGTCACAGATTTAGAATTTGAAGAAAATAAATCATAACTCAACATATGGGAATGAGTTGAGAATTTCCTGGACATATTTGGAATCAGTGGATTTTTGTCCAGAGGTTGACGATTTCGGAAGTTGATTCCGTAACCGGCACGTTTTTCGAGAAACTTCGGCTGAACCGTTGGAACCCTAAATGGAATCAAAAATTAAGTTAACCTAGATACTTTTGAAGAGAAAGTGAAGGTCTTCAAAGTTGTGATTCCAGATTTCTAAGATTTTACAAGATTACGTGATTCGGACACCGATCGGAGACCTTATCGGTAGAATCTTCTAGAACAGGGCCACATGGCATCATATGATTGGATTTTTGACCTTGGGAAGGGGGAAGCAGGTCGGCCAAGAGAGGAAGGAGAGAGGGAAAACTTGTTTTCTAAGTTTCCAAAACGAAGGGCTCAGATTGATTCTCATAAAGTTGATCCGACGGTCGAAATTCCACAGCTTCTTCTATAAATAGCAAGCAACTCCTTCGCAATTCTTCACACCATTCCCTCTTGTGATTTCGAAATTAGAGAGAGGTTTTAGAGAGAGGAGCTCTGGAGAAAAGCTGTAGCGAAGCTCTGGGTAAGTTTTTCGGTACTTAAGCTTTCGTAGTTCTTTCGGTAGTTAGAGTAGAAATGTTATATTAGTCTTTAATCTTCCAAGTATGATTAGATATCATATGATAGGGGTATTTTAGTCATTATTTCGAAAATCATGGTGGGGTCGAAGTTCTGGCAAAATTTCGGAAGATTAGAGTTAAAATAGCGAAGCTCTGGCGAAATTCCGCCGATTAGGGGCATCAGGGGCAAAATGGTAATTTTTACCTAAAATGCCTGTTATGATGTGAATCATTAATCAATATGATTTATATTTAAAAAACTATGTTGGAGTAGGAGTTATGTTGAAATTTTGGAGGATTAAGGTCAAAGTAACGAAGTGCTGGCGAAATTCCGCCAATTAGGGGGTCAGGGGTAAAATGGCCATTTTGACTAAAAATGTCCGTCGTAATGACAGATCCTTAACAAGTACGTTGTTATCTTGATAGGATATCACTGATTACATTCTGATTACGTTCTGACCTACTGTCGTGCCGTATACCGACAGAAATACTGATTTCCGTCAACGAAGGTACGTTCGTGTACTGTAACACCAACTCTGATGTTTATTGTATGCATTATGTATATTGTCTGTACTCTGACTGTACTATTGTCTGTCATGCCTGTACTCTGACTGTACTATTGCCTGTACTCTGACTGTACTATTGTCTGTACTCTGATTGTACTATTGTCTGTACTCTGACTGTACTATTATCTGTACTACTGTCTGTCATCCGACTGTATTGTTTTTGCCATACATATCTGATATGTATACCCTATGTCTGACCGTAGTAGATGTTGCCAAAATTCTGTGGTTGTCTGTCATACATATATGGTGTATATAAACATGAGGTTAACCGTTACCTGGGGTTCGATGCATGGACCTCAGCCCTTAATATAGCTTCAGGGTCGGGTGGACCGAGGATCGAGGAGAAGGACAAGCAGCACGCCTAGGAGTCGCGGCTGAAGACTTCTTTCTGTATTACTTTTGAAACACTCTTGTACCACTGTTTAAACAGCAAGACATGCTACCGTGGGTATTTTAATATATATATATCAGTTACTCAATCGCTCGGTGCACTACTCTGATGTTTACAAATGATGTTTGATGAAAAAAAAAAATTTATACTGCTTGTGAAAACGGGATGTTACAAATAGCTGCAATTAAGTCAGCTAAATAGGTACCCCATCCTGGGGTAAAGAACACAGAAAACCCAACCTCAAAAGAAAGAAGACCCTTGATGTCCTGAAGAACACTTCTACTCCTCTGATCAAACATATCCGGTGACCTCGACCACACACTAAATAACACCTCTTTAGATCTTCCCCCAAGAACGCAGATCTGAGCTACCAAATGATAGTCGGATCTCATAACGTTCAAACAACCAACCAACCAAGAGGATTTGAACGCAGATCCGACAGATCCGTTTATTTTCTGAGCCAAAAACACCTCCACAAACCCCAGTAACACAAAAACATAAACACAAAACAGATAAATCTCACCTCTACAGATCAGATCTGGAGAAGGAGAGGAGAGGACTCGCCACAAGGACGAGGGAATGCCACATCTTGTTAGCTCTCAAAGTTTTGATGATAACAAGACTTGAAATTATTTAAGGTCTTGAATCATGTTTAATCATATGCTTTAATTTATACTCAAGTATGGAATTGTAATACTCGAGTATGGTTGGCCTAACATAGCTGCTTAAGTGTTTCAGGAAACAATACCCGAGTATGGCCAAGGAGTACCCGAGTATCTAATCAGAAGTTCTAGCAATTGAATTCTGATTCTGTTATAATACTCGAGTATGGGTAAAATGCTACTCGAGTATCCTTTATCTTAAATATGATACTTGCTCTTGGATTAACTAATACTCACGCAGGATAAGGATATACCCGAGTATGCTTGTCTAATGTTCTGCTATGCGCTTCAGAGTAATACCCGAGTATGAGAATCAAATACTGGAGTATGGTCGAAGCTCAATACCTCCGGCATATCTTAAACACTCAGATACCCGAGTATAAGAATTCATATACTCGAGTATTGACGGAAGAAAGCGCTTCGCTGCATCGAGACCTCAGATGGAGATTTTGTCATTTAATTCAGTTTAATATGATCCTTAATGAATTGATTTCTAACCATTGACCACAGAGATTTTCGAATATTGGAATTATAGTGCAGGATCATGTGAAATCAGATTGGGTCATGCAATATTCAATGATCAACGCAATATCAGAAACTTGCTGGAATTATGGAAGAATATCTTCAATCAAACCAGGAAGCAGGATTCAAAACGCGTTGAAGCTATATTCAGCAAAACGAAATCATAGGGTGAGATTATGATCATCACCGATTCTCCAAATGCTTCAACAGAAAGAAATCAGATTATGCAGCAAATATGGAATGCTTTTGAATTCGAAAATATGATGCTGTAACGGTCATCTACAACTAGTATAAATAGGAGAAGGGTCAGCAGCTAAACATACCCAAGTACACAGCAAATAAATCGCTCAAAATTGAAAGATACTTTCAAGAGATTAGTTCCGCTAAGCTCTTGTGAGATACTTTCTGAAATACTTCCTGCCAATACTTTCGAATACTTTCGGCTGAGACTGTGTCATATTTTTCTCTTCAGTGCTTCTGATTATCTGCTCTTAGAGAGAGTCATTCATCCATTATTATTTCTTGTAAGAATCTCAGAGTATTGGGACTTTGAGATTGGGTCATTTGATTGCAACTTGTAAGGGGGAGTGTAATTGAAAAGAGAGGAATTGCTCCGAGAGTTACTGAGTGTGTAATCATTTGAACTTAAGTTAGTGGAATCCTGGAGTGTGTCTGGGGACTGGACGTAGGTCAAGGATTAGGACCGAACCAGTATAAGTTGCATTGTGTTCATCTTCTTCTTCCTTCCTCTCTACTTTTGTTTTAACTTAGAAGAAAAATTAATATCCCCAATTCACCCCCCCTCTTGGTAATATTCCGGCTTTCATTTGGTATCAGAGCACAGGTTTCTCAGTTGGGCTTAACATCCCGAGATAAGATCATGGAAGGAATATTGCCTGATGGTGCTTCAACTAATCGACCTCCAGGATTCAACGGAGAACATTACTCATTCTGGAAAGCAAAGTTCAAGGTGTACGTGCTAGCTTTTGAGTATGGACTCTGGAATGTAATTGAAAAATGAGACTACGTCCCTACAAAGATTGAAGGAGAAAGCGCCACTCCCAAAACAGAAGATGAGTTCAATGAGACTGACAAGAAAAATATTATTCTCAACAGTAAAGCTATCTTGATGCTGCAAAGTGCTCTCAGTCAAAAGGAGTACTTCGGATATGCAACTTGTCTACCGCAAAAGAAATGTGGAAGGCTTTAGAAATAGCATATGAAGGAACTTCCTAATCAAAGAAAATCGCATCAATACTCTTACCACTGAGTATGATCTATTACGAATGAAGTTCGGAGAGACCATCGCTGAGTTCCAACTCCGCTACACACATCTAACTAATCAACTAGCAGCCCTGGGAAAGACATATGGTCAAGGTCCTCAGGTCAGAAAAATTCTCAATATTTTAACAAAAGATTGGGAAGCTAAAGTAACAGCAATAGAAGAGGCCTGTGGAGAATCAATGTCTTCAGTTGCAGCCCTGTTTGGAAGCTTGTCAGAATACGAGTAAGTTAAAATTCAAGAAAGACTTGAACGAGGTCAACAACAACAACAAAAGCAAAGGTATTGCTCTAAACTCTGTAAAAGAAAAAGAAGTCAAAATTGAAGATGATGATGATGATGAAGAAATAGCCATGTTCGTACGAAGACTCAAGAAATTCTACAAAAAGGATCATGGCTTCAGAAATAGATTTCAGAAAGGAAATTCAAACAACAAAAGTGACAAAGCTCAAGTCATCTGTTACGAATGTGAGAAACCAAGACACTTCAAATCAGAATGTCCAGAGCTGAAAGACAAAGAAAAGAATAAGAATTTCAGTCGATTCAGAAAGAAGGCCTATGTGTCTGCAATATGGGGAGACAGCTCCTCAGATGAGGAAGAAGATGAGGAGAAAGAAGAAGCTTCCAATATCTGCTTGGTAGCAGAAGAAGAAAAACAACAAGAAAATGAAAAAGAGGTATTTGATCCTGAACTTACTTTTGATAAATTACTTTCTGAATACAATGAGATTGCAAGGGAACTTATTAATATCAGAAAGGAAAACAAATTGCTTAAACAACAAACAAAAATCCCACTTCTTGTTTCAAATTGTGGAAACTCTGCTTGTCCTGATAAAAATGCAAAACCTACTTATGATGAAATGTTTACTGAATACAACCTTGTTCAACATGAGTTTGAAGAACTTGCAGAAAAATATTGTGTTTTAAAAAGAGGAATACAACTCTTGAACAACAAGTAGAAAATCTTTTTCACCTGAAAATATCATATGTGACAAGTGTCCTATTCTGAAAAAGAAAAATGAGTATCTTACAAAAACTCTTGAGAAATTTACTAAAGGTAGTGAAATGCTAAATGTTATTCTAAAAGATCAAAGGGTCACTAATGATCGATCAGGTATAGGATATAATCCTATCTTTGACAAAAAGAAAGCAAAGAAGAAAACAGGTGAAAAATCTTATTTGAACTATTTTCAAAAATCAGTTCACATATCAAATCCTTTTGCTCATTGTAATTACTGCAACCGAAAGGGACATAGTACTTCTTCCTGTTTTCACAAAAAGGATGGAAGAAATAAACCTATTGGAAATTATCAATGGGTCCCAAAAGGAACTTATGTTCCTATGGCCCAAACTAACCCCAAAGGACCCAAGAAAAGATGGGTACCTAAAACTTAATTTTTTTGTTTCAGGTTTGTTTGAGAGCATCAAGAATAGACAAGTGGTACATTGACAGTGGATGCTCCAGACATATGACAGGAGATCAAGCTAAATTTGTGGCAATGAAATCAAAAGATGGTGGTAAAGTCACCTTTGGAGGCAACCAGTCAGGAAAAATTACTGGAATTGGTGAAATTGGCACAAAAGAAGGACCCATGATCAAAGACGTCTATTTGGTAGAAGGTCTCAACCACAACCTCCTAAGTGTAAGTCAAAGTGCTGACAAAAATAATTGGATCATATTTGACTCAGAAGAATGTCTCATTGTCAAGAAAGATGATCTTCCTATCGACAAAGGTAAACTCAAAATACTGTTTAAAGCTCCTAGAGAAGGTAATTGCTATACATTAGATTTACCTAAAATTATTTCCGAAAAACGTTGATATTTTTATTTTTTTATTTATTACATAAATAGGGGAATTAATGAAGGGTATTTTTATTTTTTTATTTATTACATAAATTTTAACAAAACACTCTTCATTAATTCCTCTAACTCCCAAAACGACGTCGTTTTGGGGTTAAAGGAATTAATGAACTCCCAAAACGACGTAGCTTTGGAGTGACTTGACAGAACCTTATGTCAAGTGACATGACAAACGATAAACCCTATTTTATATATATATATTGTGTGTGTGTGTGTGTGTGTGTGTGTGTGTGTGTGTGTGTGTGTGTGTGTGTGTGTGTGTGTGTGTGTGTGTGTGTGTGTGTGTGTGTGTGTGTGTGTGTGTGTGTGTGTGTGTGTGTGTGTGTGTGTGTGTGTGTGTGTGTGTGTGTGTGTGTGTGTGTGTGTGTGTGTGTGTGTGTGTGTGTGTGTGTGTGTGTGTGTGTGTGTGTGTGTGTGTGTGTGTGTGTGTGTGTGTGTGTGTGTGTGTGTGTGTTAAAGGAACCAAGTGGCCCCCATGAAGGTGGGGTGGGTTCGAACCTTACTTTCATTGAATCTTTTTTTTTTTTTTAAATGATTAAACTCCACCCCAAAAAAAAAAAAAAACCATCACCGGATCTCTTGCTGCTGGTGGCCTAAGCCCAGGTGCTGGCGGTTACAGGCCGTCCGGCGGCTAGCCGTGTAACATCCCAACTTTTCACAAGCAGTATAATTTTTTTTTTCCAAAACATCATTTCAAATCATCAGAGTAGAGCAACAGAGCGATTGAGTAACTGATATGTATATATAAAACGCCGTAAGTCTGGCTGGTTACAACAATGATGCGAAACCACGTGGTTCAAGTATATAACAAAAGAAAGGCTTCCACTGGAACAACAAAAGGAAGTCTTCACTAGGGTCTTCTACTCGGCCGCTTGCCTCTCTCCTCGGTCCTCGGTCCTCCTGGAACTCGACGCTATGTTAAGAGTGAGATCCGCACCGATCTCGGTGTAACGGTTAACCTCATACTTACATACACACAACATATGTACCACAAGTATTCATATCATCAACAGTATAAAAGCACGCAACCGATGCAAATGTATCGCCCCTAGCATTCAGATGTATCGCCCATAGCATACTGATGTATCGCCCATAGCATACAGATATATCGCCCATAGCATGCATATGTATCGCCCGTAGCAAACACCAACATATCAACAGTACATAACATATAACAGAGCTATCAACTACCACATACAATACACATAGCACATACATGCATACCATAAATATCAGAGTTAGTGTTACAGTACGCGGACGTACACCAATAGTACATAAACACACAACAGACATAAAGTCATCATCTATCACATATACACATACAATACTCATACTACATACCCGCATATAGTAAACATCAGAGTTAGTGTTACAGTACGCGAACGTACCTTCGTTGACGACTTTAGGTACTACTGGCGGAAAAACGTACTTTTACGGGAAAACGTGAAACAGCGGCACGTCGGGCAGCGTAACGACAGCAAATTAGGATTTCTGACGTCCTATAAGAGTAATATCACTTTTATTAGTGATTTGATACTATATCTGGCATTTTAGGTAAAAATTACCATTTTGCCCTTCTACCCCTAATTGGCGGAATCACTTCGTTACTTTAACTTCCACTTTTCAGGAACTCAATCCCTACCAAGTTTTACCTCTTCAGGCATATTTTTCAATGCAATGAGGCCTAAAACATTAGTAGAAATCTCGCTCCCTACTTACTAAATCTAACTACGGAAGTAAAGACTAGTACTTAAAAACTAGAAGCTCGGTACCGGAAAACTTACCCAGAGCTTCGCTACAAATTTTTCCAGAGCTTCTCTCTCTAAAATCCTCTCTCTATTTCGAAATCCACAAGAGGATTTTGGTGTGAAGAATTTCAAAGGAGTTGCTTGCTATTTATAGAAGAAGTTGTAAGGGCATAATAGTCTTTTTCATATTTCAACCTTCATTTTCAACCATGGAAATTAGGGGTTTTGGTGGATGATTTGCAGCCATGGAAAGCTTCAAAAACGTGCAGCCCTCCTCCAAGCAAAGATGAGTCATCAAACCATTTTTGCTTTTTGCCTCCGGCCCGAAAAGTTCCCCGATCGATGTCCGTTTCGCGAAATCTCAAAATTCTGAATTCATAACTTTGAAGATCTTCCCTTTCTCATCAATAATATCTAATTTAACTTTGATTTCGGTCTCTTACAGGGTTCCAACAGTCCTGTTGAAGTTTTCTCGAAAAACGTGTCCGAACGCGTCCGGTGCCGGAACTCGTTTTCGGAATCATCAACCTCTGGATAATAATTCACTGATTCCAAATATGTCCATGAAAATTCCCAATTCTTTTCCAAATGTCACAACATAACCTTTTCGTCCTCTTGGCTATCTAGCCTTTTCTCAGAATTTCCCTATTTCGTCTTATTAGGAAAAAGCACAAACGGCTTCAGAATTAACTTCCGTAAGAGTCTAACGGAAGATAAAATTCCACTGATCAATATTCTACCCTGACTTTGGAAATCCCATTCCTGGTTCTCTAGATAGGATCCGTTTCCTATTTATTAAATCACTATTCATCATATTTAATTATAATATTAAAATACTACAACTTGATCAAATATCATGATATTTTATTTCAAAATTCTATCCATTCTTTTCCATTTTTTCGGTCAAACATATCTGGTCCTTTTTTAATTAATTTTCGTTTTTATTAATTATTTAATTAATTAATATTATATAAAATAATTATTTAATAATTATTTTTATATAATTTTTTACAAAATTTCCCTATTGGTCCATACTTGTTTTTAGGCTCAAAAATACCTAAACTCATCCATTTTCCTCAAAAATTCTAATTAATTAGCAAATATGTTTTTACTAATTCTTGGCCAAAAACCACTAATTTTAGGGTTTTACATAATTATCTCTGAATTTCTTTCGCTTAAGCTTAAGTAATTAGCCAATAATTACCTAATTACTTTCTTATCAATAGTTGATAATTTTCTTAATTAGCATGCCTCATTACCTCATAACTTTTGTATTGACATCTTTGTTTTCATATCTCCTGCATTATCTTAGCATTTACGGGGGTATTACGGTCATTTCCTTACTTTTTGAGTATTCTTCTACAATTTCTCCAAGTTTGTAACTTAATAAATTACCTAAATTAGGGACAATATCCTTCCCTATTTCAAATAGATTTTTACTTGCTTCTTTTATAGCTTTCACAGGGTATTTATAACCCACAATGTGCTTAGGGACCTATTTGCATATTTCCAACTGTTTTAGGGACCTATTTGCAAATTATCTAATTTCAAGAGAAATTACCCTAACAACAAGGTAAATTCAATACAAGGTGTTTGAGACCTCATATTCACCTATTTTCAAGAGAAGTTACCCTAAGTCAGATTTTAGGGTATTACAAGCCGCGTTGGCCCTCCGATGAGGGTCATTTTTCAATTTTTTTAATTTATTTAAAAACTAAGGACAAAAGGGTAAATTCACCTGAATTTGAAAATCTCAATATGGTCCTTGGTACCTTTTAAGTCCTTTAACAAATTTAACAAACATTTTGAAATTTTGCAAATTTAAAAGGTATTTAAATATAGGGTTAAGGTGCAAAAATACACATGTGCTTTGGTCTGAGGAGTGCCCACTAGTAAGTGCTTTTTTGAGGTGCAAAAGGGCACACGTGGTTACAAATTAGGTGCAAAAATACCGTTGACTGTTAAGTTTAACTTTGATCGTTAAATTTGACTTTTTTGTTGACTGGACGATGATGTGACATTTCAAAAGTGCAAAAATACACATGTGGTTTGTCAAAAGGAGTGTCCAACACTAAATATATTTTTTTTAATTTAATAATTTTACTTCAATTAAAGGAAAATTATTATTTCTCTAGGTATTCTTTCTGGAGGCCAAATTTTTTCTTCTAATTTATCATTTTGGGAAGGGGGATTTATTCAATGGGTAAAAACGGTAAAAAAATTATTTCCTTTTTTTTTAAAAAAAAATCCTTATTAAATTTTCTAATTAATAATTGCTAAATTTTCTCCTTATTTCTTCCCCTCTCGTAATTCTCTTGATGTCGTCGCCGCCCTCCTCCATTGTCACCCTCACCCCTGTTTTCCAAACCTCCTATCAACTTGGCGTTTGTCGCCTAATCTGCCCACTCCGGAATCCCCACCACTGGATCCCCTACCACCGTCACCCTCACCCTTGTTGTTTGTGTTTTTCTTTTTTTTTTTTTTCTTGTACTGGTTTTCTCTTTTAAATCGAGAGTTAAAACTTGTAAGATTTGAAATTGAAACTAGAGGTGTTGTGCAATTTTTCGCTTGGATTTTCTTTTGTGCATATAATTTTATTGTATTTAAGGAGCCAGTGAAAAATTTCTCCAATAAGTGGAGATTTGAATGAGGGGTGAAAAGTTTGAGATTATTTTTTCTTTCCTTGGTGATTTTGGTTTAGAGGCTAGATATGTAGATATGAAGGTTGAGTTGGTGTTAAATTTGGCGTCTAGGAAAAAAATAATTTTTTTATTAAAATAAAATTATTAAATTAAAACTATTAATTTAAGAAAAAAAAAATTTAGTGTTAGACCTTTTTTTTTTTGACAAACCACATGTATATTTTTACACATTTGAAATGCCACGTCATCGTCCAGTCGGCAAAAAAATCAAACTTAACGGTCAAAGTCAAACTTAATGGTCAAACGGTATTTTTACATATAGTTTATAACCACATAGTCACTTTTGTACCTTAAAAAAACACTTGCTACTGGACACTCTTTTAACGAAAGTATATATATATTTTTACATTTTAACCCTTAAATATAATTTTCCCTTTAAAAAACAAGTTTGAGACAAGAAATATATAGTAAATCACTCTTTTGGTAGGCAACTTCTACCATCACTAAATGATGTGAAATAAATTGCGGACAAGTGGACGAGTCAGGGCTTAAACGTGTTTCCCCATTGCCCCTCACTTTCTGGTCGTCTTCAAGACTTTTTCCACCCCCATTTCCTTACCAAGTCCTGGTCAAGCCATTTATATTGCCAGGTTTGAACCTTCCTTCTTCTTTCATAACTCTTTCTTTACCAATAAGTTCCCCCACCTCACTATTCCAAACCAAAATCCACCTCTTTAAGAAATCTTTAATTCCTTCCCCTTCATAGTTTCCTAAAAAATCATTCAAAACCCCACAAACCCAAACTTCACAAAACTCGAAAACTTGCCGTTCATACAAAGATGCTGGCAAATTCGGATACCCTTCGGAGGCAAATCAAAGAAAGCCCTGAACTTTCTTCAAAATCTTTGCTTCCCGGTATCGAAATGGAGGAGCTTAGTCTTTATCGGAAACACCGTCTTACTTCGTCGACGTCATCTCCGCGGCCGAGGCCACGGCCCACCTGCACTTGCTCGAACCGGCCCGGTTCGGTTCGGTGCACGCGTCACGGGTACGCCGTGCCGGAGAGGAGGTTAAAGAAGCGTCCGACGAGCCAAGAGATCTTGAGGAGGGCTCTAACGCCGCCGCCGCGAAGGTTGGCTCTTAGGTGGCTGAATTTCCGGCCGACTCCGAGCAGGCTCTCTGTTATGTCCATGGCTTGATTTTTGATCTGGTTTGGTAATTATTGGATGAGTTGTGTAATTATATTTTTCTTTTGTTCATCTTTCTTCCTAATTACTTGATTCTGCAATTTGATGTTCCTTTCAACATGATGATAATTCGGTATTGTAATCTGCGTTGGGGAAGTCATGTTCTGTTTCTGACGAATGTATCCGTACTTCAAAGTACTAAAGTAAATAAATTATGGGTAATTGCGAAAAGCATGAGATTGCCTTGTGAAATTTTTTGTTATTTTTATACAGTTTTCAAAATTGTCTGTCAGTTTGGCAAAAAAAATAATTATCTGTCAGTTTACTGGAAGAGAATAAGTATGCCAGTGGCTTCTCTCGTCATGTTTGTGTTGGTTTTAATATGTAACTATGATGTTCTTAGAAAAGAAAATGAGTTTGATCATCTTGGGCATGATCCAACTCCGATGTGATCGCCCAGATTAGTAATTCAAAGAAAATTTCAGCTTAACTTTGACTTGCCGGTTTATAGAGAGAGCGCAATCCTAAAAGGTTAGCCAATTAGGTAAATGAACACCTTAAATTTATAAACATGCAGAATGCTTCCTTAATACGATCAAATTAGGTAAATATGTTTTATATTAATTACTTATCCTATGAAGAATGGGTATTAAATTGACACAATTTCATCTGTTCACACGAGGTAAAAAAACAGACTTGACTTGTGCTCATACTTGGAATTTGGATGGTTAACTGTTGAAGCAGCAGCTACAACTAAATAGAAGATCATTTGGTTGTTTATTTATCCGTTTTAGCTTTGAGACACAACCACCAAATATATTTGTTCACCAGACTGCCTTGTTGTTTGTTCCTGATAGTGACTTTGCAATGCCTTCACAATGTTAATCCGGACACAAAAATCTGAGAGAGAGAGAGAGAACAAAAGCAAAAAACATTACAGAAGAAGAATGACCTGCACAGATGATCATTTTTCAGAAAGCAGCAGGCAGCAGAGTTTCCTCTGTTTTCAAATTTTCTACCTTTACTACTTTTGATCCCATACATTGCGTGTACCCTCTCTTTTATCATTTTTCAGGTCCAATTACAAAATGGTAAAAAGGGCCTAGTTAATCAAGAATATATGTGTGTGTGTTGATGAAGAAACATTACATTACAACAGAAGGTACTACTATATAGACTAGAACTAACCTAATTCCTAGCAGTTACACTGCCACTAGAAAACATTCCTTGAAGTTTTCTAATATCAATGACAATACGAACAACATTAATCGGAGTCGTTGCTGTGAAATCATATACCATATAATAAGATGCAAATAGAAAACATGCACACATCCTCTGTTTTTCCGAATTTGATGCCACTAAGACAATTGAGAATGTTACTTTGTGAAACACATGAAGCCTCCTAAGTCAGACAAAAACCAATCTGCCCTAGAGATCGGACAAACCAAGAATAAAAATGTTCTGTTGATTCAATCTCACCATCACAGAACTTGCATTAAAGAGATATCGGTAGGCCATGATTCGTGAGAGCCTCTATTGTAGTTGAAGCACCTTTTAGAAAGCTTCCATATGAACGGTCGCACCTTATGGGGTACTGGGGAGTGGGGATCACAATTCTGATGTAGCAAGTTTTTATAGTCAATCCGCTACTGAATATTAGTCTTCCAAGCTAATTTGTCTTGTACATCCACGTAAATCAAGATAAAAACTTCTCTCATATACTTATTTCATAAATCACGTTAGAAACTTAGCTTCTACTACTATTCCAAACTAAAAAGTAGTGGATAAAGTTGTTAGCACAACTTTGTTAATAGTTGACCTATCATAGTATCTACTACTCTTGTTTTATTTTTAAGTCATTTTTTAAGGAAAATTTTGGTTCTTAGTATAAGTCGACTTTCGCAGTATTAAATGCCTTTTTTTTCTTTTTATAATTTTACTCCTATTAATTGCAATAAATAAACAAAATTTATTCATGTTGACTTTCGAAACCATTCATAAATAAATATAAAATTGGAAATATAGCCCATAATTAATGAGTTAATTAATTCTTCTCAGTATATAAAAGTTAGTTAATTGAGACTTATAAATACGATCAAAATGGTATCATAGCTTCATATCTGACTTTCATTGGTTTATGTCACCTACCGTGGTAATCAAAGCAAAGGCCGAGGCCCCTGACCATCACCAACTCTCCACTGTAAATATGTTTGTGTGCATCTATAGAGTGGTATCATAGCTTCATCCCACTTTCATTGGTCCATCCCCTTACAAATCCATGATTTTCATGAGATCTGTTCACAATGCTTCCATTACTCAACCTGGAGCAATATTTTGGTTTCAGAACTATAGCAAAAATAGCATCCTTAGTTGCAGTAAATAAGCCTCCATCATCCAAATTTTTAAAAGGAGATAATGACTCGTTGGTTGAGTATTCTCGCGAATTCGGTTTTGTCGTAGTAGCTTTTGCCGTCGTTATCTGGAAGGAAAACTACAAGGTTGATATAGTTTTCTGTATGTGATAATTTTGGAGAGGTTTTGAGATAAGTAGGTAAGTTGGAATCACTCATGAATTTATATCAAACAAGATCAGATTCTATAGAAACTGAGCTTATGCATAATTGATTTTACACTACAGATCTTCTCTCCTTTTAAATATATTCATGATTCATCAATCTGCTTAAAAGCATTTCTTCCATGGGATAAATATTTAGAAGGTGAAATGTATACTCATTAAGTAATTAAAAAAATTTATGAACAAATTTTTTTTGGGGTCCTATGGGCTTGGGATAAATATTTTCCTATGTAAAAATACATTAAATTTTATATTATATTAATTCTAGAAAGAAAATTTTCTGAACAATTTTTTTTTTTGGGGCCTTGTATTCACTACCCGTCATTGCATGTCGTGGGATCCAAGTATATGATTGGGGGCCAAGTGCCTACCTGGAGCATTGATGAATTTTTTTTTTTTAAATTAATACATGTTTGAATAATTACCCACCCTTAAATTAAATGTTCACCCTTAATACATCAAAACTACACTTCGTAATTGGATGGGGGATAATGGTTAAATGATTGTTTAGTGCCTTATATTGGAAAAGATGTATTTGATAGCATTGATAATAAGATATTTATGATGGAATTTCAAAAAATAAGGCCTAGAAGGATGACATTGTAATTATTTTTATTATAATATACTTTTGTTATGTAGTTGCATTTCTAATCGCACTTACCCTTGCTTATCTAAATGACAGGGTTTGTAAAATAACTGCCTCTCTTATTACATCATTAGTATTCACTTGATTTCATGAATATTTTTTTATATTATTTTCCTTTCTTGTTTATATATTTTTTAATATATTTAAAATTTTCCTTAAAAAAAAATTTCCCACCCTTCGTAAACTTTTCGGATTCACCCCTGGTCCGGTGTATGCAGTCCGGCAACATCGTCATTATATTATAACTGAGGATATCCTGCATATTTTACGGGATTGTCATTATGCGAAGCAAATGTGGATGTCTCTTCTTTCGACTAGCCATATTTCTTCCTTCTTTTCTGCGCGGCTTAGGGATTGGTTAGCCATGAACCTCAGAGGTAATCTTGGGAGAAGTGCAGGCGCAAATTGGAATATTATTTTTGGGGTTGCTATTTGGAGGCTATGGGGGTGGAGGAACTCTGCTATCTTTGTTCCCAATTTTGTTAAACCCTCCCACCCGGAGATCATCGTTCTCCATTCTTGGAGGAGGTTTGCTATTGGACCTGAGTTGGCTCTTGAGTCCCATAATTCTGATCTGGTCTCGGATGGGCCCTTATCATGGGTTAGACCTCCTGCGGACTGGGTTAAGCTGAATGTGGATGGGGCGGTTAGTCTAAGGACATCTCTAGCGGGTGTTGGGGGAGTATTACGTGGAAGTCAAGGTGAGTGGATAGGCGGCTTTACTAAGAGTGTTGGCATGTGTAACGTTCAGTGTGCGGAGGAGTGGGCTATTTTGGAGGGTCTTAACCTTGCTTGGGATTTAGGCCTTAAAAAGGTTATGGTGGAGTCGGATGCCAGTGTTCTGGTCACCAGCTTACTAGACGGGAGTTTCAACCATGGGAGTCTGTTGTTTTCTCAGATTCAGGATTTATTGGGACGTCAGTGGAGTGTATCTCTTCGACATATCCCTAGGGAATGTAACCGGATTGCTGATGCTCTTGCAAAGTTGGGGATGTCTAAATCTGATATTTTGAGTGAATGCCCTATGCATCTTAGGGCTTGGGTGGATCAAGAGTGTTTGGGATTAATTTCCCCCTTGTTTTGATTATGTAATTTGCTTTCTTTAGGCCTTGCGCCTCCTTTATATCAAAAAAAAAAAATAAAAAAAAAATAACTGCAATACTAAGATTAGTCTTTTCTACGACATGGTCCACACTATACAACATTTTAATTAAAAAAGGAGTGGAAAAAAAAAAAAACAGATCTGAGATTGATTTTAAGAATGTTTAACGTCAAGGAAACTAGGGAGAGGATGAAAAATAAATGGTCTAACAACCAATAGCTTTAAATAATATGGGCAAATAATCCAAACAGAGCCGCCCAGAGCAATAACCATAAACGATTTCGAACCTATCTCTTCCTCAATACTTCTCCGGTCCTAATTATAGGAATACTTTTGTAGTACAATTTACACTATAAAAATGTTCTTATAATTAAAACCGGAGGTAGTATTATATTATATTATCTCTTTGCTAATTATAAAACCTAGTTAACTTTTTTTAAAGATATTAAGGATGCTAAATAAGTTATTTAATCATTTCATATGTTGCGTATCCTTAAATTATATATTAGTTTATTAGTTAAACTAATTAGTTTGAAGAAAAAAACAAAAATAAAAATGCTCTAAAATAATTTAATTAATTTTCTTAATCTCTCTAAGAAAGTCAACTAGATCTTAATATTCGGGGGGCCAAATGTATAAATTTTTAGGATAAATGTACAAAATTTTTGGGCTAAATATATACAAAAATCCAATCTACATTAGATATTAGGGACAATATTTTTTTTTTTGGGGCCATGTATCAATGAAGATCTGTCCTTGGTTACTTCCTTTGTACTAAATATAAAACATAGTTAATTTTTTTAGAGATATTAAGAAAGCTAATTAAATTACTTTAAAACTCCTAACTTATTAACTGATATATAATCTAAGGATGCACAACATATGATATGATTAACTAACTTATTTATTTTTCTTAATCTCTCCAAAAAAGTCATCTTTATCTTATATTTAGGGTGGAAGGGAATATTATCTGTAAAAGTAGTGGTCACCTTAAGAGGAGCAAGCAGAGCGCACCATGTGGCAGGCCTCCTAACTTTCACATATTTTTTATTTGGCTAAAGTATATTTTTAATCCTTTAAGTTTATATGAGGTATACTTTTGGTCTCTTAACTTTATAAAGTATATTTTTAGTTCTATAATTCTAACACTGTTAATTTTGCTAATAAAAAATGCAAACTTAAGTGATAACGGTGTAAATTTAAGTGATGACTGTGTAATTAAATGCTATTAGGCTTAAATTTAAAATATGGGTAAATTGAAGAATATATAAAATTTTTGTAATTAAATGTTATTAGTCATCGCTTGAGTTCGTTGCGTCAGCGTTTTCCATTAGCAATATTAACGGTGTTAGAATTTTAGAACCAAAAGTATATTTTATGAAGTTAAGAGACTAAAAATATACTTTATGTAAAACTTAAAAGATTAAAAATATATTTTAGCCCTTTTTATTTTTGGCTTTCCCTTATTTTAACAAGCCCATTAGCCAGAATTAATGGCTAGCCCAATCCCGAATTAAGGAGACATCGATGAAGATTTGAAAGATGATATGTCTAGGATTAGCTAGTCTGAAACAAAAAAGAGAAGATTAAAAAACCTTGCAATAATATATCAACAAAAAAAAAAAACCTTGCAATAAACAAACTTTCTAGGGGACAATCAGGAGTATAAGGAAAGACAAGATGAAGTGAATGATTAAAGCATATTTTTATATGATTTTTATAATTAAATTGAGATTTTTAATGTATTTTCTCGGATATTAATGCATGATTAAATACTAATTTGAGTTAGAGACATTTGTATTGAATTAAGTGTAATTAGGAGTAAAATGGTCATAATTTATTAATTATTAATGCAAATGATTTCTTAGACTTTTGATCATACCTTTTGCTTAATCTTGCATTGTAGGTATTTAAGAAGAAAATTTGAGATTTTGGAGGGTCAGAATTAATATATTTGAGGACTAGAAAAAATTACAGAAAATGTTCCTATAATTTCTGAAAATTGCAATCAATGTAGAAAAGATGTAACATCCCAATTTCAGAGCCAATTTTTTTTTTTTTTTAAAATCAGAGTAAAGCTTTGGAGGGTAAGAGTAACTGATTCCCATTCAAACAATAACCAGAGTGTAACATAGTATTGATATAGCATCCTATTGTTCTCCTAGGTAAATACGGAAAACAATAAAGCGACATCTCCGTCTAAGAGCTCACTCGTGCTACATGCCCTCCAACCATGAGCCTACTCGTGCAGCTTGCCTCGATCTCCGATCCGTGGTCCTCCTGACCCTGAAGCTATAGCTGAGATTCAATTTATCGAATTGAATCTCAAGTAACGGTTAACCTTATGCTCAAATAAAACAAGATACGGATGACAGATATTCAAAACATAACAAAGACATATCTCTTATGCATATAGCAAATGCATGATTGCATGATTGTGACACAGACAGAACATAAGCATTAAAGCAGTACATAAAGTCCTACACAATATTAGCCTGCACAAAAACCAGTGCCACGATGTATGGTCGTGTCCTCAGCGCTAGGAAAAACTCTAACGGTATCATTAAGTCTATAACCCGTGTGAAACGTATGTATAATTGGTAATCTGACGAGTCTCTAACCGTGAATGTATCTCGGTGACCCCTAACGAATCTCTATCCGTGAATGTACCTATCACATATATGTATATGAGCAGCACTAGATTAGTGTTACAGTACGCGTCCGTACCTTCGTTGATGTACGTAAATGTTTCTGGCGGAAACTTGTACTTTCTGATGGAAACCAGCGGTTCGTCCGACAGCGGCACGTTGGACAGCGTAACGGCAGTAAACTAAGATTTCTGACGTCCTATAAGAATAATATCACTTCCATTAGTGATTTGACACTATAACTGGCATTTTAGGTAAAAATTACCATTTTGCCCTTCTACCCCTAATTGGCGGAATTTCGCCAGCACTTCGTTACTCTGACAAATTTTCTTCCCGAAATTTTGCCAGAACTTTGACGCCATTTCAATTTTCGAAAATAAAGACTAAAATAGCCCTCCCATATGATACCCAATCATACTTGAAAATTTAAAGGCTATTCTAGCATTACTACCCCTAATTTTGAAAGAGCTATAAAAGCTTCAACTTTTCAGGTACTCGATCCCTACCAAGTTTTTACCTCGTCAGGCATTTTTCAATGCAATGAGGCCTAAAAACAATAGTAGGAATCTCATTCCCTACTTACTAAAACTATCTAACAATTTTACTATCTTTCGAACTAAAAACTAAAGCCCGAAAGACTTACCCGTTGAAGACTTCTGCAGAACTTCTCCAGAGCTTCTCTCTCTTCTTTCTCACTCAAGAATTTCGGCCAAGAGAGGAGAGGAATTGGTGTGAAGATTTTGAAGAGGGAACTTGCCTATTTATAGAATTTCTAAAGGACATGGATGGAATTCTTGAACTTGTTACAACCTTGGAAATTCAACACCATAATGGTGTAAAATCCTTGACCATGGAAGAGAGTTGGCCGAATTTGAGGGCTGGTGTGGCTGCTTCCAATTGGTCCAAAAATGATGCATAAACTTGCTTTATGCCCGGTCTAGCCGAATTTCCCCGATCGGTACCCGATTCGCGTGATTTCGGAGAAATCTCAAAATTCTGGATTTACAACTTTGAAGACATGTTCTCACTTACTAGAAATGTCCAAGTTAACCTAAATTTTGATTTCATATAGGGCTCCAACAGTCCGGTTGAAGTTTTCTCGAAAAACGTGTCGGAACGTGTCCGGTTTGAACGCATTTAAATTATCAACTTCTTCAAAAATTCACTGACTCCAAATATGTCAAAATAAATTCAAACTCATTCCTAGATGTTGAGTTAGAATTTATTTTCTTTAGATCCAAAAATATACCTATATGCATTTTTCCCTATTTTGTTTTATTAGGAAATGCACAAACGACTTCAGAATTTTCTTCCGGAAGATAATAACTCACTGATCAATATTTTTCCTTGACTTTGGAAATCCCATTCCTAGATCTCTAGATAGGATCCGTTTCCTAATTTCTAAATTACTATTCACATTTTTTCACTTTAATTAATTATATTATATTATAACTGCAACTTGCAACAATTCTTTTATACATATATATATATATATATATATATATATTTTTTTTTTTTTTTTCCTTTTTCTTTGGGCAATTTCGGCTGGCCCATTTTTATTTAATAAATATTTATATTTTTTTATTTGATTAATTATTTAATTAATTAAATAATTATTTTTACATAATTTTTTTACAAAATTTTCCTATTGGTCCATTCTTGCATTTAGGCTTAAAAATACCTAACCTCAACTATTTTTCTCAAAAATTTCCAATTAATTAGTAAATATACTTTTACTAATTTTCAACCATTTTCTACTAATTTTTTAGCTTTACATAATTATCTCTGAATTTCCTTTGCTTATGCTTAAGTAATTAGCCCAATATTACTTAATTACTTAATTATCACAAGTTGATAATTTTCTTACTTAGAACAACTCATTACCTTCATACTCTTGCATTAACATTAGCATTTCCATGCCTCTTACATTATTCTATAATTTGCAAGGGTATTATGGTCTTTATATTACTTTTTGAACATTCTTATACTATTTCTCCAAGTTCATAATTTATTAAATTACCATAATTAGAGATTATATACTCTCCTAATTCACTTGGTCATTTTACTGCCTTTTAGGATTTTTCATCATTTTTTTCTAAGTTATTTATGTCACTTAAGGGGCATTTTCGTCATTTTGGCACTTTGGCCCTTAAATTCCCTAATTTCCTACAGAAATTAACTTAGAACAATAGACTATATTTCCACGAGTCTTACTATCATAAATTTCACTTATGAGAAATAACCCATTTATTTATCAAAATATAATATTTCAGATAAAGAAATATGCGGGTATTACAAAAGAGATCAGAGAAAATTATACAAAAGTACCCATATTTTTTGAAATTTTATTGCCCTGCCAATGTTTCATAAATTTACAATTAAGTTCCTCCTCAAGAACTTTTGAAAATATCAGATAGGTTCCTGGTCAAAATAGGTTTTGACCAAAGACCTTGTGACCATCAGATAAATAAAAAAACAGAGACGCTGGAAAATCAGAGAGAGAGAGAGCCGCGGCAAGTTTGGAAATCATAGAGAGCTTGGGAGGATGGAAGAGATAGGAGGAGGAGACCACCACCGTCAGCGTCTCCTCCTCCCCACCACAACATCCTCCATTACCGGCGAGACCAAGCTCGACGTTGCAGAACCTCAGAACCAGCGCCGTAGAAGAAACTCGACCTTGGAAGCTTGGACAGTGTGCTGCGACGGGAAGCTCAGAGGAGAGTAAGAGAGCTTGATTCGAACGAGCCAGAGATGAGGAGAGAGTTAGAAACCACCGTCGGACTTCCCTCCTCCGTTCACCACCATCATCTTCACTGCACCATCGCATCACCTCTGCCACCACCGTGTTCTGTTCTCCGTCCACACCTCCATCCGTCTTCACGACTTCACGTACCAGACTTCCATCACCATCGACGGCCTCCTCCATCCACCCATCATCACCTTCACATTTCGATTTCATCTCATAGTCATTAGTGTTAGTATGTGTAATGTTAGTATGTGTATATTGGGCCTATCCTATTGGGCTTGTACATGTGTGTGTGGCTATGCCTATATGCCTATATAAGGCATTGATTGTACATTGATTGAGTAATGAATAATACACATTTATTGAATTTAACATGGTATCATAAGCTAGGTTTATTTATCAAGTTTGGGTTAGGCCAAACTGTCAAGAAGCTCTTATCTATGTGGTTAATTTTTTCAAGAAAGAGGTCAAGACAATTGAGAATGCATTTTATGTGGTGTATTTTCAAGAAAGAGGTCCAAACGAGTGGCTGACAAAGGAAGAAACAGCCCACTTGTGCGGCTCTATTTTCAAGAAGTTAATAGCCCATAACAGGAAGGGTTTTGTTTTTGTTTTTTATTTTCGGGTCAAATTTTTCCCCCAACCCGGTTGGATCTTGAATTCACGATTAGGGCAGTGTCCCTTTTTTTTCACGATAGATGGTTTTTGTTCGGCGTCCATGGTGGCTGCCGGTGGCTCGACGTTCTTGGTTGGTTGAAGCTCCGGCGGTGGTTCGCGGTGTCGCACATCTCGCGGTTCTTGGTCTTCGCGGTGCTCGCGGTGATTCGAGGGTTTCGACGGTGATTCTTGCCCCTTTCTCCGGCGGTGGTGCGAGGTTCACTGGTGCTTCGTGATTCTCGGTTAAAACTCGCGGTTGTGCAAGATCGACGGTGGTTCGCGGTCTTGGTTTTCGCGGTGCTCGCGGTGTTTCGCGGTTGGTCGTTCTGGTTTGCGATTCTTGAACGATGATCTCAACGATGGTCGACGGTGGCGGTGGCTCGTGAGATTGGCGATGGTTCAAGAGAACATAGTCCTGTTTTCGTGAGATTGGCGGTGCTTCAAGAGAAGACAGTCCTGTTTTGCACGATATGCTCCGATTAAGGGCTTGGCAGAACAGATTCTTGATTTCTTGGTTCTGTCTCGGTGGTTCGCGGTTTTGCACTGACTCGCGGTGGATGGTTCGTATTGATTGATTCTGTGTGATAGTCGATTCTGTTGGGTTCTGCTTCTGGGCATCCTTAAAGTTATGACTGCAGGGGGTCGTTCAATACGACAAAATCATGGTTGGGATAATACCTTGGTTAATTGTAGATTGCTCTAACGAGGGGGAGTGGCAATCGTCTTGGTCTTGTTTGTTTTTATTCGATTCTTCCGCGATGGTTTAATCTGTTGCTCCCGATAATTTTGGAGTTAGTATGGCACAAACAAGATATTGAAGTAGAGGAGATAGAAGGATCCTCTTTGGTAAAGGGAAGGAAATTACTTTAGAAATAGTTTTTCATTGAGATTACGGCCAAGATTACGGTTACTAGCTTCGAGGATGAAATGGTTTCCGATTAAATCCTTTTTGAATGAGGTGGGAATCTTTATACGGAAGAACATTAGAGCAGTGGCCTTTTCTACCTCAGTTTCCATTGTATTGGGCCTTTGTTACTTGTCTCTAAAATTCACGACGTTGCCGTCTCCAATAATAGTTCCATATTCAGATTTAATTACAAACCTTCAAAGTGGATATTATGCAGCAACAGAAATTGTTTCAATTCCTTTTCACTGAGGCGATCAGAGTATTTAGCAATAGGTTCTCAGGTTGCGATCCTCTCTCAGCACAGTGGCATTAGAGGTCTGGTTTAGAGCTTCGGTCATTAAGAAGCACACTCCAGTCTTCCAAGAACATGACCTCGAGTTACGGTTTCAATGAGAATATTGTTTGATGTTTGTTAGAATTATTGGTACCCTCATGTGCTTTCTTATTTGTGCAAAAGGGTTATTACTCCAAACAGTGAGTTCGGATTTTATCAAGGCGAGGCGAAATGATTCCTTATTTTTGAGTTTTTCTGCACTTAAAACTAGAGATTGAAAGCAATGTGGTGTTGCTTGGAAGAGGACCGAGGTAAAGCTTCAAGATCTGCCTATTGTTCTTGGGGCATCTTTGTGTGTTGCACAATATATGTGAATTAAGGAATGAAGAAATGGATGCACAATATATGTGAATTAAGGAATGAAGAAATGGATCCCGAGCTGAAGTTTGGCAATTATTTGCTGTTTGGGGTCCATGTGTGACCCGTTCGTTGTGTTGTATTCTCAATGACATTATTCCATTGAGAGGTTATTTCATTTGTCCCATTGTTTCGTGGTTGAAGTTCAATGGGTGAAGAATATTGCAAATAGAAGAAGTTGCAGATTGGTTTGGGTCAAGGAAGAGTGAGGGGCCAAGAATATTGATGGTCTTGTTTAGAAGAGAAAGCTCAAGCACAGGGAAGAATAAATTCAGGAGTACCTGGCAGAGAAAGCTCAAGAAGAGATATTTGTGAAAGAAGAAGACTTGTGAGGCCGTTTGGTGTTTGTCTCAGGTGAGACGTTTAGAGACACCGGATGAAGTCCCCAGATGAAGAGGCTGGAAAACCAGCAATGTGAGATGCATAAGTAAAAGTTGTGCAGAGAAGCCGCTGCTATTGAAATGGGAAGAGAATTGTTAAAAGAAGAAAATCAGCTTTGGAGATGTTGATTCCTGCAAATGCTGTTGGTAAAGTGCAAATGCTGTTGGTAAAGTGTTAGGTAAAGAAGGAACATGATGTTCATGTACCTGATGAAGAGAAGTTGAAGCAATGCAAGAGCATTGAGATAGAAGTAGTTACTTAGCAAGTTAGGTACTATTGATACATATAGCCCTAACTTGAGGGGGAGTGTTAGTATGTGTAATGTTAGTATGTGTATATTGGGCCTATCCTATTGGGCTTGTACATGTGTGTGTGGTTATGCCTATATGCCTATATAAGGCATTGATTGTACATTGATTGAGTAATGAATAATACACATTCATTGAGTTTAACAATTAGCTTTATCACCGTCGACCTCTCCACTTCCAGATTCTTTCCTCTATCTTCTCTCAAATACCCTACAGCAATCATACTCTTCACTTTCAGATTCGTTTTTACTCTTTTTCCAAGGATTTCCAATGTTTTAAACAAGTTGTGACAGTGGCTATGTGTAGCTAATTTGCTTCTTGGTGATGAGGATTTGTGCATGAGCTCAATCGACTTGGGAGGGGAGTTTTTCAATCATTCAATTAGTCTAATTAATCTATAGTTATATATTTAGATTGCCTAGTTTTAAAAATTATTATATAATTCTGGAACTGAGATTGATGTTAATTCTCTCTATTAGTTTAATACTTGTAATTGAAATTAGATTTTGTACTGTGAATATATTTATATATGTTTGAATTTTTTTATAGTTGCAATGACATTATATTATAATTAATTAATTAGGATGTTATTGTCTAGTTAATGTGGTTGATTTGTGTCTTTGGAGGACTATTTAGTACTCAATTTCAAGAAAACTTATGTTGCATTATTCCAATCTTAATTGCACATTAAGTGATTTTAAACAATATCTTAAGAGGTAGTGGTTAGCCATATCGGTAAGAGCTACGATTAATTGAGAATATTGAACTCAAGTGTTATCTTGAGGTTTTTCTCAATACTTGATGAATTTTAACTCACATAATATTTTTGAGTAAGTATAGTCACTTTCTTTATTACCAAGAGCATCTACCATCCATATCTTCACTTTCAATTTAAACATTTATTCATTATTTCCAAAAATAGTAGATATAGCTTTATTTTCATGAATTTTAATTTAGAGATCGAAAGCCAATTTTAAAACCCCTTTTCTAACCATATTTTTAGCATTTAGTTTTTTTGCTCGGAAAGCATTTAGTTCAAACTAGGGAATTTAAAATAAAAGGTTTTTTGATAAAAAAATGATCCCGAGTTGTTTGTATTTATTACATTTTAATTAATGATAAATAGTGATTTGACCCCAACTAAGGTTGTATCAAATAAGTGATTCACTTGTTCTAGCCATGGTGTGTGATTTGACTGCTTGAAAAGTTTAAAATTATTGTTCTAAATATGGGTAAAACAGGAAGAATATTAAGAAATATTGCGCTGAATTTATAAAAAGGCCTATAGTTTTATATTTAATTGTTATAACAAATTAAATTTACCTCATTTGATCTAATAATGCTATTTTGGAGAATTATTATAGTTTTTATTCGTTCCAAATATATAATTGAGACAAACTTCAAAACAAAAATGCTTAATATATAAGTTCATGATATATGGATAAACATATAATCGATATCGCAATATTATTTAAAAAGAAAGTTGACAGATTAAGTTACACATAGCCGACAACTACTCTCCAGCTGAGTTATATTAAGATTTGACTATCACATGGAAATATCAACCATTGACACATAAATAAGACAAGTTCTTATTGTTAACTTGAAGTTGAGAGGAAATCACAATGCTCGTATAGATAGACAGGAAGCTTTTAACAGAAGAACTATTTATCAATACTAAAAAAACAGTTAAGTAGCAGCGGAATTTCATCACTAATTAATTAATGACGGTCTATTTGACAACGGAATAATCTAATTTCATTGCTAAATTCCGCCGATAATTCACTGTTTTTTTTAAGTAATACAGGTAGGCAATGAAAATTGAAAGTCACAAAAACAAGTATATGATAATAAGATTTGAGGCACAATATATGTTAGGGTCATCACAATTTGACACTCTTTTGGGTAGACACCCTGTTGCTTCAACATTCTCTGCATGTGTGTGTGAGTGGGTAAGAGCTAGACCATGGATGTAGATCAATTAATATATATGTACTAGAAACAATCTACATGCATATAGGCAAGGTTGTCAAACTCACGAGTCTAAGCAAACCCGTGACAATGACATAAACTCGTATCGTGAACTTGAATCGGTAAACTCGTAAGAGTTTACTTTTATCATTAAATATGTATTAACAGTGTATAATTAAATAATTTAAATATAAAATTGACAATAATTTTATTTAAATATATTTTAAATCCAAATAATTGAAATTAAATATATCAACATTCATAATTTATTATATTTAATAAAGAAATTTCTATAAAGTTCATATATAAAGTCGTTGAGGATGACAAAATTGAAAAAAATTAACACAGTTTTGTAAGCTACAAACGTAAAAACGGTAAATTCGGTGTGTAAACTCATGAGTTTATCTGAGTTTACAGCTGACACGATTTTACTAGAGACTTAACTCGATTTAGTAAGGTAAGAACGTAAAAACGGTAAACTCGGAGAGTCAACTCGTGAGTTTGACAACAATGCATATAGGACTATTTAATTTGTATTTACTTTAGTGCTTGTTTGGGAAACCCAAAAAAAAAAAAAAAAATCTTTTTAAGCATTTTTTTCGTAAATTAAGACAAAACTCATCTCACATACTTACATTGTAAATCGTAAAAGTATTTCTAAAAAGCTAAAACATGCATTGAATGTACACGTTAGTTGGGGAGTTTAATTGGGTGTTAAATTGAAATACATGAATCTCCTTTGTCTTCCTTATTTATTACTCCTTCTGCTCTTTAAAATAAAAGTTACTTGACTAATTTGAGTAAGGGTTAATACCATTTTTTGTTCTTGTAATTTGCCTTCATTTTGATTTTAGTCCTTAAAGTTAGAAAAAATTTGATATTGGTCCCTCAAATTTGCTGGCTTGAAATCATTAGTCCTATAATTTGAAAAGGACTTGAAATTGGGTTAACCGTGTTAAGTTCGCTCACCTGTCACTAACTCCATCAAGTTTATGCTAACTAGGTGAGCTGAGTTGGCAAAATAAATGTGTCACCCATGCTGGCCTGGACACTAAAAAAAGTTGAAACCCTAGGTATTCCGCATAATCCATTTTCGCATTCATTTAACATTCAACCAAATGTAGCCACACCCGTAGCCTTCAGTCTCATGGTGACCTCCTCAGTGATGGCAATCTCCTTAGCGAAACCAACAACCAAACAGACAAATTGGGTATATCGGGATTTCTAAGAAGAACCAAGACGGAAAAATCACATTGCAACTTCACAGGCGGTCCAAGTCTTCAATTTGAGTTTTGATTCTTTTGCAGAGAACCCATCTTTTGCTCCTTTGAATCCTCCATTACCTTCATTTTCCACCCCACTAGACTACCCTAGATTTGAGGGTCCATAACCTAATGAAGATTTAGCACTATTTCCTGGGCAAGAAAGTAACCCATCAATGGTCGATGAAGAGTTTGGCTTTATGAGGAGTGAAAATAAGAGCCTTGAAGAGATGAAAAATGTCAGCAAAATTGAGGAAAAACCCATAGAAATTCCAGTTTTCAACACTTCATTTGCCTTCAACGGCGACTTCACCTTCTTCATTTTGCCGGCGGTGGTTTGTGCGATGGTGTGGTCTCAAATCTTGCCTCCTCCTTGACCACCTTCTGCTTCACGATTATGATGATGTTTTCCGTCCATTATAAAGAGATTTTTTTAATTTACAAAGCCGTTTTGATCTGTCATGGAGGTTCGGTTCTTGGAGGAGATGAAGATCTAAAATCTGGTTTTCTGTTTTTTTTTCTTGGTATTTTTCAGGTGTCCACGTCAGCATGAGTGACACATTTATTTTGCCTTATCATCTGGCCCGTTAGCATAAACTTCATGGTGTTAGAGCAACATGTAGGCAAATTTAACACCATCAACCTAGTTCCAAGTCCTTTTCAAATTACAAGAACTAATGGTTTGAAACAGAACAAACTTGAGGGATCAAAATTACGAGTTTCAAACTTCAGAGACTAAAACCAAAATGGAAGCAAACTATAAGGATTAACAATTATATTAACCTTTTAAAAAATGAAATAAATTAGTAAATTATGAGATATGTGATTTGATCTCCCTAAAATACTCATGTACTCCCTCTAGTCCTTGATATAGATCTTATTTAGGGAGTTAATATTGATCCTAAATATAAGATATATTTCTCATATTTGTTAATCTTTTCTTGATTTACTCATATTGATGCTCACACAAAAATAATAAAAAAGGAAAAGGAATGAGGGAATTAAGGAAAATGACTATGATGTTTTAGAAAATATTTGTAATACTAACTAACTTCTTTAATATAATCAAATTAGGAAAATATATCTTATATTAAGATCCGGATCGGAGGGAGTATACTATTTAATTATACGTAAGGTCATAAGTTAGGTAGATTAGTATGGGGAAAAATGATAAACATAAGAGATGAAATAGATTAGGATTTTATATTTAGGATTAAATTCAACCTCAAACTAGTTCTTTTAATTATTAAGGACCGGATAGAGTTTATTTTGCAAAATTTACCTATATTAATTGCACACAAGGTTTCACATGGTACTTTTGATTGAAAAATTGTTCTCATTTTACATCATCAAGCCTGTGGGACTTAAGAAATGATGGAAGGGAATAAAAAAGAAAAAAAATTAAGTAAATAAAAATAAAGTAGAAGAGTCTTAGATTCTAAACGAGCAAATTCAAACCCAACTGAAAAGGATCTCTCTGATTTTGAAAGATTAAGGAGAAATAGGAATTGATTGAGAAAGATTTGTTGTTCTTATTAAAAGATCATGATTGTATCCACACACGTATATATGTTTGGTAAAAAGAATAATAATCTCATTTAAAAACAATAAATAAAAGGAAAGAGTTCAATTGAGAAACTCAATAGGAACAGTTTCCAGTTTAAATGATGATAAAATGGAGAAGTATTTTAGTGAAACCAATACATATCTTTTATAAATAATAACTCACTCACGTAATTCCCTTTACCAATATAGATTTAACTTCTAATACATTTAAGACAAGAAGTATATGTATACACCAAATACAAGCAAGTTTTGATAACAAGGGGGACATTATTCAAAAAATAACAAGGGGGACGGATAAAATAAACAATTTTAGCTTATAATTAGGAGAGACCATGCACAACTATTTATGTGAAAATTGTTAAGCATCAATATTAAAAATATGAGACGAGGAAATGACAAAAAACTAGTGGGTGTTTGGTGATAAGTAAACTGACCGTTGGGAGAAAAAACCAAGAGGGCAATGGAGAGGGCGACAAATAGCTTAAAAAATGAGGAAGCCATGGTTGGTGAGACTGATTAGTATTCGACTGAATAAAGAGACTTGTTTGCAAGTTTTAGTTGAAGCAACATACACACATATATATAGTGTATAGGATGGTGTTCTTGGTGAATCTCCCCATTTCGTTAACTTTTTTGGGATTGAATTAACTCATGAATGATCTGTTGACAGCAAATATATATGCACAATGTTGTGTGAACTAAATTAAACGAGAATACTTTTGTGTATTCGAATCATAAGATTAAAATAAATTCAATTATATAATATATAAAATTTAACTATGAATATGCTCTGTTCTATGTTTCTTACCGCACAGTCATGTCCATGATAGTGAAAACGTAGTTTTTACCTGAAAACGGTAGGGGAATGAAAAATCGTAAAACGTAAAATCGTAATAGTTTTTACCTGCATATATATATATATATATATAAAGAAATTCAAGAAAAGCAAGTGCACCTGTCATCATCCATACATATATTCATTCATGATAAAACTATCAAACATGATCACTCAATAAAAATACAGACATGATAAAAGTTTCCCTAGGAGGGGGAGCTAAAAGGGGATGAGAATTCCTTTTTATATCCTAACAATTCCAATTTTTAACAGAAAAGGAAAATTCCTCAGCCTCTCTTCTCTTCCTCTGTTTCTTTACTCCTTCTTCCTCTTTCCTCTCGTTTCCCTCTCTTCTCCCTCCCTTCTTCTATATTCTTCAACAGTTTCTGAATAGGCAGCTGTTAAGGTAAAGGCTTTTGCTTTGCCATAATATTATATATAATTAATGCAGGTGCTCCTGTTTCAGATCCAAGGGAGCAACAGAGCTGTGTATCCATATGTACTGTAATGTGCATCCAGACTTCAAAATAAAAAATTATCCGTTCTTTTTCTGTACAGTGAAGTGGCATCGCAGATGTGAATTACAATGTCTGGTTTTTTTAATGAGCATTAGGTGTCTTCAAGTGATTTGCAGTTCTTTTAGCTGCTCAGTTTGAATGGTTTTGGGCAGAATAAGGAGCATAAATTTCTTTTGTTTGTACTGTAATCAAAGCATTGTGGTACCTTAGGTAATAATTTTTGGTTTCCCTATTGTTTTCAGCATACGTATTTTTAGGGAGGTATGATTTGCAAATTTACAAGCGTTTGAAATCCTCTTTTTTAAGTCAATGAATATTTAGTATTAAATTGAGAGTATGAGGAGGATTGCTTGTCTTAGATTGTTATATCCACATGAATCAATGCTTTTTATTGGAAAAAAATAGAAAAAACCCGACCCAAGTGTATTGATAGCAATTAATACAACCACATTCATAGATGAAGACAGATACACGGACATTCTTTTGCTAAATCACTCGAACATCAAAATTTAGAAAACTGAAAAAAAAACAAGTTAAACATAGGAATAGGGTTTCAGATGAAGACAGATACACTGCAATTCTTTTGCAACGCATATCAGATGTTGCCATCGAATAGCCCTTGTTCATCTATCCTTGGAGATTGCAAGAGTGAGGTGAAGTCAAATTCACCAGACTCACCGTCAAATAAACCGAAGTCAAATAGGAATAGGGTACTCACCGGAAAGGATTACCAACTTTGATGTCTCCGGCTTCGATCGTCGTCAGTCTTCGCACTTGGGATTTGGGTGATGAGCGACCGCCGGAGTAGGAGGAGGCGACACGGCGAGCTTTGATTAGGGATTTGGGAATGAGTGAATGACCGGTGAGCACGGGAGACTAGACGAGAATGAGTGAAATTGGAAATTAGAATGGATAGGAAATGGGGAAAAATCAATTCTGGGCATCTTCCAAAACGCTCCGTTTTTTCCCAAAACGGTACGCTTTTACGTTTTTGGGTAAAAACGCACCGCTTTTACCGCTTTTACTCAGGATGCGTTTTTTCCCACAACGAAACACGTTTTGCTCATATTAAATCGTAAAATCGGCGTTTTTACGTTTTAAAGCGCGATTTTGACTACCATGATCATGTCTTTTTCTCTTTAATTTGTTATATTCTGGTGCGGCAATCTTCATTTTTATTCACAAAATTAAGCTGTTATTCCTCTTCTTTTCGCTCCTACGCTCGCCGCGCACACATGCGTACGGCTTTTTGTCAATCATAAAATCCAATGACCAGTACTGCCAAGACCTGGCTTCCTTGCTAAGTATGGGTGAGCTAATAAGATCTGAACTGTCCATATTTGATCTTGGATGGTTCACATTTAAGTTATTTTAAAATGATGATTTCTTAAATACAAAATCATTTCCTAAAAACATACTTCCTCCGGTCCTAATTATAAGAGCAAATTTAGGAGTTGGTCTTGGTCCTAATTATAAGACCAAATTTTAATTTTTGTCAATTTCTTCCTAAAATACCCCTATTGATATTTTCTTAATAATAATTAAAGATAATAATAGTTTAATAATGCACCTTTATATTCTATAAAGTAAGTAATGCTTGCAACTCATTAATGTGACGTACACCTCAATTCTACTTTTATTTAATAAAATAATTTTAAGCAATTTTTATCATATTTTTTCCATATCATTCCTACTAATACTTTTTCCACAATAATT
The DNA here is from genome assembly GCA_025563575.1 of Acacia pycnantha. Lineage (NCBI taxonomy): Eukaryota > Viridiplantae > Streptophyta > Magnoliopsida > Fabales > Fabaceae > Acacia > Acacia pycnantha. The sequence continues at coordinate 540,710 of JAMWYP010000242.1, read as the reverse complement.
AATTTAACAACACGCTTATATTCTATCAAGTGAGATATTCTACTTTTTTTTTTAAAATTAAATAATTTTAATATTTCTTTAAAAATATTTTCTTGTAACTATCTATCCAAAGTGATTGATTTTTTCCCCTAAAATAACCTAAAAAAATAACCTTGCACATAGTTAGGAATTTTTAAGACGTAGCACAGTTGAGAGCGACATGTGTAGGGTCCAACAAACAAAATATGAATGGTTGAGAATCTTTGTTACACTATATATCTTGTTGATGTCATTTTAAGTTTTAAATAAGGGTATTTTAGGAAAATAAATATAATTAACTAATTTAACTACTATCCTTAATCTCTCCAAAATCGGGTAAATAGCTCCTATAATTAGGACCGGAGGGAGTAATAGTTAAGATATTATCTTTATTTTAGATTATATACCCATTAAATTTTTTTTTTTAAAAATATAAATTTTAAAAAACACATCTAGACTATCAGATCAGATCTGGATAAAGAGAGAAGTAAAATGCTCATACTGAGTGTGTTAAACAAAACGATATCATTTTGTGGGATGAGCTTATATGCTCATAGATCTGTTTAGGAGGTAATGCGGGCTCGTTTAATTAATACTTTTGCCATAACTGCTGTTGTCTGTTGGCAGAAATTAATTTGTACTTTTTTTTTTTTGCTCGAAATTAATTTGTACTTGAAAGGATGAAAATTAATTCCTTCAGGGGGGTATGCATCTTGATCTGAGTTATTTGTTTGGATAATGCTTTTGAGTCAGTCATTCCAATTTTGCATATCTTCCTCTTTAATTTCGGTTATATCTTCAGTGACTCTTCTATACTGTAATACTTAGATCCATCCTGATCTTTCGAGATAGCGTGAAGTTAAAAGATATTTAATTCATATATATATATATATGTGTGTGTGTGTGTGTGTGTCTCTCTGAATCTCTGATAAATCGACTTCTTGTGTCAGTGGTATTGTTCCTATTCTGTTCAGGGTGGCATAATGCAAACCATGAGAAAGAACAACTGAATCCTTCCTTATAGAGCAACGTAATAGGAAGTCTGGAAGCTTCTTGGTCGTTGATTAAATCAACGTAACAAAACACATTTAAAAATTAAATTAATCACTTCCACATCCTTCTTTCTTTCTTTTTTTTTTTAATCTATCATGCATAGGGCCCGTTTTTATAAAGAAAACAGATTCTAAATTTATGGTGGCAACATATAATTAAATTTCCGACACTGATACCTTTATAACGAAGGACAATTTTTTATAATCTCTGTGAGTTGCAAATACTTTCGCACTTTTTGCCTTCTCAAATCTAACATTAAATAGCATGTTTGTTTCTGTTTTCAATTTTTTTCCAAAATGGTTTATTTTTTTTCTAAATTTTTTTTTGGAAAAAATAATAAAAAACCTTGTTTAGATAATTTTTTTCTAAGAAATCACATTTTTAGATAAACATACTTAAGATCGGAGGGTGAAGCTTCGATGAGAACTCAAGTTTTCAAAGAAAGAAAAAGCTATCAAGCAAAGAAGAAAGGGTTTCCCAAAAAAATGAAAAACTAAAAACAAGAAAGCATCTAAAATTTATTTTTGTTTTTTTTAACAATTTTTTTAAAAAAAAAAAAACACTTGACTATAAACAAATTACCAAACAAATTTTTAAATTTCTTTTAAGAACAAAAAAAAAAACTATTTTCAAAATAAGAAAACAAACAAGGTCATGGGTTTTTTTTGTCGTCCCCTGCACATTATTTGGGGGGGAGAGAAAAAAAAGGAATCAGGCTTTATTTTTGGGGAAAAGAGATAACCCACCATCAATAATTAGGGAAGCAAAGCAAGTTGTTAACTTCCAGGAACTAGCATCCTCAACATCTTTTATATTAAAGGTTGATAAGTCAAAATCCATTGTTACTTCCTACTTATCTTTACACAATAATGATGGATGGAATATTATCAATTGTAAGTACAAGAGATTGGGGAAACACTTTTGCCATATAATTATTGGGTTTAATACTTCTGCAATTAGTGTAGAAATATTTTTTCTGCAGCATTCATATAAAAGTGGGTGGGTCCTACTAATATTTTCTCTCTTCTCTTTATAATGGGATCCACCTATTTTTATGTGAGTGCTACAGAAAAAATATTTATGCAGCAATTACAGAAACATTAAACCCATAATTATTTGTGGGGAAACCTCTTTTTTTTTTAAAAAAAAAAAAACAAAATGCTTAAGGCTACGCTCCCTTAATGACTTGTTTTGTTTGGAAAGTAGGGTCACTCTATTATCATTGTTTTACAACTTCTTAGGAAATCATTTTAGTTCAATGATTATTTGTAATTTGTAAACTTATCTTATTTAATTTCATTTTGTGTTTAATCCAAACAATAAAAAAGAACTTGAATCGCCTTTTAATTTGTTCATTAAGAAAACAGTTTCTAAATTTATTGTCAACTTTAATTTGGTTTTATGACCAAATTAAGATCATCACAACTTCAAAGACTGATTCCTTAACGAAAAACTATAGTAACCTTCAGCTAATGATTAGCGTTACTCAAGAGATTAAACATATGTCTTCCCTAATCAATTTTTAATTGGAAGATTGAAAATGGGAGAATCACTATAAGGTCCCAAGAAAGAGACTTAATTTTCAAAAAGTTTTAATGACAGGTTAGGATCATAAACCTATAGTCATTTCTTACATTGTAACTTATCATTGCATGCTCTTCAATTGTTATTAATTTTGTGGTAATTAAATCTCTTCCTTTGAGACTCAGTAATTCCCCATCGAAGTTCTACCATGAAACAGGATAATACGTATATCCATACACATATCTGCTTGTATAATATAATATAGAGACACACAAACATTCATGTGGACGCACGTTATATGCTTATTCTTAAATTAGATAATAAATATTGAGCAGCTATAAATGCCATTCAAGAAATTAAAAGCCTATTGTTAAAATTATTGTAGCTTCAACTTTAATATTATACTGTTTCTGGGTTTATATATATAATTAAAAGAAACACTGAAGATTCATGTGGTATATCTCATTGGGTTAATATGCTTTCTTTGGTCACTTAAGCCCAATAAGGCTTAAGTGAGACTACAAGCCCAAGAACCCTATGGCCCATGTGCATTAGGGTTAGATCTTGGATGTAGTAGTATATAAACATACTTTCTCCTCCTTGTGAAAGGCGAGACAAAACATAGGAGGCTTTCATCGAAACAAACCCTAGAGGCGAGACGTTCATCATCCGAACGGTTGCCCACACAACCATCTCATTCCCCGAGAGATAGTCCGGAAGATCGATCATGAGCGAGCTTGACTGCTCGTGTGTTCTTGGAGAGTCTATCGATCGCCGCAAGAGTCTATCGATCGCCGCATCCTTCCGTAATCAAAACGATGAAGGTTATACTTTTCCTCTATCGTGTTTGGTAAGATTCGCCTCGCGTTTCGTGGATTTCCTACAATTGGTATCGAGCCGAATTGCGATGAGGATAGAACCGCTTTGATTTTCTTTTCATGTGATTAATTTTTTCAAAATTCTTTTTGAAAAATATGGCATCTTTTTCTATATTTGTTATTTATTTCATGTCCATTATTCGTTTATAATTCATAGATAAAAAGATTATTCGGTTAATCGCTTTAATCCATGGTCAGATTCTCTCTGTATTTCTTGATTTGTAACAAGGAGGCTAATCCCATATGATTAGGTTTCCTCCTTGCTGTTTTCTATTTTCTTTTAGAATTTCTATGTAATTTTCGAATTTATGTAAAAGTTGGAGATCAAGAAACTGCAAGAAGATGAGCAATCAACACTGTCGGACACTTTTCGTGGACCTCTTGACCTCCGCTTTGGACGAACCATATGTCGTTGGAAAGAGGACGGAAAGACGAACAAAATGAGAGGTGGAAAGACACCATACGAGCTCCCACGCGCCGCTACGCGCCTACAGAAGTGACTGAGAGTGGGAGTCACGCGCCCACAAAGGAGACGCGCGTGAGGGCGCGTGGACCACCCTTTTTGGGTGGTTCCGGCGGCCGTGAGGTCGTCTCTTCATGGTGGTCCTTCCCCTGGAATTTCGTGCTGAGATGACTTCGGCTGACGGCGTGGCAGAAGTAAAGGCTAGGGTTCCTCTTTCGTGTTCTAGGGTTTCTAGCCAGGAATTGGGTCTTTGGGCTTTTGGGCCCATGAATACCCTAAAGAGGCTTGAGACAGATACTATGGGCTGGACGAAAGAGTAATTCCAAAGTTGTAATTTTTATTTTTTTAAAATAGGAAAGCCATGGATTAAAGTTATTAAAGTTATTTTTTTAATTGTTTAATGATTTTCTTTATTGAATTGTATGAATTATATGAGCGATTAACATGATGTTTGAAATAACATGCCATATAGAATAGGAAGATGCCATATTGTTGCATAATCACATGTCGGAAATTTCCTAAGAGAATGTATTTTTAGAGTAATTTATGTTATTTAAAATGGTCATGAGAAGCACACTCGCCAATCATGACTAGATTTTAGATACCTAATAATTTATGGGTTGATCTCACTCAAATTATAGTTATTACTCAAAATTGAACAAATTCTTGGAAATTGAAAATTCTAAATTTTAAAATATTGAATGGGTGAATGTTTTAAATTAATCATTTAATTTTAAAACCTATGGGCCCCAATTGTGGGTTTATTAGTGAAATGGTTATCGCCGAAGCCCCATCGGATAAGGATAATCGGATTTCGCTAGATTAAACCCCAATACTTTCAAAATTTTAGTAAAGTTTTGCACGGCCCATCGTCGGCAACACTTAGACACTAAAGATAATTTTTGAAAGTAAACAATGGTTAATTACATTCAACTTTGGTGAAATTGTTAACCCTCCCATCGAGGCCCTGGCAATGGAACTGAAGGCCCAAAATAACAATATTAGTTTTACAAGTATCTTGCCCATCGTAAGCCTTGTAAAGATAACTAATGGATTGTTAAACGATAAACAAATAGTAGTTATTAGAATCTACTAGCGCTACATCTGTTTGTTGTTAATTATAGTTTGTAATTAGTGTGGTTTTTCCTTAATTTCAGAAAAATGTCTTCATTCAATCCTTTAGCTACAATCTTGAGCCAAAAACCTATGGATGGTACAAACTACAAACAATGGAAAACTAATTTGGATATTGTTCTTCAATATGAAAAGCTCAACTTTGTTCTAACTACCCCTATGCCAATAGCACTCTTGAAAATGCGTCTGATGCAATTCGGACTCGTTTTCAGCAGGAGAAGGAAAGATGGGAGAAGGCGAATGTGGCAGTTATTGCTATATTTTGGCCAATCTCGCCACCATCTTCAAGCAAGTAAGCACGATTGAGAGTGGAGCAACAATGCTCCAGACTCTTGATGGCATGTTTGCTACGTCTAGCACTCTCGCTAGGCAAAATGCGCCGAATTTAGTTACTAAGACAATGATGTCCTGGAGGAAGTGTGCGGGATCATTGTCTAACAATGATAGCAAACTTCAAGAAGGTCGATGACCATGGGGTCAAGTTTGACCAAGAAGTAAAAGTTGACCTTCTCTTACAATCACCGCTCGAATACTTCAATCAATTCAAGATGAATTATAATATGAATAAGATGCATCTTGACCTCACTCAATCGATGCACGAGCTTGAGAGTGCTGAATGCCTCTAGTCAAGCAGGAAGTGCATTGTTTGTTGGTGAAAGTTCAGTGAAACCTAAGGGAAACCCAAGGGAAAGAACAAGAACAAGAAAAGAAGAAATCAGGTATTCCGCTTGCCAAAACAGCTTGCAATGAAGCCGAAAGGCAAGTGCTTCAAGTGCGGACAGACAGGGCATTGGAAGAAAAATTGCCCACGTTTGAATAAACCAGGTATGGGTAATTTACATGTGATTGAGGCTTGTTTAGTGGAGAATCACGATGTAAAATGGATCGTTGATTCAGGCGATTTGATTCCTCGCTTTCAATAAGAAGTTCATCTTCTTTTATTTGTTCAGTGTAAAGTTTAATGGTCTTTATTTCCTTAATCTCGTTCCTGTGAAGTTAATCATGTTGAATTAAGAGATGTTGAGCATATTAATTCATCAAAGAAAAGAAAAGTTTCCAATGAAACTTATCTTTGGCATTTGAGATTAGGTCATATTAACTCTAACAGATACAAGTTTTGGCCAAAAGTGGGATTTTAAAATCCCCGAACTTTGAACCGATACCCGTATGTGAATCTTGTTTAGAGGGTAAAATGACCAAGAGATCTTTCAAGGCCAAGGGAAAACGTGCCACACTTCAATGGAATTGGTACATACCGATGTATGTGGACCAATAAATGTCCAAGCCGAGGCGGGTATCGTATTTCATCACATTTACCGATGATTACTCTAGATTTGGACATGTGTACTTGATGCGTCATAAGTCTGAAGCTTTTGGAAAATTCCAAGAGTTCAAGGCTGAGGCAGAAAAGCATCTTAGTGTTCAAATCAAGACTCTTCGATCTGATCGAGGGGGTGAATACCTATCTGGAGAGTTCAGGTCTTACCTGACAAAAGAGGGATAGTTTCACAATTATCTTCTCCAAGGACACCCCAAAGAGAATGGAGTTGCTAAAAGGAGAAATAGAACCCTTTTAGAAATGACAAGATCTATGCTCGCTATTCATCTCTTTCTAATTCATTCTGGGGATATGCCTTAGAAACTGCTATGTATCTATTGAACTTAGCTCCGTCCAAGTCGGTTTCAAAGACACCAATAGAATTGTGGAAAGGGTGTAAGCCCACCATGAACCATATTCGGATTTGGGGTGCTCCGGCACATGTCTTGCAACAAAACCAGATAAGATGGACTCGCGATCAAGTATGCATGTTTATAGGCTATCCTAAAGGAACCAGAGGTTGGTTGTTTTATAGTCCAAAAGAAAATAAGGTCATAGTGAGCACTCACGCGACTTTCTTAGAGGAGGACTATATGGCAAATTATAAGCCAAGGAGTAAGATTATTCTTGATGAGCTAGTCTCAGATCAAGTTTCACCGCAACCTCAGGTAGATGCACCTAAAGGGGTAAGACCCATTAGGTGTAAGTGGATTTACAAGAGAAAGAGATGATCGGACGGGAAGGTTGAAACCTTCAAAGCTAGATTGGTGGCGAAAGGGTACTCCCAAAAAGAAGGTGTGGATTATGACGAAACCTTTTCGCCGGTTGCCATGCTCAAGTCCATCCGATTCTCTTAGTCATTGCAGCAAATCTTGATTATGAGATTTGGCAAATGGATGTCAAAACTGCTTTTCTAAATGGAAATTTGGAAGAGGAAATCTATATGCAGCAACCAAAAGGGTTTATAGCCAAAGGGCAAGAAGAAATGGTATGCAAGTTGCAAAGGTCCATTTATGGACTTAAGCAAGCATCCGAGATCATGGAACATCGATTTGATCAAGCCATTGAGTCTTATGGTTTTGAGAAAAGTCATGATGAGCCGTGTGTGTATAAAAGGATCCAAGGTAATGCGGTATCTTTTCTGGTACTTTATGTGGATGATATACTCCTTATCGGAAATGATACGAGGTATTGTTAGCATAAAAACTCGGCCGAGCAAGCATTTTGATATGAAGGACCCTGGGGAAGCCAATTATATTCTTGGTATTAAGCTCTTGCGAGACCTAAGAATAGGGTTTTGGCATTATCCCGTGCTAAATATATCGACAAAATACTTGCCAGTTTAGCATGGAGAATTCCAATAGGGGAATTATACCCTTCGTGCATGGGATTCATCTCTCTAAGAGCAATTTTCTAAAACTCCCGAGAAGAGAGAACACATGAGTAGGATACCTTATGCTTCAGCATGGTAGTCTCATGTATGCTATGCTTTGTACTGCACTGATATATGCTATGCAGTGGGAGTAGTGTTTCCGTACCAATCTGATCCAGAGAGGAACACTGGTAGCGGTTAAACATATACTCAAGTACCTACGGAGAACGAGAGATTATATGTTGGTTTATTCTAGTGGGAGTCTTGAAACCGTTGGTTATACGGACTCGATTTCCAAGGAGATATTGACTCAAGTAAGTCCACCTCGGGATATGTGTACACCCTTAATGGTGGTGCCATTTGTTGGGAAGTGTAGAACAATCATGTGTGGTCGACTCGCCACGAAGGCTGAGTATGTAGTGCTTAGCAAAGATAGCATCGAGACGAGAACCTTGCGACCCTTTTGCTAAGAGTTTGCCCGAACGTGCGTTCGAGAGACATGTTTCATCTATGGGTCTTAGGAGGATTCCGATTTGCTATAGCTTTAGGTAGTTGTTATTTTACTTTGTTATTTTGTGTTCTTTAAGCAAGACATTATGACATTGTAATTTTTTTCTGAATGTTAATAAATGAGATCTGTTTTCATTTATTTCGCACACTATTTACAAACTCGAAGGTCCGGATCAATTGTGGAGTATATGATCATATGGATACGTTCATAGAGGACATGGTCATAGGTTCTCACAATTGATGAATAGGTTCACAACTATTAAATTAAGTTGGGCACTTTATTTAGGCTGCAATATTTTATGAAATGGTTTTGTCCGAATCATTATAAAATATTGGTGTAAGTTAATACTTACATTGAATGGATCAAGGAGAGATTTGATTAAGGTTGTTCTTTCTGTCATAAGGAATCAAATCTCCAACTAACTATAGTCATGTAGTTGCTCTTAATCCTGAGTTTATTTTAAATAGGTAGTCGAATAGTTTTCATTCTTTGATTTACCAAAGGGTGAGGTTTGATCTATATGACGGCCAATAACTCGGTATTTTGGGATTGAGACTATATGGTTATCGGTGTTTATGAGATAAACAACATGGAATTTATAGGAAATGTCCCTTGATATGTTTCTGGTACTTGGATATTGAAGGCACCGGCCAGTGCATGTAATCCATTAGAGAAACTATCACGATCAAGGGAATAAATAATTGATTGGGTTACGTAAAAAAATGGTCAATCAAATTATAGACATACTATAAAGGGGTAATGCATATTCGTGTTATAAGTGTCATTATTCTTGGAGTTCACATTCGGGCTTTTAGTGGAGTAGCACCGAACTAGATGATCTTCTCGTAGATTATCATGAGCCTTGATAAATGACAAATGGTAGATCCCGTGCTAGCTCGAGATAAGGGATGGGGTATATTATCGATGATGATGGCTTATGAGCTACATGGTCTTGGGTTTACGAACTCAAGTTTGTACCTTAAAGAGCAAGTGGGAGATTGTTGGGTTAATGTGCTCTTTAGTCACTTAAGCCCAATCCCAAGCTTGTACCTTAAAGAGCAAGTGGGAGATTGTTGGGTTAATATGCTCTTTGGTCACTTAAGCCCAATAAGGCTTAAGTGAGACTACAAGCCCAAGAACCCTATGGCCCATGTGCATTAGGGTTAGATCTTGGATGTAGTAGTATATAAACATACTTTCTCCTCCTTATGAAAGGCAGACAAAACATAGGAGGCTTTCATCGAAACAAACCCTAGAGGCGACGTTCATCATCCGAACGGTTGCCCACACAACCATCTCATTCCCTCGAGAGATAGTCCGGAAGATCGATCATAGAGCGAGCTTGGACTGTTCGTGTGTTCTTGGAGAGTCTATCGATCGCTGCAAGAGTCTATCGATCGTTGCATCCTTTCGTAATCAAAACGATGAAGGTTATACTTTTCCTCTATCGTGTCGGTAAGATTCGCCTCGCGTTTCGGTGGATTTCCTACAATATCGACAATCTGCTGAATCAACTCATGGTGTATATACTCTTTTGTTTAAAAATGAACACACACACACACATTTTTATTTCACATACCAAACTTAATATAATAAAAACAAAGCATAAAAAAGAAAAACTTATCCAATAGGGTGCGGGTACTTGTTAGAAAAGGAATAGGGTTAAGTATCAATTTTGTCCCTAAAGTACGCGCCGGGAGTAATTTTACTCCTTAAGTTTTAGGCGGAGCAATGTTGCCCTGAAGTATCAAAAGGAGCAATTTTGTCCTTAAATTTTGGCGAGCAATGTTGCCCCGAAGTATCAACCGTTAGGGTTTCTAACGGAGGGCAACATTGCTCCGTTTTGATACTTAAGGGGCAAAATTGCTCTGCCGAAAACTTAAGGGGCAAAATTGCTCTTGAGCGCGTACTTCAATAGCAAAATTGGTACTTAACCCAAAGGAATATCATTGCTTAAACATGTAATGCAAAAGATGTCACTTGGTTATCATTTAAACTGGGTAATCATGGTTCATTATAAAAGGATGCTTACATTCGAGTGCTTTAATTTAGGTGAAGCACTACAATTTATTTTTAATTTGTAGAATATAGACGAGGAAAAAGTAAAACCATTTAGTATAGTGGCAACATGGATTCGGGAGTTTTATTGGTCAAACAAAGAGTGCAGAGTGACCTTGCAGTAACAAGCTAAGACAACGCATTGTCCTCCAAGAGCATTCTCATTTAACTTGCAGTGTTCTTCACATTTAGATAGGATGATACATGGCCCTCTAAATGTTCCACTTGGCGTGTCACACACTGCTATTGCTTCCACCCTTTCTATTTCTGCATTATTATTCAAATATATAATGAAAGATATTAATGAAAAAGAATATACCCAAATTATAAAGGAGTGAGAGAGAGAGAGAGAGAGAGAGATGACAAATAAATTAAGAGAGATCACTGACCTGTAGTGGCTGAGAAAAGAATTAGGGCTATGCGCAAAAAAGCAGTCGTCCAGGTTGGTAGTTTCCTAATGCAACTTTCCATATTTGGCTACAAAACCTAATTATCTTTGATTTAATTGGGAGAAGCTTTGTTACATATACATACAGACACACACACACACATACGTACACACGCTTCCATCTAACATGCGGATTTTCCGAGGAATGGTCTTTGTTGTTTCCTGTTCACTTCTGTTTTTGGTGTTGAGTTGTTCTCTTGTTTTTTTTTATGCTGTCCGGCAACATTATGAATTATAGTTGTTACATTTCGATTAATTAGTTTCGCTACCTTCTTGTTACTTACGAGAACAGAGAGAGTAGAGGCTAGACTTTTTATTAAAAAAATAAAAAATTGTTTGACTGGGTCGTTGGCGTCTTACTATTTTAAAAAGTGTTTTTTTTTTTGTTTAAATAAAAAATGCCTTAGGGGACTTTACTATTTGAACATTCGGATTTTCCGAGGTCTCATCTTGTTGTCTAAGTTCTCTTATTAGGTGTTTGGTGTTGAATTATATTTTTGTGTTTTCTTCGATAGATTCGGGTGTATGTTGTTCGGCAACGTTAATTCGGGAATGCTAAGTTAGAGGTTTTGCATTGAGAGATATATAAGTTATGATCTCTCTTACACACATTTTTTTGTTTTTTTTGTTCATCTGATATTCAGAGCTTTGCTCTGATTAATGCGGATCTGACCCGGGTCGCGCACCTAGCTATAGTGGGTGAGTCTCTCAGCGGGGCTTTTCTGCATTCACAAGGCTCGAACTCGAAACCTTACGTAAGCGACAGAAGTTACTTAACCACTTGTGCCAACCCCATTGGTCTCTCACACACACTGTTAGTGTATCAAATAAAGCAGCCCAGTCCAATTCTGGGCCCACGTACGTAGCTGCCCAGTCCAGTTCTAGGCCCACGTAGCTCTAGTTCAGTATGAATGTAATTATTCTAACATGCTCTGTTATGAGGCCAGCCTGTAAAATAACAGCCAAGGCTTCAGTGAAATGAATTAACTTAGAGCCACATTTTCATAATCCCTCTCTTGTCTTTTTCTAACTTGGTAAGCCAAGTTAACATCTGACAATAATGTTCTTGTTGAGTTTGATTCTCAAAATTGCTTTCTGAAGGACAAGCAATCGCAGAAGGTTCTACTAAACGGGACTAGAACTAAGGGTTTATACAAGCTGCATCGTTCACCACAGTTTCCTGCTTTCAATAAACTGCGAACCTCAGATTCTAAAGCATTACTTACTGTTTTAGATTCTTGGCATGGAAAATTAGGACATTCTTCATGTAATACTGTGAAAAATGTACTGAAAGAATGTAATGTCCGTATTCCTCGCATTGAAAAATTTAGTTTCTACGAAGCATGCCAATGTGGCAAGTCTTATGCAATACCATTGAAACTATCGTTTTCAGGAGCTAATTCTCCACTTGATTTGGTTCATACCGATTTATGGGGACCAACCCCTGTTCAGGCTGGCAATGGTTACAAGTATTATATCTGTTTTGTTGACGATTAAGTCGCTTATCACGATTGTATCCTCCACACACCAAGGCAGATGCATTTGGCGCGTTTAAAAATTTTAAGACCATGGTTGAAAAACAGTTCAATCGTTCTATGAAAGTTTTACAAAGTGACTGGGGAGGTGAGTTTCGTTCGTTTACCAGATTTCTTCTTGACTCAGGGATCAATCCAAATACATTTTTGATCTACTTTCTCGGTGTGGGATATATGTTGAATTGTACTCCCTGTGCAATTCCAATGGTAACAGGAAGGACACTTTCTTCGAGGACAGTGTTCTTTGATGATCCTCAACTATACCTACAATATGTAGGAGCACTACAGTATCTTTTTAACGCTAGACCTGACATTTGCTTTGCCGTGACCAAACTTACTCAGTTCTTGAGCTCTTCTTGAAGCTTACTCCGATGCGGATTGGGCATCTTGCCCCAATGATCATCATTCCACGAGTGGCTACTTTGTCTTTATTGGTGATTCTCTTGTCTCCTGGTCTTCTAAGAAGAAGCCTATGGTTTCTCGTTCATCTACTGAATCTGAGTATATATCGTGATTTCGTCAACACCATTGTTGAGCTAACATGACTGGAGACGTGAGTTTCGTTTGTTTACCAGATTTCTTCTTGACTCGGGATGATTGTTTGCCATCCCTACCCTCAAACTTAACTTCAGCTTAAAACGGTCGTGTTAAACGCAATTACCGTCATCTACTTCTTTAATTAGATTAATGTTATAATAATAAATACATAAGGTTAAATGGTTAAAATCTGATTTGCGAATAATAATAAAAATAATAATTTTATAAAATATTGAATCCAAACTATATATCTATTTCTTTATGCAAGGGTAGATGAGATATTAAGAAGAAAATGAGGAAAAAATAAAAGAAGAGGATCTACTTCATATTGTACCCCTCCATCGTTAATATAAGAGCTAAATAATTATTTATAGATATTAGAGAAAATTAGTTAAGTTTGTATTTGTAATAAATGTATGTTGAGTTTTATAAAATACGCTCTTTAATCATTATTTACATTGAAATTACCTTTGATGGAAACCACCTTCTTGTAAGCATTTCTTTTCTTTTGTTTATATCATTATAATAATTCAATGACATTTATATCAGTCTAAAGTTTAAACTTTTAATTATCTCATGATTCAGACTTAGCTTCCTTACATTAACGCTGGAGGAAGTTTGGAAAGAATCAATATCTTAAAAATAAATCTCATTGCCCTTTCCTTTTGTCTATCAAGATTTTCTGTTAATAGCGCGTGTGTATTTATTTATTTCATTTTTGTTGAGTCGCTCTCGTTCCACTAGTAACTTAAGTATCTTTCCGTGAGTTGCAATACTCGCGTTTTTGCCATTAGAACTGTGACCAACTCGAACTTGCAGCTATAAATGCCGTTTAAGAAATTAAAAGCCTATTGTTAAAAATTACGGTAGCTCCAACCTTTATATATTACTCATCCTGTGTTCTTAATAATAATAAGAACTACTTAACTATTTTGGCTAAATTAATGAAATTAGATAAATTACATAATTATAACACGTGATATGATATCCTATAATAAATCTGTATAACATCTGAGTATACTTCAATTTATAAGAAAGGTAAATAAGTTTGAGAAAAAACTGATAAATATTAGGGATACAATATATTTGTAGCGCTCACACGATAAAAAAAAATAATTAAAACCATATATATATATAAATATAAATAGTGACGTACACCATGGAAGCAGGAGTTTTATTCTCCACACAAATAGTGAAAATGAATTGTGGAGTTTAATTTGTTATTTGCAGTTGAACTGGCAGTAACAAGATAAGACGTAGCATTCTCACTTGACTTGCACTGTTCAGCACATTCAGAATCGTTGTTGATACACTTCCCTGTAAACGTTCCACTTCGCGTAGCACACACTTTTGCTGCTTCCACCCTTTCTACTTCTGCATTTATATATATAAACAAGGGTTAAGGTGCAAAAATACACATGTTCTTTTGTCAGAGGAGCGCCCAGTAACAAGTGCTTTTTTTAGGTGCAAAAGTGACTATGTGGTTACGAAATAAGGGCAAAAGTCACAGTAACCGTTAAGGGGTAGGATGTTGACTGTTAAGTTGGAAAGTTTGACTAAAATTAATGATGTGGATGCTGACTGCAACATCCCATGTTTGAAATGCGGAATTTTTTTTTTTTTTTCAAACAAGCAATCAGAGTGGAGCAATAAAGCGCAAGAGTAATTGGATTCTTAGCCAAAACATCAACCATTGTGTAACATTGTATTGATTACAAAGGTAAATAACAACAACAGCCTGCACTATTCACCAGTGCCACGATAAACACTCGTGTCCTCAGCGCTAGGAAAACATAACGGCATTTCAAACATAACCCGTTTAAAACTGTCTGTATAACGGTCTACGACATATCCTTGACATATATGCATTTAAGAAGCACAAGATTAGTGTTACGATGCGCGTCCGTACCTTCGTTTGCGACGTTAGGTACCACCGTGGAAAACGTACTTTTACGGAAAACGTGAACTTCAAACGGTTCGTCGGACAACGTGACGGCAAAAATCGGAGATTCGATATCCTATAAGAATAATATCACCTTTATTAGTGATTTGACACTATAAGCGGCATTTTAGGTAAAAATTACCATTTTGCCCTCTACCCCTAATCGGCGGAATTTCGCCAGCACTTCGTTACTCTGACAAATTTTCTTCCCGAAATTTTGCCAGAACTTCGACGCAACTATGATTTTCGAAAAAAATGACTAAAATAGCCCTCCCATATGATACCCAATCATACTTGAAATTTAAAGGCTATTCTAACAAATTCTACCCTTACTTTTAAAAGAACTGCGAAAGCTTCAACTTTTCAGCGACTCGATCCCTACTATGTTTACACCTCTGCATATTTTTTCAACGCAAACAAGGCTTAAAACAAGAATAGGAATCTCGTCCCCTACTTCCTAAATCTAACTAACAATTCTACTAATCTACCGAACTAAAGACTAAAGACTAAAGACCGAAAGACTTACCCGTTGAAGACTTCTGCAGAACTTCCCCCAGAGCTTCTCTCTCTTCTTTCTCTCCCTAGAATTTCGGCCCAAGGAGCTCAAGAAGTGGTGTGAAGAATTGTGAAGGAGGGGGGGTATTTATAGTTTTTTCCTAGGGACAAGGTTGGAATTATGCAAGTTGTTTTCATACTTTTTGTCCAACTTTTTCAAAAGGTTTTTGCCCTCCCCTTTTCACCTCTTGGCCGAATTCTATAGGTGATGTGGCAGCCTCCCATTGGTCCAAAAGTGGTGACTTAGCTCACATTATGCCCGGTCTAACCGTTTTCCCCCGATCGGTACCCGATTCGCGTGATTTCGGAGAATTCTCAAAATTCTGGATTTACAACTCTGAAGACGTGTACTCACTTAATAGAAATTTCCAAGTTAACCTATATTTTGATTCCATATAGGCCTCCAACTGTCCAGTTGAAGTTTTCTCGAAAAACGTGTCCGAACGCGTCCGGTGTCGGAATTCGTTTTCGGGATAACCAATCTCTTGGAAATAATTCACCGATTCCAAATATGTCTAAATAAATTCAAACCCATTCCTAAATGTTGAGTTAGAATTTATTTTCCTTATTTCAAAAATATGCCTATATGCATTTTTCCTATTTTGTTTTATTAGGAAAATGCACAAACGGCCTCGGAATTAACTTCCGGAAGAGGTCACTTAAAGGTAAAAACTCACTGATCAATATTTTACCTTGACCTTGGAGTTTCCATTCCTAGATCTCTAGATAGGATCCGTTTCCTAATTTTTAATTTACTATTCACAATTTTTACTTTAATTAATTATAATATTAAAATAATGTTGCAACTTGTCCACTTGCTTCTTATTTCATTTTCATTTTTTTTAATTTTCCTTTGAAAATTTCGCTGGACCATCTTTTTTTTTTAAAATATTTATTTTTTTATTTAATTTATTTTTTAATTATTTACTTTTTCCAAAAATTCCACAAAATTATCTAATTGGTTCATTCTTGTATTTAGGCCTAAAAATACCTAAACTCAATTATTTTTCATAAAAATTTCCAATTAATTAGTAAATATATTTTTACTAATATTCAACTAATTTCCACTACTTTTTGAGCTTCCCATAATTATTACTGAATTTCCTTTACTTATGCTTAAGTAATTAGCCATTAATTACTTAATTACTCTTTTAACCATAGTTGGTATTTTTCTTAATTAGGATGTCTCATTACCTTCACACTCTTGCATTAACCTTAGTATTTCCATGCCTCTTACATTATTCTATAATTTGTAAGGGTATTTTGGTCCTTTATTACTTTTTGAACATTCTTGTACAATTTCTCCAAGTTCATAATTTATTAAATTACCATAATTAGAGAAAATATATTCTCCTACTTCACTTGGTCATTTTACTGCTTTTTAGGATTTTTCATAATTTTCCTAAATTATTTATGTCCCTTAGGGGCATTTTCGTCATTTTGGCACTTTGGCCCTTAAATTTCCTAACTTCCTACAGAATTTAACTTAGAATAATAAGCTAAATCTACACAAGTCCGGAGACAATAATTTCACTTATCAGAAATATCCATTTAATTCATAATATTCCAGATAATAAATATCTGGGTATTACACTGACTAGGAGTGTGTAGTAGACAAGTGGAATCTTAATGGCTGAGTAATTGATGACTTGGAAAAAAATGATTTATTTATATGGAGAAAATATAATTTCTTTATCTTTTTATTTATCTAAAAAATTTAATCCCCCAAAATTTTTTTGCCTTTAACATTCAACTTGATCGAAATATAATCCATTTTTGCCCTGAACATTGAACCTGATGCAAGCGACACCCATAGCCTTCAAGCTTATGCCGGCGATAGCCCAACTTCGATTGACAACCTAAGGGTCGATTTCTTCAGCAACAGTGACCAAGATCGACAAATCGAGCATATCGCGATTTCTGAGAAAACCCTAATATTCGCCTTCTTCAAAGCTTCCATGGCGAAGGTTGTGAGTGCCCAGATCTGAGCTCCGGTGGATATGAAGATGGAAGCTCATCAGGAGCAAAAAATTCCGACAACCACTCATCTTCCTCGGCGATTGAGAATCAAATCCGACAACCACTCAATGCTCGGTACCAAACAAAACAAACCAAGGTGCATAGCGCTCTCTCTACTTCATAGTCATGTGCCCGTGGGAGGAGACTCGCCTTCTTCTTCTGAGATGGGATGACGGGAATATTCTCTGCAGATGTTTTCATTTCAGGAAGGTGTTATCAAGGAGTGAAGGGACGAAGGCAAGAGGTCTAGGTCTTTGCTGCTTGACTGCGTCAAAGCTTGAAGTGACGAATACGCATGTATGTATGCATGCACACACACACATATATATATATATATATATATATACATTCGATCAAATTCGAAAAGCAGAAGAACTGACGTCCCTTGATCACCATATCATGTTACTAATCTGTTTAAATTAATATTATTTCTTTTATGATTACAAGAATATAATTGAGCGTAATCTATAATGGAAAAAATTAAGGAGAATGCGGCACTATTTTCAATTTTGAAAGTCAATTGAGGCTGCCAACGAACTTGAAATACTCCAGTGCCATACAACAAAATCTAACCAACACATCAAGGAGGCCTGAAGATTATCCTTAGCCCCATGCTCCTTGTAACTTTGAAAATTTAATGCTCGCTACTCGATATGAATAGTAAATATTAAGGAAATAGGTGATATAATTAAGGCATATGAAGATTTAATGAAAATTATATGTATACATGTCCAACACTGTTACCTTTATGATAAAGGACAAGTTTTATTGGTGTACAAAAAACAAAAACTCAGTCACATCCCTAGTGCTTTAACAGTGGCACTATTTATTGATATCATATATATATATAGTATTACATATAGAAAGGAAGTCACAGAGATCAACTTGATGAAGGAGACTTTCTTTTTTTGCTCAGAATTGAAGATGAAGGAGACTTTCACTTGCTACATATGTAGGAGCAGTAGCAAGAAAATCCAATTCCACGCGGGTGACATCTTCCTGACACATTACCCTCTGTTTGGCACATAGCGTCACACTCAAGACTGTCTACGCAATTCCCAATAAATCTCCCGCTAAGTCTCTCACAAAATGCTGCTTCAACATTCTCTACATTAACATTAACCAATATTAGATCTTGTTCTATGGCCTCAAGCATATAAAAATTTGATTTATCCTCTAAACTCTCCTCATAGGACTTAATCATACACTTTACTACACTTCATGTAAATATATAAAGATTATATTGGTAAAAATTCTAAAAGAGGAAATGGTAAAAACTCATTATAAGTGGGTGTTTCGTGATGAGTAATTAAAACTAACCGTTGGGAGAGGAAAGCAAGAAAGCAAAGCAGAGGAGGACAATGAAGGAAGATAACTTGAGAAGCGAGGCAGCCATGTCTGGTAATTAAGATTAGTATCAGATTAGAGAGAGGCTTGTTTCGATGTTTGAGTTGAAGGTGATGAAGTACTATATATGCATCTCCATACATATTTATACAAAACTTTCTTCATGGGAATCTTCGCCTTTTCATAACATGGTCCGTTTATTTTTTGTGGCTTAAGACGATGGAAGTGTCATCATATGATGTTTCCGTGACATGGTTTTGTATTGATGTCGATCTATCGATCCTTCAAAGGTGTCCAATATTATCCATATATGCATGTTCTAATTGATGATAGTTTGATTCTCATGAGTATTTTAATACTTCTTTTCTGTCTTTGTTACTACTTAATTATTATATATGTGTTGCCTAACTTGTTGGAATCTTCCATTACCGAAGCTGTGCGAATATTAACTTCTGCAGAAAGAAAGTTCTCTTCTTTTTGTTATTTCCTTCGATAACGGCCGGTTAGCTTGGAATCAGAAAGAGGCCAAAGAATAACTTCTGCTGTCAATAACAATGCGCCTTTTGTTTTTGTTTTTTTGCCAACTCAAACGACACTTACAAGGTCTATTTATAAACAAAGTCTTCACGTTGATGGTGTGACTCAAGTTCGCACCCTTTATTATGAGGCATGCCTCATTTGTTGGGATAAGATTAGCGTCTACTCTGGATTGTAACTAGTCAAGCGTAATACCCTTCTGGTTCTTAATGTAGGTCTAATCGGGGAGTTGACTTTGGTGCTAAATGTAATACCTATTTCCCATTTTTCTTATATACCCCAACTTAATAATCAAGTAAGAGAGAGATTGAGGGAATTAAAGAACATTATTAGGTTTTTTTAATTCTCCACCAATATCCGGTGTTACTAGCACCCTTTTAAAAATAAACAACAAGATTACAATCCCAGCTTTTTCTTGGATGCCGAGATTCAAAAATCTTGGGCAGTTTATTGTATTTTATTATTTTGTTATTGAGTGATATATTCCATTATTAATATACTAATTCATGCATCATTGACCCTTTTTAGTGTGTTTATTGAGTACAAATTGCATTATTGATGAATTAATATTCATTTAGAGTGATTGCATGAATTAGTAGTAAAAATGGTAAAATTGTCACTATTTCATAAGATTAAAATATATTTAATTATATAATATATAAAACTTAACTAGGAATATGCTCTGTTCTATGTTTCTTACAACACAGTCCTGTCTTTTTCTCTTTAATTTGTTTTATTCTGGTGCGGCAATCTTCATTTTTATTTTGAAATTTAATCTGTTATTTCTCTACATTTCGGTCCTATGCTCGAACGCGCACACACGTAGGGCTCTTTTGTCAATCATAAATTCCAATGATCAGTCCAGCCAAGACCTGGTTTCCTTGCTAAGCAAAACGCTTAGAAGGGAGATCTAATAAGATCTGAACTGTCCATACTAATCTTTGACGGTCCAGATTTAAGTTTTTTAAAATGAAGATTTTTAAATAAAAAATTATTTTCTGAAAAACTAATAGTTTAGAGATTATTTTATTTTAGATTCTATACCCATTAAAATAATAGTTAAGAGATCAGATCTGGACAGAGAGAGAAGAAGTGGAGAGTAAAGAAGGCGAACATGATCATGTTGGGTCTGTTAAATGAAACGATGTCATTTTGCAAGATGAACTGATATGCTCATAGAACTGTTTAGAAGGTAATGCGGGCTCGTTTAATTAGCTAGTAGTAGTTTACAAGCACATAACTGCTGTTGCCTGTTGGCAGAAATTAATTTGTTGATAGGATGAAAATTAATTCCTTGAGGGGTATGCATCGTGATCTGAGTTAATTGTTTGGATAATGCTATATTGAGTCAGTCATTTCGGTCCCTTTTTCCATATCTTCCTCTTTAATTTCAGTTATATACTTATATCTTCTGTGACTCTTCTGTACTGTAATACTTAGATCCATCCTGATCTTCTGTGGCTCTTTAATTTCAGTCATTTCGCACCTTGCCTTCTCAAATCTAACATTAAATAGCATGTTTGTTTCTGTTTTCAAAAATGAGAGAATTACCCAAAAGTTCTAATGACAAGTTAGGAGCATAAACCTGTTGACATTTCTTACATTGTAACTTATCATTACATACTCTTCAGTTGTTATTGAACTTTGTCGTAATTTAATCTCTTCCTTTGAAACTCATAGTAATTCCCCATCAAAGTTCTACCATGAAACAGGATTATACATACATCCATAAACATATTTGCTTGTATAATATAGAGACACACAAACATTCATGTGGGTACACATTATATTCTTATTCTTAAATTAGATAATAAATATTGAGCAGCTATAAATGCCATTCAAGAAATTAAAGGCCTATTGTTAAAATTGTTGGAGCTTCAACTTTAATATTATACTGTTTCTTCGCTTATATATATATAACTAAAAGAAATACCTGAGTTTATGTGATATATCGATAATCTGCCTGAATCAACTCATGTTGTATATTCTCTCTGGTTTAGAAATGAATACACACACATACATACTTTTTTTATTGCACACACCAAACTTAATAAAATAAAAACAAAACATTAAAAAATAAATAAATTATCCAACAGGGTGCGGGTACTAGTTAGAAAAGGAATATCTGTAATGCAAAAGATGTCACTTGGTTATTATTTAAACTGGGTAATAATAATTCATTATAAAAGGATGCTTACATTCGAGTGCTTTAAGGGAAGCACTACAAATTTTTTTTTTTTTATTTTTTTTTTAAATTTGTAGCGTATACACGAGGAAAAAGTAAAACAATTATATATATATATATATAGACAACATGGATTTAGGAGTTTTATTGGTCAAATAAAGAGTGAAGAGTGAAAAAGCTATTGTGGATGGCAGTCGACCTTGCAGTAACAAGCTAAGACAAAGCATTGTCCTCCAAGAGCATTCTCATTTAACCTGCAGTGTTCTTCACATTTAGATGGGATGATACATGGCCCTCTAAATGTTCCACTTGGCGTGTCACACACTGCTACTGCTTCCACCCTTTCTATTTCTGCATTATTATTCAAATATAATGAAAGATATTAATGAAAAAGAATATACTCAAATTAGAGGGGGATGGGAAATAAATTAAGAAGAAAGATCACTGACCTGTAGTGGCTGAGAAAAGAATTAGGGCTATGCAGAAAAAAGCAGCCCACCAGGTTGGTAGTTTCCTGATGCAACTTTCCATATTTGCCTACAAACCCTATTTATCTTTGATTTAATTTGGAGAAGCTATGTTATATATATACTCACGCGCTTCTGTCATGCGGATTTTCCGAGGAATGGCCTTTGTTGTCTCCTGTTCTCTTCTGTTTGGCCTTTGTCATGCGGATTTTCCGAGGAATGGCTTTGTTGTTGTTGTTGTCGTTTTTTTTTTTTTTTTTACGCTGTCCGGCAAAATTATCAATTATAGTTGTTATATTTGGATTAGTTAGATTCGCTACTCCTTCCACAAGCCTGTCTCTTCTTGTTACTTACGGCTTGCTACATATCAGATATTTACTGCTCCGAGAATAGAGAGAGTAGAGGCTAGGAAATATAGGGGTCTGTTTGGATTTTTTTATTTATTTAAAAAGCTGTTTTTATTTAAAAAATAAAAAATTGTTTGGCTGGCTCGTTGGCATCTAAATGTTTTAAAAAGTGTTCCTGTTTTTTGTTGGTTGCAATAAAAACACCTTAAGGGGACTTTACTTGAACATTCGGATTTTCCGAGGTATGGTCTTGTTGTGTGAGTTTCTCTTATTAAGTGTTTGGTGTTACGTTGAATTATATTCTTGTATTTTCTTTGATAGGTTCGGGTGTATGCTGCTCGGCAACGTTAATTCGGAAATGCTAAGTTAGAGGTTCGAATGAATCATCCGATCACCCCATTATTTCCCAATTAATTTGTTAATCTTTTGCCTTTGGAGATATAAAAGTTTTTTTGTTTGTTTTTTTGATAAAGAAATATTAGGAAAGGGGTCAAGCACACTCACAATCTAAGGACAGGACGCTTTGGTTCTGGTCTGCAGGGTATACTAGGTTAGAGAGTACACATGCCTCCACCTCTTCCTAGCGTTTCCACTACTTCACATCACCTAGGATGTCTCCCTCAGCGCCTTAACCAACTCCAGGATCGAACCCCCTCCCTTTAGTGAGAGTGTTTGACCCATTTACCAATTGAACCAAGGACGAGGAGTTTTGGAGATATAAAAGTTATGATCTCTCTCTCACACTCACTGTTAGTGGATCAAATAAAGCAGCCCAGTCCAATTATGGGCCCACGTGGCTGCCCAGTCCAGTTCTAGGCCCACGTAACTCTAGTTCAGTAAGAATGGAATTATTAGCTAATTGTAAACACGTGTAGTCTGTTGAGTTGTTTACTATCTATAAATATAACAGCCAAGGCCTCAGTGAAATGAATTAATTGAGAGTCACATTTTCAAAATCCCTCTCATCTTTTTCTAATTAACTTGGTATCATTCGCCCCTCGTTATGGCAAGTGCTTCGTCCATTCCCGCGCTTGCTTCTTCATGCTCTTTTTCGTCTTCTTGCCTCACCACTTCCTCTGCTTCTGTTGTTCAAACAAAGTCTATTCCATCCTGTTGAATAGCTTGAATCAGTCTGGTTCGACCAAGCTGGATTGATCCAACTTTTTGCTCTGGCCCTCGCTTGTACTTCCAGCTTTGAGAGGTCATCGATTGGAAGCCTTTGTGCTAGGTACTAATCCATGTCCATCGCATTACATATCTGATGATTCTGGTGATCCTGTGAATCCGGATTATGAGGATTGGGTTGCCCCCGATCAAATCATCTTTAGCTGGCTTCTCGGCACCATGACAGCCGATATTGCATCTCAGCTATTGCATTGCAAAACATCCTCACAGATCTGGAAAGCTGTCACAGATCTGATGAGTGCACACTCCAAATCTTAAGTGGCTGTTCAAGTACGATCTCCAGCGCACATGCAAAGGTTCTAGCTCCATCGACGAGTATCTAGCCAAGATAAAGGCTCTTGCAGACAACCCTGTGTTGGCAGGGAGTTCTTTCTCTGAGTCCGATCTCATCACTAAGACGCTGGCTGGATTGGACGCCGAATATACTCCGATTGTTAGATATCTTTCCGACAAAGATGATCTTACCTGGATCGATGTTCACTCTCGTCTCCTAAAGTTTGAACGTCATTTGGGGCATCTTCATGCTATGAACTCGGTAAGCTCTTCATTCGCTAACGTCGCTATTAGCTCTAATACGTCTAGTCTTTCATTTCATCCACAGTCAGGTCCCTCTCGTGACTTCGAACAACGTCATCTTGCCTCTCATATGCAACATGGAGGTCGAGGCAGAGGAAGTTTCACCAAGTCCAAGCCGACCTATCAAGTTTGTTACTGTCAGGGACATGCACACGGCTTTGCAGTGCTTTTATGCTTTGATAAAACCTTCACAGACAGAACCAATGGTTTTAAATAATATGGGATCCTTCTCTTCTTCTTTATAAGAAGGAAACCAAGATCCTCAATATATTTTTCTCATCATAAAAGGAAAGAGATACAAAAACCAAACAGGCCGAGCCATTTTTGCCTATTGTATTGCATACTATATATAGGTATTTCCCCTTCCCTCCTTGGAATTCTCATATTCAATGTTGTCAAACTCCTGATAGGAACGTAAGTAAACTCGTATGAATTTACCTCTATTGATAAATAACAATTAAAATTATATGATAAAATAATTTAAATACTAAAATGACAACAATTTAATTTAAATATATTTTAAATCTAAATAACTGAAATCAAATTCATTAACATTCTTAATTTATCTTACTTAACATAAAAATTTATAAGAAATTCATGTACAAATATAAAGTCACTAAACATAAATAAATAAAAATAATAATAAATTCAACAAAGACATCAAATGTTGGATTATCATTATCTCCATTGTCTTCAAATTCTTTGCCTTCACCATTATAATGTAACATCTCATTTTCAAAAGCGGAATAATTATTATTTTCATCAGAGTAGAGCATCGGAGCAAGTGAGTAACTGATCCATATATTCAAAATGCCAACTGTCATATGTCTGGCTAATCGCAGTAGCGGTACATTAATCCGAGTGTTATCAAAAGTAGTACATATCAGAAAGAAAATCAAAAGAAAGTCTCCAGCCGGATCTCTAAGCGTGCTGCTTGCCCTTATCCTCGGTCCTCCCGACCTGAAGCTATGTTAAGAGCTGAGGTCCAATGCATCCGGACCTCAGGTAACGGTTAACCTCATGCTTATATAAACAATATATATAACAAATACTCATGATATTTCAGCACAACCACTACAAAAGCCCATAACAGATGTAGGGGATACATAATCAGATATGTATGGCAATAACAATACAATCAGATGTAAAGCTAAGGCACGCTGTAGGGAATACATAATCAGATATGTATGGCAATAACAATACAGTCAGATGTAAAGTTAATGCACGGTGTAGAAAATACATAATCGGATATGTATGGCAATAACAATACAGTCAGATGTAAAGTTAAGGCATGATGTAGGAAATATACATAATCAGATATGTATGGCAATAACAATACAGTCAAATGTAAAGTTAAGGCACGATGGGATCAATACAATCAGATGTATGATCTATTAATAACAATACAGTCAGATGTAAAGTTATCATTTATCACATATATGCATACAATAAACATCAGAGTTAGTATTACTAGTACGCGAACGTACCTTCGTTGACGATTACGATATGTCTGTCGGTCGGAACCCAATCACATATATCCTATAAGGATAATATCGCATTTATTAATTAACAAACAATATCCTAACAGATATTTTAGTCACAAATGACTATTTTACCCCTGACTTCAGAAAATCGCTAACCAATAAAATTTCGCCAGAGCTTCGCTACTCTGACTCCCAACTTTCAGAAACTCAATCCCTACCATGTTTTTACCTCGTCAGGCATCTCTCAATGCAATGAGGCATAAAAACAAGAATAGGAATTTCATTTCCTACTTCCTAGATCTAACTAACATTTATACTAAGAACTACTAAACAAAAGACTAGAACCTAAAAGCTAAGGATCGAAGAACTTACCCAGAACTCTGCTACTCCTTCTCCAGAGCTCCTCCTTCTCTCTTCTCTCTAAACTTTAGAATTGCTCAAGCAATTGGTGTGAGAATTTTCAAAGGAAATGGAGGGCTATTTATAGAAGAAAATTGTGGCACTTTGGTAATTCTTCCAAACTTTCTCTACTCCATTTTGAGCCATTAGATCTAGGGTTATTTTTGAGACTTCATCCTCACCCTCCATCCTCCTAGCCGACCTCCCCCCTCTCTCTTTCCTCTATCCTCTTCCATTTCATGACATCACCTTATCCCTTAAGGATTTTCTCCTACCGATTAAATCCCCTGCTCAGTGTTCTAATCGCATATGCTTATAAATCTCAAATACTTTTAGAGGTAAACCTTGAAGTTCATGCAATCACTTGAGAAGTATTTGGAATATCAAGGATTATGGTCCAATTTGGGGTTTTTACTATCCTTTTAGTCATTTTAGGATTAACCTCGACGGTTACGGAAATGACTTCGGAGATAACCCACTTCGGGCTACAAATATACTTGTTTATAATAAGTCCTGATGTAAGATATTTAGTTCACATATTTCAAGATACAATTTAATTTCTATCGGTTCTCATTTATCCTATTTGCTTTTTCACAAAATATATTTTTCTTCTTTTCTCTTTCCTTCATCTACTTGACACTCACACACACATACACACTCACACACAATTCGGTCCCCCCCTTTCTTTGACTTTTTAATTTGCTTTTAATTAGTTTATATTATGTTTTAATTATCTTATATTATTTAGCAAGTAATTTTCCCATTGGTGGATTTGGTTTCACTTGGATTAACTTTATGGTTAATTTAGAACCCTTAGATCTAACTTTATGTAGTTTAATCCTAACCATTGATTTAGGTTTGACTTGTGAAAGTTGATTTAGCAAGTTTGATTAGAGCCTTAATCCTATGCTTAGTAATCCTTTGTTGGTCAATTAGGCTTTAGAGATTTCATGTATTTAATCTTATACATTTCTTAATCATGCCTAATTAATTAGCAATTATCTTTATGCCAATCTTGGCCATTGGTCTTTAGTTAGGGTCACACATCCCTGATTATGCCTTTGGAACATGTTAATTAATCTCTAATAAATGAAGATTTAATTATCTACTAATTGTTGACAATTTTCTTAAATTGGATTAATTATTTTCTCACAACTATTGTGTTTACATTGGTCATTTATGCACCATGCATTATTTTAAAAATCATAGGGCAACTTATGGTCCCCAAAATAATATTAGATCTTTGCTTCTTCAATTCCAAGAAAATAAATTAATAAATTACCAAAATTAGAGAAAATATACTTTCATATTTTAAATAGGTATTAATTGCCCATTTTTTTAAAAAAAATATAAACTAAAAAAGACCACATATGGACCGTCAAATCAGATCTGGATAAAGTTTTAATTATTTCATGAGTCATGATTCAGACTTGGCTTCCTTACATTAACGCAGGAGGAAGTTTGGAAAGAGTCAATATCTTAAAAATAAATCTCATTGCCCCTTCTTTTTGTCTATCAAGATTTTCTGTTAATAGCGCGTGCGTATTTATTTATTTATTTATTTCATTTTTGTTCCGTTTGTTTTGCGCAATTAAGAAAAAAATTGCCCCTTGTTTGTTAATAGGTGTATACAAAAACTGACATGCTGTTTTTTATTTTTATTTTTAATGAATACGATAAAATATTTGGAAAAGTTAAATTTACAAAAAAAATAAAAATAAAAAAAAAATTGACAAGGTCTCTCCATGTGTAAAGGCTCGCACCTTTCTCAATAAGTACACTTTCCGGGATTTGAATTTGTGTAATCCTATTTACGGGAGGTGAGGCCCCTTACCACCTCAACCAATAACTTATTAGTAATTTACAAATTTTATTTGAAAAAAACAAAATGCATGCTCTCTTCTGTAATACCCTAAAATCTGACCTATGATGAGCATCATAGGTTGGTAAATAATACCTATTGAAAATAGGTGAATATGTGGTGTCAAAACAGTGTAAAATACTTATTCTATTTTTCTAAGGAAAATTAGAAGAAATAAAGGCCAAAAATACATTTATGGGGCATAAAATAGCCTAAGAAAATTATGATAAATTCTAAAGAGCAGTGAAATAATTATTAAAAACTAGAAGGAATATTGTCCTTAATTTAGACAATTTAATAAATTATAACCTTGGAAAAATGAAAGGAGAAAAATCAAAAAGTATTGTGTGGGCCATAATTGACCCCATGATTTTTAATATTTTATGTGGAGCATAAAATACCAATGTAAGTCAAATAGTTGTGAGAAAATAATTAATCCTAAATAAGAAAATTATCAAAAATTAGTAAGGAATTAAATAAATAATTATTGGCTAATTATTTAAGCATGAATCAAGAGAATATTCAAGTAAATTATGAGAAACCCTTTAATTAAATATTAATTGATAAAATTAGCATAAAATATATTTGCTAATTATTAGGAAAAGATTAAGAAAAATGAATGAGATTAAGTGTATGAAAATCACTAATCTTAAAAGATTACTAATCTCATGATTAAGAACACTAATTAAACTTGTTAATCAAATGGGATAAATTAAATAATTACCAAGGGTTAAGATGTAATCTTGAAAAGTGAAATCAAAGGTTTTAAATTATTCTAGTAATTTTTAAAGACTAAATCCATGTTAATTGTTATGGACCAATGAGAGAATTTTGGTAAATTAAAATATAAGATAATTGAAATATATAATATTAATTAATTAAAAAATAAAAATAAAAATGAGATGTTGGCCGAATTTTTGGAACAAAAAGGGATAAGGATTGGAAAAATAATATCATGATATTCTTGAGCAAGTTGAAATAAAATATTAATAAAAAGGAATATTCTATGGAATATTCTGTAAAAAGCAAATAGGATAAATGACCACCGATAGAAATTAAATCCTATCTAGAAAACCATGAACTAGGTTTCTAAGGTCGAGTATAATATAAACAAGTGAATTTTTATCTCGGAGTAGGCTGTCTCCGAAGTCATTTCCGTAATCGGCGGAATGTTTAGGGAATAAGACGAAAAGGAAGAAGGACAGATAGTAGAAAGGAGAAACTATGGAAAATAAATCATAA
The DNA here is from genome assembly GCA_025563575.1 of Acacia pycnantha. Lineage (NCBI taxonomy): Eukaryota > Viridiplantae > Streptophyta > Magnoliopsida > Fabales > Fabaceae > Acacia > Acacia pycnantha. Next base: position 511,715 of record JAMWYP010000242.1, on the reverse strand, counting down.
CTCAATATCTGGGGATGAGTTGATAAACATACGGACATTTTATGAATCAGTGAATTTTTGTCCAGAAATTGACGTTACCCGAAGTCATTTCCGTAACCGAAGACGATTATCCGAAATCTTCGGCGAAATAGGAGATGCCCTGAATGGGATCAAAAATTTAGTTAACCCAAGTATTTTGAAAGAGGAAGAAGAGATCTTCAGGGCTATGTTCTCGGATTTTTGAGATTTTTCAAGATTACGTGATTAGAACACCGAACAAGGACTTTATCGGTAGGAAACTTCTCAAGCAAGTTGATGACATCATTGGCATGACATCATCGCCTTGAATGATGATGTAAGGAGGTGGGATGGATGGCCAAGATTGTGCCATCTCAATGAAGTGTGATCCGACGGTCAAGAATTCGTCTGACAAAGCATGAATAGTAACCGGATTTTTCTCTATAAATAGGCCTTGCTTCTCATTTGAAATTTCACACCAAGAGCTCTTGCTCATTTCGAAATTTGGAGCAGCAAGGAGGAGGAGGAGTCCGGGGAAATTTGTAGCGAAGCTCTGAGTAAGTTCTTCGGTCCTTAGTCTTAAGCTTCGGTAGTTAGAGTAGAAATGCTAGTTTGATCTTTAATCTTCCAAGTATAGTTAGATATCATGTTTAGGGGTAATTAAGGCACTAATTTCGAAAATCATGTTGGAGTTAAAGATATGGAAAAATTTTGGAAGATTAGGGTCAAAGTAGCGAAGCTCTGGCGAAATTTCGCAGATAAGTCAAACTAGGGGCAAAATGGTAATTTGTACCTAAAATGCCTGTTATGATGTTAGATATTGATAAACATGATATTATCCTTATAGTATATCTGTGATCACCTACCGCTGTCAAACCGCTGTCGAACCGCTGTCTGACGTGTTGTTTTTCGTTTTCCGTCAAAAGTACAGTTTTCCGTCAAACGTACCAGAATACCGTCAACGAAGGTACGTTCGCGTACTGTAACACTAACTCTGTGCTGCTCATATACATATATGTGATAGATACATTCACGGATAGAGGCCCTGTTTAGGGTCACCGATTCGGATAGAGGCTCTGTTTAGGGTCACCGATTATACATACAGTTTCACACGGGTTATAGACATAGTAATACCGTTTGAGTTTTCTTAGCGTTGAGGACACGACCGTACATCGTGGCACTGGTTTATGTGCAGACACTTTATGGGACTTTACATATTGCTCTTTGCTTATGTCTTGTCATTATATTGATCATGCATCGCTTTATGCTTTTGTCTTGATATGCTGTTGGTATGTCATGAATATCTGTCATCCGTATACTGTTTTATTTGAGCATAAGGTTAACCGTTACCTGAGATCCAATGGGGTAAATTGGATCTCAGCTGTAGCTTCAGGGTCGAAAGGACCAAGGATTGGAGATAGGGGCAAGCTGCACGAGTAGGCTCTCGGACGGAGATTTCTCTTTATCGTTTTCCGTATTTACTTTCGAGAACAATAGGATGACTGTATCAATACTATGTTACACTATGGTTAATGTTTTGTTATGGATCAGTTACTCTTTCGCTCCAATAATGCTCTACTCTGATTTTTTAAAAAAAAAAAATTCCACTTTAAAAATGAGATGTTACATCTTCCCTTCTCCTCCAGCTTAAACATATATTTCAATTTAATTAAGAAAATACGAGTATTATATTTGAAAAATCAAATGGCTGATTTGAAACTGTCAAACTGAGAGGAAGCAAATTACTGTCATGTATTTTCCTTCACAAATTCATACAACTGTCCCAATTGTGGGAACAAATCATCAGTATGGATCATACACTGATAAAGCTCAGGGGCTACAAAACTGGAGTACAGGTATATAAAAATCTCATAACCTGCATATTTTTATCGGAAAAGAAGTCGTAAAAATGGAGAGATAGAGAGAGATTCAGGAGTTGGGTTGAGGTTGGTGCCCTGGGTAGCATTCTTGCAAATCTTTTGAAGTGCTCTGATGACTCGCTCTGTCGTAACGTTGTCTCTTCTCTTTCTCTCTCCCCCCAACACCTCCTCCTCCAACTCCTTCGCTACTTGCAGCCGGTGACTTCTGCCCATCCGATCCAATGAAGAGACTCGGCGCCTCCTTATCGTTTTCGCCGCCAATGCTGTCGGAAGGACGAGAACACTACCGCCAAGAGTGCGAGACTAGTAAAAGATCCTTCTCTAGATGGTGGATCTAAACTTCTTGTTGGACAGAGCCATCCCAGAAATTGGCACTCCCGCAACATAGCTCATAGAAACAGCTTCAACACAGTAGGATTGAACAGTGAAAAAACAGCGAGCAAGCAAGAAAAGGGCGAGAAGGGGAACATTGGAAAGAGGGAGGGGCTAATTTATTTATTTTACATTGGACACCAATGAAAATCACAGATTATATGAGGCTAGCATTTTCTGAAGACTACCAAACGAGGGGAGGGTAGCATTTTCCCTCTCCTCCAACCAAACGTACCAATCTAACACCCGAAATGGCACACTTCACGTGTTGCTCCTTAAGTGCCATTTCTGAAGAAACTCGGGTCCTCAACTGTCGTTCCTCAACTGTCGTTAATTCTGATACTTGACAATCATTTGTCCTTTTAAGCTTTTCATTACAATTTCTCCCAAGTGATATACAATGCAATGCAATTTAAGATAATATAATATCACTTATTTCATAAATTAATTAATTTAAGAGCAATCACAAAAATACGACATTTGTACTCTTTTAAACTCTATTTTCATGCCATCATTAATAATCCCAGTTAATCACAATAAAATGGATTTTTGCCCCAGATAATATGATAAAATCCGTAAATAAAGTATAAAAATATATGATAAAATAAGGATTCATCAGTTCTCATTTCAAAAGTCTCAAAACACCATCCATTACAGTCTCATTAATTGCGAAATATAATGTGATCATCATCAGTGACTGAAAAATTCAAACATCAACCATACTTGTACGTTTCACACAATCATATACAAATAAGTGTATTATTTAAAGCTAGGTTGATATTGGACTATTTATTTGGGCAAAACTGTAATATTGGGCACTATGTATGTATTCGATCAAATTCGAAAAGCAGAAGAACTGACGTCCCTTGATCACCATATCATGTTACTAATCTGTTTAAATTAATATTATTTCTTGCATGATTACAAGAATATAATTGAGCGTAATCTATAATGGAAAAAATTAAGGAGAATGCGGCACTATTTTCAATTTTGAAAGTCAATTGAGGCTGCCAACGAACTTGAAATACTCCAGTGCCATACAACAAAATCTAACCAACACATCAAGGAGGCCTGAAGATTATCCTTAGCCCCATGCTCCTTGTAACTTTGAAAATTTAATGCTCGCTACTCGATATGAATAGTAAATATTAAGGAAATAGGTGATATAATTAAGGCATATGAAGATTTAATGAAAATTATATGTATACATGTCCAACACTGTTACCTTTATGATAAAGGACAAGTTTTATTGGTGTACAAAAAACAAAAACTCAGTCACATCCCTAGTGCTTTAACAGTGGCACTATTTATTGATATCATATATATATAGTATTACATATAGAAAGGAAGTCACATAGATCAACTTGATGAAGGAGACTTTCTTTTTTTGCTCAGAATTGAAGATGAAGGAGACTTTCACTTGCTACATATGTAGGAGCAGTAGCAAGAAAATCCAATTCCACGCGGGTGACATCTTCCTGACACATTACCCTCTGTTTGGCACATAGCGTCACACTCAAGACTGTCTACGCAATTCCCAATAAATCTCCCGCTAAGTCTCTCACAAAATGCTGCTTCAACATTCTCTACATTAACATTAACCAATATTAGATCTTGTTCTATGGCCTCAAGCATATAAAAATTTGATTTATCCTCTAAACTCTCCTCATAGGACTTAATCATACACTTTACTACACTTCATATAAATATATAAAGATTATATTGGTAAAAATTCTAAAAGAGGAAATGGTAAAAACTCATTATAAGTGGGTGTTTCGTGATGAGTAATTAAAACTAACCGTTGGGAGAGGAAAGCAAGAAAGCAAAGCAGAGGAGGACAATGAAGGAAGATAACTTGAGAAGCGAGGCAGCCATGTCTGGTAATTAAGATTAGTATCGGATTAGAGAGAGGCTTGTTTCGATGTTTGAGTCGAAGGTGATGAAGTACTATATATGCATCTCCATACATATTTATACAAAACTTTCTTCATGGGAATCTTCGCCTTTTCACAACATGGTCCGTTTATTTTTTGTGGCTTAAGACGATGGAAGTGTCATCATATGATGTTTACGTGACATGGTTTTGTATTGATGTCGATCTATCGATCCTTCAAAGGTGTCCAATATTATCCGTATATGCATGTTCTAATTGATGATAGTGTGATTCTCATGAGTATTTTAATACTTCTTTTCTGTCTTTGTTACTACTTATTATATATGTGTTGCGTAGCTTGTTGGAATCTTCCATTACCGAAGCTGTGCGAATATTAACTTCTGCAGAAAGAAAGTTCTCTTCTTTTTGTTATTTCCTTCGATAACGGCTAGCTTGGAATCAGAAAGAGGCCAAAGAATAACTTCTGCTGTCAATAACAATGCACCTTTTGTTTTGGTTTTTTTGCCAACTCAAACGACACTTACAAGGTCTATCTATAAACAAAGTCTTCACGTTGATGGTGTGACTCAAGTTCGCACCCTTTATTATGAGGCATGCCTCATTTGTTGGGATAAGATTAGCGTCTACTCTGGATTGTAACTAGTCAAGCGTAATACCCTTCTGGTTCTTAATGTAGGTCTAAACGGGGAGTTGACGTTGGTCCTAAATGTAATACCTATTTCCCATTTTTCTCAATATTTTTCTTATTTACCCCAATTGAATAATCAAGTAAGAGAGAGATTGAGGGAATTAAAGAACATTATTAGGTTTTTTTTAATTCTCCACCAATATCCGGTGTTACTAGCACCCTTTTAAAAATAAACAACAAGATTACAATCCCAGCTTTTTCATGGATGCCGAGATTCAAAAATCTTGGGCAGTTTATTGTATTTTATTATTTTGTTATTGAGTGATATATTCCATTATTAATATCCTAATTCATGCATCATTGACCCTTTTTAGTGTGTTTATTGAGTACAAATTGCATTATTGATGAATTAATATTCATTTAGAGTGATTGCATGAATTAGTAGTAAAAATGGTAAAATTGTCATTATTTTAGTGATTATCCAGATATATGGTATTACAGTGTTTTGACTTATATTTTCAGGGCATTTTCGTCATCTGGGAGAATCTCAGAAATTGCAGTTCAATCCCCAAGATATTTATATTTTAGTATTCTAATTTCAGAAATAACAGTTTAGTTCTGCGAACTGTTACTGTTACTGTATGTTTTCTTTTAGGGCTTCGTTTCTGGTCCGAAGGGGGGATATTCAGCCACTATTTTAAGCATGGAGAAACCAGATTTTTGTGCTCCATCACCACCCTTCACTCTTAGCTCCATTACCCATCTTTTTCCCACCAGATATTTTTGCTGTCATGGCTGAGATTGGGGGCTGGCAACAGTGCGTGGGAGCTTCCATTTCAATTATGATAAGCTAAACATTTCGTTCCTCAAGGAATAGAGGACTATGCCGGAGCGTGGAGCATCATTTAGGGAGGTTTTTTTTTTTTTCTTCATATTTCTTTCTCCTCCTCTAGTTATATTTGTTGATTATTCTAGTTGAGTAATTAATTTGTGTAGCTAGAGTTGAGACATTATAGTTGTAATGTTGTTTGGGATTGGAATATTGAGATTATATGATTGAGCTCTTGACTTGTATTGTTGAATACTCAATTTGGTTGTATGGATGTTGGATTTAGTTAATCTAATAGTTTAATGATTAACTTGAGCATTTTTTCCATGATATATAGTTTATATGATTGGTGACTTCACGGTGGTCGATTGTTTAATTTAAACCAATGGTGTTAATTGAGGGTTGTAAATGTTGTGATGCCTCTTCTAGTTGAAGTTGTCCATGGCCACGTTAATTAACCTAAGCTTGACTAGTTGCTTGAGCTAATTCTTTGGATTGGTGATGAAAGCTCCATTATCATTTGAACTAGTTTAGGGCTTAGGGGCTTAGTTAAATAAGCTTGATGAGGGCCTCTTTGTCGTTAGTTTTGGGGTCCACAATCAAAAGTTAACCAATGAACTTGCCTTGATTTCATTTGAAAACCGGGTGGAATAGGATTAGTACCAGATGTAGACCCATGTGCTTGATTCAAACTATTACATTGAATCCAATAAAATTTTGCATGAGTTCTCCAAGCACTATTGTAGGTTTGCGAATATGGGTTGCCTTGAGGATGTTGAAACTTGCCCATGTAGTTGACAAATTCAGTAGTCATGTAAAGAGGACAATAGTCGGGCATATGGATATCATGGCATTGATCACATGCAATTGGTGTAGCATGAATAGAATGCACACCTTGAGAAGTGCTCTTTTACATTTGAGACTCTAACACATCAAAACGCTTATTCAAAGCGGATAAGAGAGTTGCAATTTATGAGGAAGAGTCTTCTTTTGCATTAGACATAGCTCGGTTAGTCCTCCTATCATTGCCTTGAGTATTGTTTGCAGACAACTGATCCAACAACCGAATCACCTCATTCACAGGAACATTTCGATATCCTCCATTGGTCATAGAATCAACCATTGCTTTAGATTGAGGGTTAAGTCGAGTACAAAAAATTTGGATTACAACCCATTTGTCCACCCCATAATTAGGGCATTGCTTCATCAACATCTTGTATCTCTCCCAAGCGGCATAAAGATGCTCATCGGGATGTTGTCTAAAGCTTAGAAATTCATCCCTAGCTTCCACAGATTTGTCATCAGAAAAGAATCGAGCTCTAAACTTAGCTTCAAGATCGGCCCAAGAATTGATAGACACTTCCGAAAGATTGTTGAACCAATCTCTAGCCTTGCCTTGTAGAGAAAGAGGGAATAACCGTAGCTTCAAAACATATTGGGGAACTCCATTTTGCTTGAAAAAATCACACACTTCCAAGAAGTACATCAAGTGCTTGTTGGCATCTTCATTGTAAAGACCATGGAACATCCCATGCATTTGAAGCTTTGTTATCATAACCGGCTTGATCTCAAAGGTACGTGCTTGCATTTCCGGCATCCGAATGCAAAATTGAGGACATTGCATATTCCGACTAGCAAAATCATTTACGGTAGCTCTGTAATACCCTGAAAATCTCACTTATGATAAGTATCATATTGAGTAAATAATACCTATTGGAAATAGGTAAATATGTGATATCAAATTTGTAAGGGAAAAATCTCTTGAAAATTTGAGTGCCAAAATTACGAAAATGCCCTTGTGGAGCATAAAGTGACTTAAGGAAATTATGAAAAATCCTTAGAGGCAATAAAATAATTATTGAAAATTAGAGAGTATGTTGTCTCTAATTTAGACAATTTTTGGGATTTATTTCCTTCAGAAATAGTGAGAGAAAAATTAAAAAGTATTCCGGGATCATTATTGACCCCGTGATTTTTAATATTTTATGTAGAACATAAAATACCAATATAAGTCCAATTGTTGAGAGGAAGTAATTAGTTCTAAATAAGAAAATTGTCAACAAATAATAAGTGATTGATTAAATAATTATTGGTTAATTATTTAAGCTTGAACGATGAAATAATTGTGATAAATTGTGTAGAATTCTATAATTAATGGTTTATGGCTAGAAAATTAGCATAAATATATTTGCTAATTAATTGGAAAATATGAAGGAAAATCTATGAGATTAAGTAATTTTAAGCCTAAATACAAGTATGGGCCAATAGGAAAATTTTGTAAAAAATTATGTAAAAAATATTTATTAAATTATATAATAATTAATTAAAAAATAAAATAAAAAAATATATATATTAATATTTGTGTGTGCCGACATGTTGAGGGGAAAAAAGAAGGAAAAATGAAAATGAATAAAGGAAGAGTGTGAAATTAAAACTCTTAATTAAAAATTAAATAAAGTAAAAAGTAAAAAAGTAAATAAACACCGATAGGAATTGGATCCTATCTAGAGAACCAGGAACAATATTTCTAAAGTCAGTAAAGAATATGAAAGAGTGGATTTTTATCTTGAAATAGACTGTTCCAGAAGTTAATTCCGAGATCGGTGGAGCATTTTGATAATAAGACGAAATAGGGTAATCTGTGAAAAGGCGATAGTCACAGATTTAGAATTTGAAGAAAATAAATTATAACTCAACATCTGGGTATGAGTTGAGAATTTCCTGGACATATTTGGAATCAGTGGATTTTTTGTCCAGAGGTTGATGATTTCAGAAGTTCGTTCCGTAACCGAGCACGTTTTCCGAGAAACTTCCGCAGGACCGTTGGAACCCTGTATGGAATCAAAAAGTTATTTAGCCCGGACATTTCTAATGAGTGAGAAAATGTTTTCAAAGTTATAATTCCGAATTTCTGGGATTTTATGCGATTACGCGATTCGGACACCGATCGGAGAATTTTACCGGGCGAGGATTCTAGAAGATGCAAGGTGGCACCTTCTGATTGGCCTAAATGGTGACTCATCATGCCACCTAAGGGGGATAGAGGACGGCTGCCAAGTGGCCTAGTGAGGATCGTGACACCTTGCAGAAGTGCGATCCGACGGTCGATATCCGGTATGAAAAAGTATGAATAGTAACATGGAATTTCCCTATAAATAGGACTTAGCACCTTCATTATTTCTCACATCCAAAACAAGAGCTCAAGGCCGAAATAGAGAGAAGGAAGAGAAGGGAAGGAGTCCGGGGAATTTTGCAGCGAAGCTCTGAGTAAGTTCTTCGGTACTTAGTCTTAAGCTTCCGTAGTTCTTTCGGTAGTTAGAGTAGAAATGCTATATTAGTCTCTAATCTTCCAAGTATGATTAGATATCATATGATAGGGGTATTTTAGTCATTATTTCGAAAATCATGGTGGGGTCGAAGTTCTGAAATTTTTTTGGAAGATTAGAGTTAAAATAGCGAAGCTCTGGCGAAATTCCGCCGATTAGGGGGTCAGGGGCAAAATAGTCATTTTGACTAAAAATGTCCGTCGTAATGATAGATCCTTAACAAGTACATTTTTATATTGATAGGATATCCCTGAATACGTTTTGACCTACTGTCGAACCGCCGCCCGACGTCTTTGGTTTCCGTTTTAAGTCGAAGTACGGTTTTAGTAAACGTGCTAGAATAGCATCAACGAAGGTACGTCCGCGTACTGTAACACTAATATGATGTTTATGGTATGCATGTATGTGCTAGGTGTAGTGTATGTGGTAGCTTATGGCTCTGTAGTATGTCTATGTGCTGTTTATATGTTTACGTTTGCTATGGGCGATATATCTGCATGCTTTTGGGCGATATATGCATACATGCTTTTGGGCGATATATGTATGCATGCTTTTGGGCGATGAGTGCACATATACTGTTGTTGATATGATTGTCTATAGTCCATATGCTGTGTATGTAAATATGAGGTTAACCGTTACCTGAGATCCGGTGCGGATCTCAGCCCTTAACATAGCGTCAGGTTTCGGGGGATCGAGGACCGAGGAGAGAGACAAGCAGCCCGCGTAGGAGTTCCGGCTGAAGACTTCCTTTTGTTGTTCCGACGGAAGCTTTCCTTTTTGCTATTGTATATCAGTTTTGAAATACTCGGTTCTTGTCTGCATTGTTGTAACCAGCCAGACTTACGGCGTTTTATATATACATATCAGTTACTCAATCGCTCTGTTGCTCTTCTCTGATGATTTTGAAATGATATTTTGAAAAAAAAAATTATACTGCTTTTGAAAAGTTGGAATGTTACAAGCTCTATCATATTCATCGTCTGCCATGGTTTCAGATGCAGATTTAGTCTCTTCTTCAATGAGAGGCACTTCGTCAAGTACCTCTTCTTCGATGAGAGGCACCTCGTCAAGTACCACTACCAATCCGTCCGGATGCAAGTTTTGCATATACTGAAATGGTACCTACAAGAGAATCAAGCAAGAGCGAGTATCAAACTAAAACAAAAATCAATAAAGGAAAAAGAAAGAAAAATTGTAAACCTAACCCAAAGCTCAAGCGAAATCTACTAACACAAGCCTAAGGTTGACCAATGGATTTGTTTGCACAAATCCCCAGCAACGGCACCAAAAACTTGTTCGCCTCGCAAATGTACGAGTTTCTCAAGTAATAAAGTGATAAGTAAAGTATCGTTCCCACGAGGATTTGTTTAACAAATTGGTCAAGCAAGAGGCTTAGTGAATTTCATCAAGTAGTTGAGCTAAAACACAGTTTTGATTTGGAATGAGAATTTTTAAAGACTATTTCTAAAACGTAAAATTGATAAAGGCAATTGATTCTTTTACTTCATGTGGAGATTCCTGATGGAGTTCATCTATATGATCCTCTTCCCAGACTCTACCAGTTTCTCCTAACTGACTTGATGGCAGTGGAGCACTTTAGGCGTGGTTGGGGTCCTTAATCATCTGTTTTATTTTTCTAATTTGTTTCCCTGTATAAAAAAAAAAAAAAAACTGTTGAATTATCTAAATTGTAATTTAGGTTACTAAATTTAAAAAATTATTAATTAAGTTATGTGACACAATTAAGGATTTAAGACTTGGGCCAAATTACATCTATATCCCTTAATTATAAAAAAAAAAAAAAGAAGAAGCAAAATTGGAGACAAAACAATGTTATTTATACACTACGTAAGAACCCTAACGACAAAGAATTCATTGGAGGCCTCAATACAGTCAGAAAATCTCATCTAATGCTTCTTCCTCTTATAGGCATGTTTTCCATGATAAAGCCCCCAAAAAAAAAAAAAGATCTCATAAAGGCAAACCAACAGAAATTACATTTATCAATCTTAGAGGGCAGAAACAAATAACACTATCAATTTTCACTATACTCTCTCAGCTTTGATGTCACGTTAGAAGGCAAACCTGAAGCCTTAAAGGAATAAACCTACAACATGCTTTGTATAAAATAATAGAAGAAATTCATACCAGTCTTTTTGACACAAATAGGATTCCTCACAGCGACAACGACAGCTTCTAATAGCTAGTGGGAATATCGGTGGCTTCTCATGGTGTCATACACACTCCTCAAGGCACACGAGAGTGCAACGATGGTATGAGTATGCCATCCGACTTCTGGTTTTCCCTTTCCTCTTTTCTTTTGATGATGGGTTGTGGGTATTATTGGAAAATACCAACATTTAAATATTTTAAATTGGATCATTGACTCAATTTAAGATTTATTGAGTTTAACAACTTAATATTCGATTTTTCTACTTCAACTGTCTTTATACAGGATTCTCCCTAAATGTTATTTTATAATAAAAAAATCAATTTTTTGAATAAACAATATATTACTCCTTCCGGTCCTAATTATAGGAACTATTTAATCGATTTTGGGAGAATTAAGGAGAGGAGTTAAATTAGCTAATTTTACTCATTTTCCTAAAATGTCCTATATAAATTTAAAATGACACAAGTTGCCCTAATTATAAGTGTTTCTGATTTGTCTTACGTTAGACATCCATGACATATTAGTTTAGTATATATGTATATTAGTTGTTTTTTATATAGCCATGTGTATACATATAGATCTAATTTCCTTTCCACACGTTTTTTAATTGAAATAATGGTCTTACTATATAAACATATGTGTCTGTATGTGTACACACACACATGCATACATTGTGTGTGTCTATATGTGTGTGTGTGTGTCATACACACACACACACACACACACACACACACACACACATATTGACACATATAAACACAGATAGACATATATATGTACACACATATATATAAATGCTCTTAATAATAAGTATAAATGGGGGTATTATAGGAAAAAATTGACAAAAGTTAAAACTTGCTATTATAATTAGGATCAAAACCAACTTCAAAATTTGCTCCTATAATTAGGACCGGAGAGAGTAATAAGAAATACTTGCATGAAATAAGAAAATTAAAAATAATATTTAATATATCAATATATAGGTTAAAGTATATTTTTAGTCATTTGATTCTTATAAGGCTTACTTTTGAGAGTAATTCTTGTGTGCGCCCAGTTCACCATGCTCTCTCCAATGAAATGAACCCACCTCAAACAAATTCAGTCTCACGTGGCGTCACAGTCAACGTAATAAAAACCGTGGGTCCCACAACCTCTATCTTTTAAGTTCCCCTCTGATCCATCTATACATATAAAATTTTGTAAACAAAGATTGTAGATTCATAACAACTAAGCTGGAAAAGGCTTCTTAGCACGCGGACGAAGTTTAGTGTCCGAATTATAAGATTGCAAGTTTATCGCAACTCAGTTGGCAAAGGCATCTCAGCACGCGCGTGAAGTTTAGTGTTCGAATCCTCCTTTGTGTCAAATAAGATTGCAAGTTTATCACAGCTAGCTGCCAAAGGCATGTCAGCACGCACGCAAAGTCAAGTGTTCGAATCTTCCCTTTGTCACAAAATGCAACCAAATTGTGGCCTGTACAGCTGATACTACTACAAAAAGGGTTTTACTTTCCTAAGAGGCGTCTTTTTTTTTTTTTTTTAAAGTAAAAAATAAAGGCGGTGACATTTTTTACAATTATATATGAGAAAATTTGACTTTTGGCATCTAAATTTTGATTTTAGATGCCAAAAGGGTGGCCTACTCTCTCTCTCTCGCGGGCCCCACAAAAATGCATCCCAGCTATTTCAGATCCGCCGATCTAGTTTCCCTTTCACTCCTCTCTCGTGCTTTCCACTCTTCTCTCTCGCATCTCTTTTCCTCACCCTAGGCAATTTTGTGTTTCTGATTCAGTTCTTTTTCGTTGCCTCACGATGGCGTCTTTTCCCTCACCCCACGATGGTGTCTCTTCCCTCTCCTCCAAGCCCCGTCGTTCTCTTGCGGTGCCAAAGCTCAAAGCGCGTCATCCAAGCTCGAAGTTCCCTGTCACGTCTTCATCAGTCTTGTGTTGATCTATCACTGGAAGCTCGGTGCTTGGTGCTCCTTTCCTCCATCATTCCAAGATCGAAGCTCGGTGCTCCCTCCGTCCGTCAGATGGTAGATCTTCTGCGATTTTGCGTTTTTTAGATTTGTTTTGTTTGCGTTGGTGAGATCATTTGCGATTTTGCGTTGATATGCGTTTTTGTGTTTGTTAATCTGTTTTTGCGATTTTGCGTTTTGTAGATCTGTTTTGTTTGCGTTGGTGCATTTGTGTTGATCTGCGCTTTTGCGTTTGTTAGATTTGTTTTGTTTTTTCCTTTGTTAAATCTGTTTTTGCATTTTTTTTCCCTCCAGCATGCAAGTCAGAATCCGTTCGGAATTCTCCATCCCTTTTGTAATTTTTTTTAAAAAAACTACTTACGGCGTCCTAAATTAATTGAGGACGCCGTAAGTCTCCACTTTTTACACCTCCTAGATAAGCATTCCTCGGGAAAAGGACGTTAAATGAGCTTAAAAACGAACATTGTAGCCCACTTCTGTAGTAGTATGACATGGACACATGGCCTTGCAAAGGGGAGGTGGCAGCGATGTGGCTGGCCTGTGGCGTGGCAGTGCCCAGGGAAATCCAAGTTGTTTTTTTTTGTATTTCTTTATGGCGTCATGTCCTTTGTAATTGACGTCATAATATAATCATTTACGGTGTCAGGTCATTTGTAATTGATGTCGTAATATACTATTTTACAGTGTCAGGTCCTTTGTAACTAACGCATGATTAACCCTTTTTGGTGTCAAGCAAAGTTGTCAAAATCAAAATCGAGTTTCTACGTACACACGAAGGGATGGTAGAAACGTAAATTGTAGAAACGACATAAAACATAAAGTTTCTACTTTCTACTAGTTAAGCTCTGAGCTCAAAATTATATGTGTATGTATGTGCCCGCGCGCGTATAGAAAAAAAATCATAAATCACTATTAAAAATTCAATGAATAACTTCATATTTAAAATATATAACTCGTATAACTATATAAACATAAGTCCAAAAACATCAAAAGAATAAAGTTTGAAAGTGATTTTTTCACATAGAGTTATCAACTTTTCATGGATCCTATATGTTTTTCCCTCTTTATTTTATTTAACTTTATTCTGTAATTAACTTCTTAAAATGCCAACAAATATTCGTACTAAAAAGATATATAACGAAAAAGATAAATAAAAAAAAAAAAATTCCAGAACATAAACTCTCTATCTTATCTATTTTTTTATCCTTCTTTCTTTTATTTAAATTTAATTTAACTTTGTACTTAGCTTCTTAAAAGCCAGATGAGAACAGATCTGCAGTAAAAATGATATAATGAACTTGACGAAAAGGAAAGTAAGGAGTAGCAAATTAATAGACTATTTTGGTTTAAATAGATTAAAGATTATACATATAGATGATTGTAAGGATTAAGCAAAGAAAAAACATAAGAAAGTTTCATAATATTCTTATTCGTTATTTTTTGCCAGAATGTGGAAATGGGTCTTCTAGATCATGTAGAAAAGGAAAGAGATTGAAGTAAATCTTCAAGACTGTTCATTAGCTTCATCCTTTTTTGGAAAAAAAAATCATCCTTTTTAAAGAAAAAAGAAAGTAAAAACAGTAGAAACTATAAAAAATTAAGTTTCTACATTTTTTCGTGTTTGCAGGTGTAATACCCGGATATTTATCTGGAATATTATAAATAAAAGTTGGATATTTCTGATAAGTGAAATTTCAATCTCCGGTCTTGTATAAATACAGTCTATTTTCTAAGTAGAATTTCTGTAAGAAATTAGGGAGTTTAAGGGCCAAAGTGCCAAAATGACCAAAATGCCCTAGAAAGGGTAATTAACTTAGAAAATTTATGGAAAAATCCTAAAAGACAGTTAAATGACCAAGTGAGTTAGGAGAGTATATAATCTCTAATTATTGTAATTTTATAAATTATGAAATTGGAGAAATTGTTGGAAAATACTCAAAAAGAAGTAAAAGACCAAAATACCCTTGTAATTATGGAATAATGCAAGAGGCATGAAAATACTAATGTTAATACAAGTGTATGAAGGTAATGAGGCATAGTAATTAAGAAAATTATCAACAAGTGATAATGAAGTAATTAAGTAATATTGGACTAATTACTTAAGCATAAGCAAAGGAAATTCAGAATAAATATGTGAAGCTCAAAAATTAGTGGAAATTAGTTGAATATTAGTAAAAATGTATTTACTAATTAATTGGAAATTTCTATGAAAAATAGTTGAGTTTAGGTATTTTTAAACCTAAATACAAGAATGGACCAATTAGGGATTTTTGTTGGAATTTTTGGAAAAATTAAATAAATAAATCATTAAATAATTAAGTAAATAAAAATAAATATTTATTAAATTAATTAAAGGGGCAAACGAAATTCTGGGCCAAAGAAAAATAAAAAGAAAAAAATGAAAAATGAAATAGGAACAACTTGTGCAACTTGCACATTAAAATAATAATATAATTAATTAAAGTAAAATATGTGAATAGTAATTTTAAAATTAGGAAACGGATCCTATCTAGAGATCTAGGAATAGGAATCCCAAGGTCAAGGTAAAATATTGATCATAAAGAAAATAAATTCTAACTCAATATCTAGGAATGAGTTTGAATTTATTTAGACATATTTGGAATCGGTGAATTTTTCTCTAGAGATTGGTGATTCCGAAACGCGTTTCGTAATCGGACCGTACGGACACGTTTTCGAGAAACTTCTACCAACACGGAATGCCCTGTATGGAATCAAGGTTTAGATTAGAATAGACATTTCTAGTAAGTAAGAGGAGATCTTCAAAGTTAGTTAACCAGAATTTTGAGATTTCTCCGAAAGTACGCGATTCGTACACCGATCGGAAACTTATCGGTAAGACAGCCTTCTTGAGGAAGTAAGTGACATCACCACCATGACATCATGGCTTTAAATGATGATGTCAGCTGCCAAGTGGCCCGGTGAGGATCGTGACATGTGGCAAAGTGCGATCCGGCGCCGATATCCGATATGAAAAAGTAGTGAATAGTGTCACATTTTCTTCTATAAATAGCCAAGTTTCCTCTTCATTTCTCACACCATTTTGAAGATCAAAACCGATTCTAGAGAGAGGATTTTAGAGAGAGAAGCTCTGGGAAAAATTACAGCGAAGCTCTGGGTAAGTTTTCCGGTACCAAGCTTTAAGCTTTCATAGTTCTTTCAATAGTTAGTAATGCTAGAGTAGTCTTTATTTTTATGATTGGATATCATATGGGAGGGCTATTTTAGTCTTTATTTTCGAAAATCATGATGGCGTCGAAGTTCTGGCAAAATTTTGGGAAGAAAATAGCCTATGTAGCGGAAGCGCTGGCGAAATTCCGCCAAGTAGGGGTATAGGGCAAAATGGTAATTTTTACCTAAAATGCCAGTTATAATGTCAAATTACTAATAGAAGTGACATTATTCTCATAGGATATCTGAAACGCTGATTCTGCTGCCGTTACGCTGCCCGACGTGCCGCTGTAGGACTTTTGCACGTTTCTCCGTAGAAAGTACGTTTTCCGCCGGTAGTACCTAACGTTGCCAACGAAGGTACGGACGCGTACTGTAACACTAATCTTGTGCTTCTTAAATGCATATATGTCAAGGATATGTCGTAGACCGTTATACGACGCTTTTAAACGGGTTATGTTTGGAATGCCGTTATGTTTTCCTAGCGCCGAGGACACGAGTGTTTATCGTGGCACCGTGAATAGTGCAGCCGTTGTTGTTATTTACCCTATGGGGCTTTACATATTGCTCGTGCTTATGTTTTGTCGGCATAATGATCATGCATCTCTAGTATGCTTATGATATACCGTTGTATTAGCTCTAGAATATCTCGTTGGTTGTATACTTGTGTTGTTTGGGTATGAGGTTAACTGTTACCCGAGATTCAATGCGTTGAATTGAATCTCACCGTAGCTTCAGTGGTCGGGAGGACCACGGTTCGTGGATAGAGGCAAGTACCGGAGTAGGCGTGCACCAAGACTATCTCTATCTTATCGTATTCTCGTTATTACACTATTTCCTTCCTAAACCTTAGGATTACTGTAATCATTACAATGTTACACAATGGTTGATGTTTTGGCTAAGAATCCAATTACTCTTTCGCTCTATTGCTCTACTCTGATTGTTTGTTTGAAAAAAAAAAATTTCCGCATTTCAAACATGGGATGTTACAGCAGGCGTTTCTATCAATTTCTACTCAGGACAGTTTTTATTTGCATTTCAATTTTTATAACAAATGGTGTTTGGTCCTTTGTAATTGATGCCGTAATATACTACTCCCCCAGGTCCTAATTATAGGAACTATTTACCAGAATTTGGAGAGATTAAGGAGAGAAGTTAAATTAGTTAATTATAATTATTTTCTGAAAATACCCCTGCTGAAAATTGAAAATTACATCAAGGCAAAATTAGTTGAATCAAGGGTGGACACCTAGTAAGTAGAGCTGGGAATCAGGGCCAGGGCCTAACAGGGCCGGCCCACCAGGGCCCGAGGTAAGAAAAACATCTGTTTTTCAAAGTCCGGCTCGAGAGCACCAGGGCCAGGGCCGGCCCTCCAGGGCCCGGAAATTACTATTCCAAATTTTAATTAATTTTCCTATGTTTTTTTTTTAAGAAATGTAATTAGTAAATTACATCACAAATAAGCGCAATCACTAATTCATAATCAAAAGCAAACTATGTTCACAAATAACTCACATAAAACATAAGAAACATACCACTAAGCGACATTAGTACGATGACTATTATTGTAACAAATAATTTAATCATTAAACATAAGAGTAATTTTATTTGCAACAAATAATAAACCAAATCATAAAATTAGAGTATAGTTATTATGTATTTGTAGTTAAAGGACTCGGCCCGATTTCCCGGCTCTACTAGTAAGAGAGGCTGGGTCACTTTTGATGCTTTCCTTGTTTGTATTTCCACAAAGTTGGAATAAAGAAGCTTACGTGACATACACAAGGACTAGAATCTCCCCACACTAAATAGGGGTATTATAGGAAAAAATTAGGAACGAAACCAACTCCAAAATGTGTTCCTATAATTAGAATCGGGGAGTACTATTTTACAGCGTCAAGTCCTTTATAACTGACGCCTAACGCCGTAATACCTTGTAGTGATAATAAATTTTTAACCGGTGCCAATATAGCATTTTGCACTTGTAAAATGACTGGAGGGAGTAGAAACTAAGACAAAATAAGCATTAAAAATATTCAAAGCCGCACTATCATGAATTAAAACATGCCTATATGGACACTTTCAAAGAAGCCAGAAGCAACACAAAACCATGTCTCAAAATTATCATCAGATCTACGTTGTCCAGAATAGAGCAAGCAATGACAAGAAACGGACCTTGTTATGGAAAGGCGAAGATTCCCATGAAGATCGTGTTGTATATAAACATCTATGGAGAATCATAATTCTTCATCACCACCTTCAATCCAGAACCTCGAAACGAGCGTCTTTTGTCTGATGCTAATCTTAAGCTGTCTTCCTTCATTGCCTTCCTCTGCATTTCCTTCTTGGTTTCCTCTCCCACTGGTTAGTTTTATCCATCAACAAACATCCACTTGAGCTTTTACTTCTTCCTCTTATCAAATTTTACACTGTAACATCCCATTTTCCAAAAGCAGTAATAGCAATATATTTTTTTTTCCATCAAAATATCATTTCAAATAATCAGAGTAGAGCATCGGAGCGATTGAGTAACTGATATGTATATATAAAATGCCGTAAGTCTGGCTGGATACAAAAGCGGTACAAAAACCGTGTGGTTCAAAAGTATAATACAACAGAAAGAAATCTTCAACCGGATCTTCTACGTGGCCTGCTTGCTTCTTTCCTCGGCCCTCGGTCCTCCGGACCCTGAAGCTATAGCTGAGATCCAATTTACCACATTGGATCTCAGGTAACGGTTAACCTCATGCTTATAAACAACATATGCGTAACAGATATTTCTAGAATCACAATGATCCATATAGGAAAACAATACAACATTATCATGACAATAACCCGTAAAAACTGTAGTAGTGATCTAAGTACGGTTCCTTGATCACAGTGCATCTAAGTACGGTTCCATAGACACAGTGCATCTATGTACGATTCCATAGACACGGTGCATCTATGTACGATTCCATAGACACGGTGCATATAGCACCGAATAGAATGGCCAGGTAAGTGTCTACCATGGGGGCCTCACCGACTTTACGACGACTCAATGGCACCACCATGTAGACTAGCCTTGCCTTCGGCACCAAACTATTCACACAACATATCATCACAAATATGCGTGCATTCAATAATCATCAGAGCTAGTGTTACAGTACGCGAACGTACCTTCGTTGACAGGCGTAGGTACTTCTGACGAAAAATCGTACTTTTTGACGAAAACAGCGAAACGTCCAACAGCGGCACGTCGAACAGCGTAACGACAGCAAATCAAGGTTACTGATGTCCTATACGAGTAATATCACATTTATTAGTGATTTGACATCATAACAGGCATTTTAGGTAAAAATTACCATTTTGCCCCTATTCCTCTAATCGGCGGAATTTCGCCAGCGCTTCGCTACTTTGACTCCGACTTTCCAAAATTTTGACAGAACTTCAACCCCACCATGATTTTCGAAATTCATGCTTAAAATACCCCTAACATATGATATCTAATCATACTTGGAAGATTAAAGACTAATCTAACATTTCTACTCCAACTACTGAAAGAACTACGGAAGCTTAAGACTAAGTACCGAAAAACTTACTCAGACCTTCGCTACGAAATTTCCCCGGCTCCTCCTTCTCTCTAACCTTTCTCTATTTTCGGTTTTGCTCAAAGAAAATGGTGTGAGGATTTCCAAAGGGGTTAAAGCCTATTTATAGGGAAAGTATGTGACACTATTCATTGCTTTATCATACCGAATATAGACCGTCGGATTGCACTTTTGCAAGGTGTCAAGATCCTCTCCATGCCACTTGGCAGCCGACCTCCATCCCCCTTAGGTGGCATGATGAGTCACCATTTTGGCCAATCAGAAGGTGCCACCTTGCACCTTCTAGAAGCCTTGCCCGGTAAAATTCTCTGATCGGTGTCCGAATTGCGTAATCTTGTAAAATCTTAGAAATCCGGAATAGTAACTTTGAAGACATTTTCTTACTCATTAGAAATGTCTGAGTTAACTAAATTTTTGACTCCATACAGGGTTCCAACGGTCCTGTTGAAGTTTCTCGAAAAACATGCTCGGTTACGGAACGAACTTCCAGAATCATCAATCTCTGGACACAAATTCACTGACTCCAAATATGTCCAGATAATCATAAACTCATACCCAGATGTTGAGTTACAATTTATTTTCTTCAAATTCCAAATCTGTGACTATCTGCCTTTTTCACAGATTACCCTATTTCGTCTTATTATCAAAATGCTCCACCGATCTCGGAATTAACTTCTGGAACAGCCTATTTCAAGATAAAAATCCACTCTTTCATATTCTTTACTGACTTTAGAAACTTTGTTCATGGTTTTCCAGTCAGGATCCAATTCCTATCGGTGTTTATTTACCTTTTTTACTTTCTACTTTAATTACTATTTAATTAAGTGTTTATTATTTACACTCCAACCAAATTTCATCCATCCACCTCCCTCCTTCATGTCGGCACACACACACATTTATATATATTTTTGTATTTTACTTTTTAATTAATTATTATATAATTTAATAATTATTTTTACATAATTTTTTACAACATTTTCCTATTGGTCCATAATTATACTTGGGCTCAAAATTACTTAATCTCATTTATTTTTCTCAATATTTTCCAATTAATTAGAAAATATATTTATGCTAATTTTCTAGCCATAAACCATTAATTATAGAGTTCTACATAATTTATCACAATTATTTCATTGTTCAAGCTTAAATAATTAACCAATAATTATTTAATCAATCACTTATTATTTGTTGATAATTTTCTTATTTAGAACTAATTACTTCCTCTCAAAATAAGAACTAACATAGCTATTTTATCTCCAATGTAAAATATCAATAATTATGGAGTTAGTTATGATCTCCAAATACTTTATAGTTGTTATTTTACAATTCTTCCAAGCTTATGATTTATTAAATTACCAAAATTAGAGACAATATATTCTCTCAATTTTAATAATTATTTTACTACCTTTCAGGATTTTTCACAATTTTCCTAAGTTATTTATGTCCTACAAGGGCGTTTTCGTCATTTTGGCACTCTAATTTTCAAGAGATTTTTCCCCTACAAATTTGATATCACATATTCACCTATTTCCGATAGGTATTATTTACTCAATATGATACTTATCATAAGTGAGATTTTCAGGGTATTACATACACAAATGAGTAAACGTTTTTACTGATATATATTATCAATGTTTGTGTATATTATGCTGCACTTACTATATTAACTATTGCCTCTGCTCCTTAATATGAGATCTAGTTTGCAGAACAATTTTCATTACAAACTAGATCTTATATTATATTAGAGACCGGAGGTAGAAGCTTTTTATTAGAAAACTTTCCTTACGAAATACATTCATATATTTACATGTATTGTATTAAAGTGTATGATACAGTATATCTCATTGAGTGATTTAGAAGATAAATCAAAGGTATATAAGCTTGAGATGAGTCTATCTAAATTATTAGCTTAAAATATTTTAGAATCCGAAACCAGCCTTAAGTATAATTAATACAAAATTCTAATAGGGTATCATATCAATTAATTAAGTCCCTCTAGTTATTCGATCATAAATCAAATGACTATATAAGCATGAGGCCTCAAGTATAATAGTTAACACAAAACTCTAAGAATATGTTTTTAATACTTTGGGTTCCATTATTGATGTTGGTTTTAATGCAGAGAATGTTGAAGCTCAAATTTGTCAGTCTATTAGCCGCAATTATCATGGAAGTTGCGACGTTCATAGTGATGATTGTTATAAAACATTCCACAACCAGGGTGATGTTTCTGGATTTTGTGCGGACGCAGGCTATGGAGTTTTTGCTATTGCTACCACGATTGTTAAAAGTGATAAAGTCTAAACCTTTCATATCTCTACTCCAAGTTCCCTTCTATGGATGATAATAAATGGTGCCAAAGTTGAAGTACTACAAGGGCCTTCTTGCTTTGATATAAAGCGATGTGATATTTTCCTGTGTATTAGTTTCTGTCTTTTTATAAACTCCACTAATCTTAGTTATAAACATTAGAAAGCCTTGTCATAATTAATTAATATTAACCCATTGAATCCATGCATGTATTTGTGTCCAAACAATTTTTTGGGGTAATCAATATATTATATGTATAAAACCTGAATGTGGCTCAGACTCAGACTATTGATATAATTAATCCTAAACGTAATATAATTTTCCAAGTATTTTTATTAATTAAAATTAACAAAGATACGATAAACATTATAAATGAATTTCATATCGTATATTATCAATAATTTATGACCTTTAGTTACTAATTTATCTATGCATCACCCAACATAACCGTTAGAATACATATACTATGATCTTCACCCATTCTCTTCTCTAATAAAATCTGTTACTCTAGTTTAATTTTATTGAAGAAAACGAAGAAATATGGGGCTGGCTTCTTTTTTTTTTTCTTTAATGTAATTTATCTGAATATTTGCGCTATTTTCATATATCTTCAGTACTTTGCATTAGAAATTCTAATTTGTCTGATGATTTTTTTTTTTTTCATTACTGTTACTTGTGTTATTATATTGATTTTTCAGCCTTTCAAAAAATTTATTTACTTCCAATGCAAAGCTTGGGACCGTGGTATGGGTTAGAAGACCTTTTTGCTGCTTCAATATAATGCGTGTGTGTATATCTTTGTTTGATCCTCATCACCCATGGATAATATATATTACTATACAAAGCGCCTGGATTATTTGACCTAATAAAATATTTTCGTGAATTATAGCCCTTTTTACAATAAAAAATTGACAAACACTTCAAAATTTGTAAACTTATTTACAAATTCATGATATAATGATATATAATATATATTTTTAGGCCAATTGATATAGATATCGTAATATGAAGATTTGACAACAAAATATAAATTTCCAACACTGGTACCTTTATAACAAAGATAAACTTTTATTTGGTGAGATGAAAAAACAACAAAATTAGAACATGAAATCGATCGCATTGCTTAACAAAGCTAGCAGACTGGTACTAGTGCTTCAATTGTGGCACTAATTTATTCATATCATATATTGGGATGTAGTAGTAAATTTAAAAATTAAAGGAACTTGCAGAAAGATAGGCATGAGGAAGATTGAGACTTTCACTTTTCACAGTTGTAGTGGCAAAGGCAAATAAATCCCAAACCATGGGGCTGACAAGATCCTGAAGCACCACCCACGTTGATGCATGCATTATTACATTGATTACCGTCGCTGCAAGTCCCAATAAATCTGTCTTTTCCACAAGCTGCTTCTACGACATTTTCTACATTCACACGAATAAATACAACACAAAGTATTAGACAACATATTAGAGTTTTGTATGAATTATTAGACTTAATCACTCCACATGGGACTTAATTATATATATTCTAGTAATATACTACTATTTCTCCTACTCTCTCTCTCTCATCTTTTTTCTTCAAATTGTTTTGAATATATTACTTTCTTTATTTTCTTGGGGTCCCTTTATGTGGGACTTAATGGTTTCTACACCGTATTAGAGTCTTGCATAAATTATACTTGATACTTGGCTCACATTACAAAATAACTTACTCGAATTTGGTTGGACTCACCTCACAAGCTTATATACATTTGATTTATTTTCTAATCACTCAATGTGAGACATAATTATACACTCTAATGCAATGCACGTAAATATATGAACGTAATTTGTAAGGATAGCTTTCATAGAAAAATAATACTCTTTAATTGCAAGTTATATAAAACTATACACAAAAATTGTTAGTTATTAAAACAAACAAAAAAAATTGAAAAGAGGAAATGGTAGATGTGTTTGGTGATAGATAAAACTAACCAGTGGGAGAGGAAACCAAGAGGGCAATGCAGAGGAAGGCAATGAAGGAAGACAACTTGAGAACTGAAGGAGCCATGTCTGGTGATTAAGATTAGCTTCTTTTTGAGGTTCTGAGTTGATGGTGATGAAGGACTACATGCTTCACCACACATATCTATAGGCAAAAATCTTCATGGAAATTCTCGCCATTTAACGTGTTCCGTTTCTTGTCGTTGATTTAGAGGTTCCAACTTTCATGTGTCACGCTCTCGCTCTAAATTGTCCCCTCCGGACCACGTAGATCTGATGATATTTTCGAGGTAGGGTTTTGTATTCCTCTAACTCCTCTGAAAGTGTCCGTATCGTCCATATCTGCATATTTTGAGTGATGATAGCGCGGCTCCGAATATTTTAATGCTTCTTTTGTCTTTGTTTAATTTCTACTTATTATATGCATTACGAAGTTGTGCGAATAATATTGTCACACCCTGAAAATCCAGGGTGACCGGCACAGAATATAAAAAAAATACTCACATTCCTTAAGCTTTAAACTTTTATACAAATGCTAATTAATACTCATAATACTATAATCTAAAATATTCATGTGTTCCAAATGTATAATAAAATTATTTTAACAAGTTTAATATATAAGATAATATACATTTTTAGATTATATTAAATTTTTTAAAAAAATTCTGAACAATGTTTTTCATGGCCACCCATTGTCTCTACTAAGATCTGCCCCTGCCAACACTGATACCTTTATTATGATAAAGGACAAGAGGTCTTATTTGGAAGAGGACAAAAAAAAAAAAACTCAAGACACACACACATGAAATCTTAACAAAGCATGCATATATATTGCATACACGTAATAATGCTTTAACCGCGGCACTATTTATTTATATCATAGTAGTGTGCGTGTGTGTATAGAAAGGGAAGTCGCTTCAGAGATGAAGTTTGATCAGTTTTAATAATTGAAGTCGCAGTAGCAAGAAAATGTAAATCCATCCCATCACGAGGTTGACATGTTCCCGCAAGAGCACCCTCCACGACTCTGACTCTGCAAGTATTTTCACACTCAGCGTTGTCGAAGCATTCCCCGACAAATCTGGCGCTAAGTCTCGTATATTTAATTTCTAATAATGGGGTTGTCTTAGTTGCTATGTACTTAATTATTGTATCCAAGTGTATCACTTTGGTCTTAATTATAAGTCCAATTTAAGAAACATTTTGTTTCTTATTATAAGTTCATTTTCAAAGCAATAAATGAGAGTGTTACAATATTAAAGGTAGAGAGGGAAGAAATAAGTGAAAAATACCCATTCATAAATGATTGCAAAATTGAAAAAGTTTATCAATTTAGTCCATATTTATTGAGTTAACTAACTTTTCTTGATATTTGAGAACTAGATAATTTAGACTTATAAATATGATTAGAGTGGCACGTGTTATTGAACCTATCTGAAATATAATACTATGTTAATTATAAAATATGTTTAATTAATTTTTGAAAAAAATATCGAATCAATTGATTAGGCATATTATCTACTATTGAGAATGAAAGACTTAAATTATGATCGACTTAAAACTTTAATAGATTTTTCAACGTTAGTCAGAAAGCTAAAAAATGGTTCAAGAGTTGATTAAGGAGAAGAGAGGGCTTGCCTATTATAATTAATGAATCAAATTTTAATTGTGGTTTACATTTTCTCTCTCTTTGCTTGTTTAACTGTGAAAATTTAATTTGCGGCATTTGTGAAGGTGACTTGTATTTTAGACCCCACCAAGACTTGTGAAAGAATTATTTATATTTAGGATTAAAGGTACTACCTTCAGTCTTAAATATAAGAAAGAGTTGACTTTGTTTAGAGAGATTAAAGAAGCTAAATAAGTTATTTAATCATATCATATATTGTTTATTCTTGGATTATATATAAGTTTATTAGTCAAACTAATTAGTTTGGAGAAAAAATATTATGTTTGACTCTTATGCATATAACTTGTTTGCTTTTAACAGGATATCTATATCTGTGATGATTCCAAGTTCAGGACAGATCTTAATTAAACCTCAAAGAGCATTCATAGAAATTATCATTACACCCCTTGTTGGTGGGGTGAGTTCAAATCATGTTACCGATGTGAGAATTAGGCTTGTTAGCAGGTGATCTGAAAGTACTAGTTTAAGCAGTTTTTGAACCTGAAGGCAATGCCTTATTAATTCTTGGGGAGCCTTGAGACTCAACATACCTAAACTTTTTCTTAAAAAAGAAGACAAGAACCAGCTTTGTTGTCTCTAAACTTTTATCGTACGTGTGTCTTCGGAGGGATTGTTGTCTCTAAACTCGAAATAATTCAACTTTGAAAGTTCAACTTAGTAAAATCAACCGCCAACGCTTTGAACATCATCAATATGATTATATGAATGTAATTAAGAGTCTAAGACCGATGTATTACCCCATGTCCTTAATATAAGATCTAGTTTTTTTATGCAAATTGCATCACAAACTATATATTATATTAAAGACAGGAAGTATAGTATTAAACTTGACAACCCGTTGCCCTTATTTACTTTAATTTAATTTTGTTTTTTGCTAATACTAGTATCTTTGAATGTTGATTTATATACGGCAATTCCTTGTAATTAAGTTGTTTTCTGAGTTATTGAGGTAAATGTCGAGATCTATAAAAACTAATATGTTTATTATATAGGGACCACCAAATTAGTTATCCTGTCTTGGCATTATATATATATATATTATGTTTCTTATATTGTCTAAATATGATATTATAGGACTATATATATAGTTATATACACTACTCTCTCCCATTGTTATTATAAGACCTAATTGGGGGAGATATTGTCATAATTATAATACTTATTTCCTATATTTTTCAATTTTTTCCTAATTTATCACTATTGATGTTCCCTCAACAATTATCAAGGACGAGAGAAATGAAGATAATTAAAAAAGATAATTAGGGTGTTTTAGAAAGAAAAAAAAAGTCATATTAACTAACTTCTTTAATATAATAAAATTAGGTAAATATGTATTATATTAAGGACAGACTTTGGAATCAGCTACATAAAATAAAATTGTAATTTTCTGTTTAGTCAGTTTATATTAGGGAGGGTGCTACGGATGTTAACCTTCCTATCACTCGCAAAAGACTATGAGGAAACAAATAAATAAATATATGGCATAAATCAAATGGCACAAGAGACAACAAAATTATTAAAGTGAAAACCCCTCACCACAAGGGTAAAACCACAGGTCATCCAGACCAATAAAAATATAATCCACTATTATCAAAATAGGGTACAAGAGAGTCTCAAACAAATGAAAAAATATGTGTAACCACCCAGCCAAACAAACAAAGTTACAAGCTTACAATTTGAAAACAAAACAGCCAAAAAGATACCCAAAAAATGTCCCTATCCACGAATTCATTTTCTCTCATGCCAGGACGATGATCTCACCGTTGAAAACGACGAACCATATGTTTTACACTTGCTAACCAAATTTCAGCTTCATCCAATAGGCAACAAATGCACAAACACTGATTTACCAATGACCTGTGAAGTTGTGTTTCTCTCACATGGCTGCAAAATTAGACTTCTCCGACCTATCTAGCCTTGGCAGGGCCCCTTTGCCCAGAAAACCTAATATCCCCTCTCTCCACTTCAACAAGTGAGACACAACAATCTTTCTCTCAAAAAAAAAAAAAAAAACCAAGAAACTTTCCTTCTTCTTCTTTCTTTCTTTCTTTTTTTTTTTTTTCATTTTCTCACTCTTTTCCTTCTTTCCTATTTTTTTCATTTCCTTTCCTTTCTTTTTTCATAAAATAGGAAATACATGAAATTGAACTATTCAAATATGAGATTTTCTTCACATAGGAAGGAAGGCCAAAAACCCAACAATTTATGGACGGATTTGGTATTACCCAAACCTCCTTTGAATATCCGATAGTACGATCCTGAGTGTTCCTTTTTCTGATGGAAAGCCGGCCAAATGATGCTTCGATAACTTTAATGAAATTTGATTAGGAGTCATCATCACCTAATAAAATAAGATTATCATCTTTGTTGTCTATAACCTTATAATCCAACTCTGAAATGTCCACTTTTTTAAAAATTAATTACCAGGGCTTCAATGGTAATATAAAAGTCAGAGCGTGATGTATTATTAAAGTTTAACATATAAATATTTATAGACTTGGATGCTTTGAAGGCGGCAACGCCTGTTGGAATCAGTTTTGCCGTTTATCATAGTAATAAGCATTATGTTGATCATCATTACGGTAAGATTTGTACTGTTTAATAAGTCTAATTCAAAATTCTAAACTCATGATTTTTAAATATCAAAAATCATCTTTTAATTAAAGTACTGACGACTATCGTTATTTTAGATTCTATATACATTAAAATAATTTCTTAAAAAAATTAAAGTTAACAAAAAAAGTTAAATTTGGACGGTATAGATTTTGATACTCATAACTCTTTATTAGCACCACATATACTAGCCTCCACTGTGTTTTTCTTACTCTTTCTTATACTTCCCTCGCGAAAATAAGAAAAAATTAAATATGGTCCACAAGCTATGAACTTTGACTAGATATTTGGTTGGGGAGAAAATTTGGGAGGAAATGATACTATGATGAAAACTCCCAAAAATAGTGAATTATTTTTACCATTTTGGGAAGTTTTCCTTCCTACTATTCATTCCTCCTATTTTCTCTTCATTTCTCTCCATTCAAACGTAGCTTGGATGTGGCTTCTTATATAATTTTGTTACTCATAAATACCTGAATGATGAGTACTAATATTTTGTGTGTACAAAATCTTTTAAACTACCGGTAGGGTATTTTCTGTGTATAAAAAAATAAATCTAATACTTAATTCAGGTACCAATGAGCAATAAAATTTTGAAACTTATACTTATGACCAATTTTTCCTGTATAGTGAATCCACGCAACCAAGTGGCTACACATGTCACGCTTGCAACTGTTTATATATCTCATACCAAAAAAAGAAAAAAAAAACTGTTTATATATTGTTCTGTAATAGAACACAAATGTCTAGCCTTTAGGGGCTAGTAATGATTGATGTTGGATCAGAGGTAGCGTCCACTGGTATCTATCGAGGAGATAGCAGCGGTCGCTACTGGATCACTGTGCTACACGGGGTTGGCTTTTCGCCTGAGGGTGATGTGTGTGCACAGTGGGACTGTATTGTAAAGAATGTAGTTGTTCAACGTGTGGCGTACCTGGGAGGCAACCTCTTATATATAGATATTACCTAGGACTTCTGTTCTCCTTGCCATGTGTCCTTCCACTGTGATCGTGCGCGTCACATATCCGAATCGTGTGCATTCCATGTCCTGCATGACTGCTGGATTATCGGCATGTCCAAAGGTGGTATGCGAGTCAATTGTAATGTGGGAGGTTTCCCGCCAGAAGTACTCTTGGTGGGTCTTCGCCTGTCAGGCCCATTACTTGAATCCATAACAGTTGCCCCCCAAACTCAGGAGTTCGGGTTTCTGAGCTGCTGAGATTTCTCTGTCTCGGCCTTTTCTTTTCGTGTACACTTCGGTATTGACTAAGTCCCAAGAAGTAATTCCCGATTTCTCCTTTTTGCCGAGTTTTCGAGTATTAGTTCCTGGCTTGTCTTTTTACCGGGTTCCCTTATCGTAACGTCCAGCCGCCTTTGTAACAAATACTACTTTATTTTTGTCATGGCTTGCTTGATTTATTTGTTCGTCGTTTTGCGCCTTTGTCTAACCGGGTTGGGACTAATTGCCCCGGTGTCTCTGTAACACCTGAGATTGTATTGGGTTTTGTTGTTTTGGAGACTTCCTATCTCCCTATTGCCCCCTAATTTTTGATGAAATGGAGACACTTGGCATGTTGTGACTTGATAACCGAGTTAACATTGCTGGTTCAATCTGGCCGAACTTCTTTGAGAACCTGGATTTGGCCAAATGTGAAATGACATATCTCTTTTGTTAAGCCGACACGTTGTAACGTGTAGCTGCACCTCTAGGCCTGGGCGTCCTCCAATAGGCGCTCGGACTCTGTGCACAATTAATGCTTGCGTCGTTTCAGAAAGAACATCATTGCAACTTCGGGATTTGGCCTCCCCTTTCTCGCGCGTGGACTTCACTGCCCATGTCGATTCGAATTCAAAAGTTTTCTCCAAACCTTTTGAATCCCATACCCTATATATTTTCCTTTTCGTCTTCCTGTGGTCGCTTTCTACACATTCCCTGTCTTGCCTGCCTTTTCTGCAAAAGCTTTGGGATTTTCTTCTTCTTTTTCATTTCCGTTGAACTCCCCTACCAGGTATGACTATGCTTCCTTTGATTTTCATATCTTTTTAGTTGTTCGTATAGTTTCTGAACTTTGCGTCATTACCTTGAGGGTATTTCGTTGAGTTTACGGCATTTCTGGTCCAAACGAATGATTCCTTCTCCATACCACCCTGCTAAACTTATTGTTTTTCTTCTGTCTTCGGTGGATTATGATAGATTTTCATTCTGGTTATCCCAAACCTGCTCCTTCCACATTCCAATCCCAAAAATTTTTTCATTCTTAGATTAGGCTAATATCATATTCCTCACCCCCTCGAAGCTTCCTCCCCAGGAAATAGAAGTGTCTTTGGAGCTTGTTTTGAACTTTGCTGGCTCCGATATGATTGCGAATCCCCGAATGTGCCTGATTTACTAACTTTGCCCTTCTCTTGCATTTTAGGTTTAGATGGCATCCTCTTCTCCGTTACCATCACCGCCTTC
The DNA here is from genome assembly GCA_025563575.1 of Acacia pycnantha. Taxonomy (NCBI): domain Eukaryota; kingdom Viridiplantae; phylum Streptophyta; class Magnoliopsida; order Fabales; family Fabaceae; genus Acacia; species Acacia pycnantha. The sequence continues at coordinate 480,806 of JAMWYP010000242.1, read as the reverse complement.
CGCGGATGATTGTAGTTCGTCCGCATCAGTTCGGAATCCAAATTCCCCAAAGAAAGTTGTCCACCATAAAGTGACCGAGGTGAAGAATACCTTGACCGCCGAGGAATTTCCATCGCTTGGCGTGAGAGATGGGGACGGATATTCAATAAGGCTCCCTTTGGATGAGGAATCTATTGCCACCGTTCGATCACGGAAAAGCCAACCTCACGAACCCCATTTCTTCTATTTTTACCGAGATGTTTTCGTTCAACTCGGTGTAAGATTTCCCTTGTCCGAGTTTCAAATTTGCCTTCTGAATCACCTGCATCTAGCCCCCACCCAGCTTCACCCCAATGGTTGGGCCTTCGCCCCATTCCCTTTGTATTGGACTAACGCCCACCACAAGTTCAAAGCCGCAGACTTCGCTCCGACCAGTCTTACTGAAAATGAGGAAGCGGTCGTAGTGATGCTTACGAAGCTCTCTAGTACCCTTCAGCCACGATGGACCCCGCTGATCATATTTCTACTACCTTAGTTCGTCGACGCGGACCAAGAAGTATGGGATTACGAGTTGGAATTTTCATATGTCCAAATACATCTCTACTTTCAATATTGATATCCTTTTTTAATTTAATGCAGGACGACAGATGGGAAAGCCTGAATTTCTTGAAGCCTTTAAAACGCTCCCCGCAAACCCTGAGAATGCTCCCGCGGATGATCCTACTGTGAGTGGCGGAGCTCCTATCTCGGAGGAGGCGGTTATTTCAAATGTTCCCCGAAAGCGCCCCGCGTCCAAAAGTGGACTGAAGCGTGGTGAGAAAAGGGCGCGGACCTCCAAAGGCAAGAACATTGCTGGAAAGGGAACCACTGTGGTTCCTACACCGAACTCGTCTGCAAAAGAGGCCCCTACCCCGACCCCTGTACCGGCATCGCCCGTAAGGGAGGCTCTTACTTCAACCCCTGTGCCGGCATCACCTGTGAGAGAGGCTCCCACTTCAACCCCTGCGCCGGCTTCACCTGCTACTTCGGTTCCATCCTCATTCTCTACCCCTCATAATCATGCCACTATGAATGGAGGGGTTCTTTGGTCAGATGGGGTCAACGAAGCTATCTGAGATCTTATGCGTCCACCTGCTCAGCTGTATTCCCCCACCATGCCTTCCAAGGAAGAGAAGCTGCAGCTGATTGATATGGAGCGACAGGCCTATAGGGTGGCTTCCCTGATACGACCTTATGCTGCCCTAAGAATTCAAAATGCTGTTCGGATGAAATCCGTGAATGATTTGAATAAACAAGTAGCCTCGCTAACTAGCATTCTTGAAATCGAGAGGAGGGAGAAGAACGAACTCCTTTCCGAGATTCGTTTGCTGAAATGCAACACCGATCTGGCAAAAGTTACTGCGGAGAGGGATCAAGCTCAAGGAGAGCTGGCTGTATCTCGGGCGAACAAGATAGATTGCACCGAGAGCTGGTTTCCCTTAACCAAAGGTTTGTTACTGCGGTGGAGGAAATTCTTGGTGAAACCAAGTTGTCTGCCACGCAGACTGATTTGAATGTGGCACGACTCGATTTTGCTGCCAGGCAATCTGAATTGGCCGATGCCCAAGCTGAAGTACATCGCCTTGAAGGTCTTTGTCGGGAGAATGCATTTCTGAAAGAAAAGATGATTTCGGACAATGATCATTTAACCGGCATCCTGAAAGAAAAAGATGTGGAGCTTGCCAACGCCAAATCGCAAATTGTGAAATATGGCCAAATTGGCAGGTTGTCTTTCGAGAACGCGGTGGCTCAAATCCAGGTGCTTAATCCCACTGTCACTCTGAATACCACCGGGTTACACCTCCAGGCTTATGTTAACAACAAGGGGAAACTGATTCCTCCTGGTGAAGAAGAAAGTGAAGACGAGTCAACATCCCCATCAGCAACTGAGATGCACTCACAAATTTAATTTCTTAGTTTCTGTTATAACTTCCTGTCTGTCCTGTTTTTGTATATCCTTGGCGAGAGGCCATGATTCTCTGTGTGAGCTGCTGTATAGACTTTAACTGCTCTTACACCCGTTTCTCTTTGACAAAATTAGTCAATGAGTTTGCGTGTTTCAATGCATAGACCTTAAACATCGCTCTTGTGACATGATTTTTGAAACCGGGGGACTTCCCTTGGTTCTTCATGTTTAAATCTCACATGATTTTTGAAGCCGGATTTTTGATTATCCGGGCCCCTACATGTTCCGATCGTATTCATGACTTATGAAAGCAGATAGTATTATCGTGCATTCCTCATGTTTAATGTGACATGATTTTTGGAACCGGGTTAATTCCCTTGGTTCCTCACGTCTAAATCTTACATGATTTTGGAAACCGGACTTTTAATATACTGGCCTCTACATGTTTCGATTGTATTCATGACTTATGAAAGCAGATAGTATTTTCGTGCGTTCCTCATGTTTTAGCGTGACACGATTTTTTGAAACCGAGTTAATTATCCTGGGTTTCTTATGTCTGATTATTACATGATTTTGGAAACCAGATTTTTAAGTATCCAAGCCTCTACATGTTTTTGTCATACACGATTTTCGAAAGCCAGATTTTTAATTATCCAGACCTCTACATGTTTTTTCCATACATGATTTTTGAAAGCCGGATTTTTAATTATCCAGGCCTCTACATGTTTGATATTATAAAGTAAGCAACAATCTCATTCGTAGAAACCGGGATAAGTCATACTTTATTCAATTATCCGCATTTACAGAACGTCTTACAAGGAAAAGAAAAGAACTAACATGCTGTTTCCCACAAACGAACTCGTGCCTTTTAAATGAAGCCTGCCTACACCTGGACTGTATGTTTCAACTATAATAAGCTTTCAACTTGTCCGCATTCCACGTCCGCTTTACTCTTTCCTTTGCAACGTTTCCAACTTGTAAGCACCCTTACCAAGGCTTTCAGTAACCCGGTATGGGCCTTCCCAATTAGGAGCTAACTTTCCTTCTGCAACATTCTTGTTTCCGATGTCCGCCCTTCGAAGTACGAGGCTTCCTTTGTCGAAACCCCAAGGTCGCACCTTTTTGTTGTAACGGGTCGATATGAGTTGCTTAGCCGCCAGATCCCGGCAGTGTGTCGCGATCCGGACTTCATCTATCAAATCCAACTCAACCGCGATTGCGTTCCCATTCTCTTCTTCACTTTGTTGTGCTGTGATTCGTCGCCAAGATGATTCACCAATCTCGGCTGGGATCATTGCCTCGCACCCATATGTTAGCTTGAAAGGCGTTTCCCTGGTTGAGGATTGGACACTTGTTCTATATCCCCACAGGACATAAGGCAACTGATCCACCCAGCTAGATGTAGCATCTTCCATCCGCTTCTTTAACCCATCCACAATGATCTTGTTAGCAGCTTCCGCTTGCCCATTAGATTGTGGATGTTCTACTGACGCGAAGTGCTGTCTAATGTTAAAATCAGCTACCAGCTTCTGGAAGTTCTTATCAATGAATTGTGCCGTTGTTTGTAATAATTTCGGCTGGAATGCCAAATCGTGCAATAATGTTTTTCTGTAGGAACTTTTGCACCTTACTTGATGTGATTGTGGCGACAGGCTCTACCTCGATCCATTTTGTGAAATAATCCACCGCCACAATGAGCCATCGCAATTGCCCCGGCGGCCCGTTTGAACGGTCCTAGAAGATCCATTCCCCATTTAAAAAATGGCCATGGTGCCGAGATTACCTGAAGTGCGGCGGGAGGTGCTTTGATGGTGTTAGCGTGCTTCTGGCAGCTATCACATTTTTGAACATGAGCTTTAGCATCCGCCGCCATGGTGGGCCAAAAGTAACCACCCTCATTTGCCTTTACGGCCAAAGCCTTAGCTCCCGTGTGGTGACCATTTATCCCTTCATGAATTTCCATCAGGACATATTGAGCTTCACTTGCCGCAAGGCACTTCATCATCGGAGAATGCATTCCCTTAGATATAACTGGTCATTTACGAGTGTGTACGAGGCTGCTGTTCTCATGAGCTTTTTTGCTTCCAATGATTCATCCGGAAAAGTTCCTCTTTCAATATAATCCATAATGGGCTTCCTCCAATCGTCATTGTTAGAAATAACCATCACACAACTTGGCTCTCGAAGATTTTGCTGAACAATAGTGCGATGATTTCCAGGACTCTTGGTGCTTGCTAATTTTGATAGGACATCGGCCCTAACATTATCTCCTCTTGGAATATGAACCACGGTTACGTCGTCAAACTCTGTGATAATTTCCTTCACCTTTCCCAGATATTTAATCATTAAGGGTCCCTTAGCTTGGTATGTTCCATGGATTTGAGAAGCTACCAGCTGAGAGTCAGTGGAAACACGCACTCTGCGAGCCCCACTTTCCTTAGCTTGGAGCAACCCGGCTATCAACGCCTCGTACTCCGCCTGGTTGTTTGAGGTTGAGAAGTTAAAACGCAAAGATAATTCTAGAGCAATACCTTCGGGGCTTTCAACAATAATCCCTGCTCCACTTCCCTTGATGTTTGATAAGCCGTCTACAAACAAATTCCACGTATCCTGATCGTCTCCCTCTTTGATCGGGGTCAGTTCCATTACGAAATCTGCCAATGCCTAGGATTTGATCGCATGCCGAGCCTCATAAGTAATATCGAATTCTGACAATTCAATAGCCCAGCTTACCATACGCCCGGCTAGGTCTAGCTTATGGAGAATTTGTCGGATAGGCTGATTTGTGCGAATGATGATATGATGACTCTGAAAGTATGGGCGAAGCCGCCTAGCTGCTATCAGTAGTGCAAAAGCCATTTTCTCTACCTTCTGATAACACACTTCTGAACCTTGTAAAGCTCTACTCACGAAGTATACTGGACTTTGGCCCTCCGCTGTTTCCCTAACCAATACGGCGCTTACAGCCTCATTACCTACCGATAGGTATAAGATCAAGCTTTCTCCTGCCTGGGGTCTTGTTAGCACCGGAGGTGCAAACAAGCATTGTTTAATTTTTTCAAAGGCTACTTCACATTCCGCAGTCCATCCCTCAGAGGCTTCCTTTTTTTACAACTTGAAGAAGGGGAGAGAATTTTCTGCAGACTTAGGCAAGAATCGGGTCAATGCAGCTAACCGTCCAGTCAATTGCTGAACTTCTTTTTTGTTGCGCGGGGCCTTCATGTCTAATACAGCTTGACATTTGTCGGGGTTGACCTCTATACCTCTGTCCGTCAGCAGGAATCCAAGGAACTTTCCCGCAAGTACTCCAAAAGCACACTTTGCCGGGTTGAGACGAATTCTATATTTCCTCAGTTTGTCAAATGTCTGTCGCAAATCATCAATATGGTTAAACTCGCTCGCAGACTTGACAATCATGTCGTCAATGTAAACTTCCACGTTCTGGCCAATCTGATCTTCAAAAACTCGTTTCATCATCCTTTGATAAGTGGCTCCTGCATTTTTCAATCCGAAAGGCATCACATTGTAGCAGTAATTTGCTTTCTCAGTGATGAATGCCGTCTTCGCCTGATCATCCGAGTGCATGGCGGTCTGATTATATCCGGAGTAGGCATCCATGAATGATAATAATCTAAAACCAGAAGAACTGTCCACCAACTGGTCAATATTAGGCATCGGGAAAGAATCTTTTGGGCATACTTTGTTTAGATCCTTGTAATCTGTGCACAGTCTCCACTTTCCATTTGGTATTTTCACTAGGACCACATTTGATAACCATGTCGTGTATTGTATTTCCCGGATGAAGCCGGCTTCTAACAACTCTGCCACATGTGCTTCCAAAGCTTTCTGTCTATCCTCCCCGAGCTTCCTCTTCTTTTGGGATACCGGGGTTGATCCCGGTCTAATTGCTAGTTGGTGACAACAGAAATTTGGGTCGATCCCGGGTACCTCAGATGGGTGCCAAGCAAACACGTCTCTATTGTTTCTGAGGAATTCCTCAAGTTCCTCCCACATTTTTGGATCCAAGGCCTTGCCTATTTTAGTGATTTGGCCAGGCTCTGATCCAAGGAGAAAATCCTCCAATTCTCCATTTGGTTCTGCCTTCTTCATTTTTTCTTCTTTGCGAAGGTCCAACTCGACCAAGTTTACTGATTTTCCTTCAGAATATGCTTCAGGGTATGTTAGCCAAGCTGGATCCTTCTTAACCGTGTTGAAATAACACTGGCGAGATTCTTTTTGATCCCCTTTCACGGTAACCACCTTGTTCTTTTTACTGATCATCTTCAGCTTTTGATGTTTGGATGATACCAACATATCCCAATTGTGAATTGTTGGGCGGCCCAAGATTATGTTGTATGAAGAAGGGAAGTCTGCTACCACAAATCGGACTTTCTCTGTCTTAAAAGCATGCTTATCCCCCAAAGTCAGTTTGAGATCAACATACCCCTTCGAACGAGTATCCTGCCCATTGAACCCGGTTAGCGTGGTCTTGCATGGTTTGAAGACGTCGGAGTCGAAATTCATCCGCTTGAACGCATCCCAGAGGATGATGTCCACGGCGCTCCCATTGTCCACAAATATTTTCCTAACCTGGAAATTGACCAAGGTTCCCGTGATCACCAAACCGTCATGATGCCCTGGGGCGACGTCTTCCAAGTCCTTGTCAGTGAAACATAACATAGGAGATTTGGGTGTATTTAAATTCTCCTTAAATCTTGGGGCATCCTTTATGGACAGTACCTCCTTAAGATACTTTCGTCTCTGGTTTGTTGAATCTCCTCCGCCACCAAAGCCGCCACTAATGACATTGCAGTCGTACTTGGTCTCTGGGAATTCTTCGTCACTATCTTCAGTTTTATTTTTCTGCTCCTTTCTTCGCTTTTCAGGTGGTGGGCTCTTACTCCGGTTGTCATCCTGCCTCTTATTGCCCTGCTTTCCCTGAGTCTGGATCACATATTTTTGAAGTTTTCCCTCACGGATGAATCTCTCAACCGCATTCTTCAAATCCCAACACTGCTCGGTTGTGTGACCATGTTGATCGTGGAATTCACAAAACCGGGTTTTGTCAGCAGTAGCTCTTCGGCCAAGGGGCCGAGGTCTTTCTACCTTCTTCATTTCAGTCGCGCATACTTCCTTCCACAACTTGGCCTGGGAGACCTTCAACGGGGTGTATCTTTCATACTTTGAATCCCGGGTTTTACCACCGCTATCTCGGCCACGTGGTGCTCTCTTGTATGCTTCTTGATTCTCTCTTTCTCGACGCGGTGGGCTCTTAGCCCTTTCTTTTATGGCATTTCCCGCCCTCTCCATCTGCTCCAGATCTAGATATTGCTGCGATCTATCATGAAAGTCAGCCAGGGTTGTGGGCCTTCGTTTCATGATAGATTTCTTTAACCGGGATGAAACATCCAAACCGGCTATGATGCAATGTAGGTGTACCTCCTCCTTCAATCCCGAAATTTGCAATGCTATACTATTGAAGTGATCCAGGTATTTGCTCAGGGCTTCTCCTGGTCCTTGCCTGACTTGAGCAAGTTGAAACTCGGTTTTAGGCTGCCGTCTATTGGTTGCAAAGTTTATCAGAAACTTTTGTTCCAACGTCTTCATGTTTGGAATGGACAAATATGGCAGCGAGTGAAACCATAGTTGCGCCGCTCCTCTAAATGTTCCAATAAAAGACGAGGTATAACGTCCCCCTTTATCCCCTTGACCATGATCTCCATTTTGAAGTTGTTGAGATGTATTAAAGGGTCCTGGGTTCCGTCATATTTAGGTAACTCCCTTGAATTTAATCCATTGGGATACACCGCCGTCATAACTTTATCTGTGAATTGACCTAGTACTCTGTCTTCATCCGTCCCTTCTGCCTAACCTGACGCTTTATTGAAAGGCGGGAGAACGGTATGCCCCTCTTTAACGATCTGTTCCTTGGGTGTCCGCTTGTCCTCCTGATTTTTTAACTCGGCTTGGGAAGCCTCTGGAATGTTCACCTTTCTAGCCATTGTGTCCGCATTCCTTGTTTCACGCTGGATCTTGTGGCTGGCTTCTTTCTCTCGGTCTTCCTCCTCACTTACAATGAGCGATTTTATTTTCTGCTGTTCATCTTGGTTGACCCTTGCACAGTCCGAGCCGACAATCTGGTTTGAACCCTCATCATTCTGCCCTTCTATCAGGATTTGTTTTCCCTTTAAACTTTGCTGCATCTTTTTTCGTTCTTCCTGCCGCCATATTGCGTTCTGACGCTCCAATTCTTCCCGATTAATCCGAGTATTCTCATCCTTTTGCAGCTCGTACCGGTATTCCTTGCCGTCCAAACGCCGGATCACGATCCTATAGTATTATGCAGCAAGCGTATGTCGGGATGTTCCATCTGAAACTCACGGGAAGGATGAGGGATACCCTCCACATGAATTCCTTGGCGTTCCCGTCGCAATTCCCGATTAGGATGAGGAGAATGAGCGGTGTCCTCGGTATCGATTTCAACCGGTCTTTTCCCGAGATCTTGTTCCGGGACCACCGAATTCGAGTGCTGGGACAGCTGTCCCGGGTTTGAAAGTTGCTGAGGCTCGTCTAGCGGCGGTAGCGGCGGTCTTTGCACATTAGTGCGACTCCTAGTGCTCGCAGCCATACTCAGTTGTAACAAATAGCTTTTATGATTTTGGGAATCGATTTGTTCGGTAATCCCCACGGTCGGCGCCAATGTTCTGTAATAGAACACAAATGTCTAGCCTTTAGGGGCTAGTAATGATTGATGTTGGATTAGAGGTAGCGTCCACTGGTATCTATCGAGGAGATAGCAGCGGTCGCTACTGGATCACTGTGCTACACGGGGTTGGCTTTTCGCCTGAGGGTGATGTGTGCACAAAGGGGACCGTATTGTAAAGAATGTAGTTGTTCAACGTGTGGCGTACACGGGAGGCAACCTCTTATATATAGAGATTACCTAGGACTTGTTCTCCTTACCATGTGTCCTTCCGCTGTGATCGTGCGCGTCCCATATCCGGATCGTGTGCATTCCATGTCCTGCATGACTGCTGGATTATCGGCTTGTCCAAAGGTGGTATGCGAGTCAATTGTAATGTGGGAGGTTTCCCGCCAGAAGTACTCTTGGTGGGCCTTCGCCTGTCAGGCCCATTATTTGAATCCATAACATATATCATCAACCATTTCTTGTTTCCTCTCTACACCCATGTACGACATACTTTGCAATTGAGAACAAATCTTAATAAAATAATGATACAACCATAAATTTAGAATATTATAATTGGATCGATATTATTAAAGAAGTAGAAAAATTAAAATTGCATATCGTCGATGATAGGGCTTCAATTTAGTCGAGCTATATATTTAGATTTTATTCTATGATATTTCACATAAATACTATACTCTTGATCTTAATTATTATCCAAAAGGCCGTGAAAAGCCAAGAAAAGTATCTCTTACGTACATAAATATCAAGCATTGACACATATAATAAAGGGAAAATATCAGTAAGGTCCCAAGGTAGATAAAAAATATCAAAAAAATTCCAATCTCAAATCTCCTATCAAAAAAGACCCTAGGGACTTTTTTTTATATATATTAATTACGGAATTCCTCTCGCAAAAAAGTCTCGTCAAAATGGCTTTTCACGTTGTCAAAATGACTTTATTAGTTGCTAAAATGGTCCTATGAAAATCTCGTTGTCAAAATAATTTTTCATGTTGCCAAAAATTTTCCAGGTTTCTAAAATTCTATACACCGGAAGAAAAACTCGAATAATTTTTGACAACATTAAAAGCCATTTTGACAACAAGATTTTCATAGGGACATTTTAACAACAAATAAACCAATTTGACAACATGAAAAGCTATTTTGACAACGAGATTTTTTCGCAAGAGGAATTCCATAATTAATATCCAAAACGATTCATATTATATTTTGAAACCAATGGAATATTTGATTAAAAATAAAAAAATATTATTATTATTATTTTTTAAAATTTTAAGATAGACTTAATGAATTAATTAATTTTCTTGTAGACAGTAGGCAGTAATTAATTACCATTATTCATCATTTTATCCTATATCTGAAAAAATCTTCCTCAAATTTTGAAGATTAAATCTTGTGTTTCTAGAAGTGCCACGTGTTGGAAAATAAACGAAATTGAAGGATCAACCGTCGGATCTGACATGAGATTGGCCCACGCGGGAAGGAGCTATATATATGGCGAGAATTGAAGACATGGTATATAAATCCGGTGAGAGAGCGGAATTTGCAATTCTTGGTCCGCACGAACCACGAAGAGAGAGAGAGTGAGGCTGGCCTAAGAATATAGATATTCGCAGTTTGGTAGGAAAAGCGGGCGGAGAGGAATCTCTGGATTCAACCTCTTTCAACGATGGTTATGCTCAGGGCGGAGCTTGAGATAAAAATTTGGGGGGTCAAATAGTGATGGGGGATTCGGGGGTTCTGCCCCCGAATTTTTTTTTTTAAGGAAAGTTTTATATGCATTAAAATATAAAATAATATAAACAAGAAAAGAAAATAATATAAAAAAATACACCACAAACATTGAAGGCAAAAGGCTTTAATTTATGTGATTGTGAATCTTTAGTTCAACCATAGACTTCATGTAATTGAACACCACAACATTGGAAGGCAAGAGGTTGAGGTTTAGAATGAAAAATCAATAAACTTCATCCACAGGTGTAGTGTAAAATGGGTAAAAGCATATTAAAGAATACACCACAAAAGTAAATTTCACCGATAAGCTAAAAATTTCAGGTAATTAGATATGTATGATTTTAGACCTCCTAAAATTAATTTAGGTTGTCTTATGTATGATTTTAGACGTCCTAAAATTAATTTAGGTTGTCTTATGTATGATTTAAGACATCCTAAAATTAATTTAGGTTGTCTTATGTATTATTTTAGCCAAAAATCAATTTCATCACCGATCCAATTTGGTTTCTTCACTCCAATGACACGCAAATACATACATACATACATCAACACCAACACTACATTATTACTAACAATCCAAATGAATATTTCACATGCCTAACGTTTAAAGATAGAACACATGTCTCAAAACAAAGGTTATGAATCAAAAGAAGGATTTGTTTTGGTAGAGTTTGAAACCGACAAAATGAATTCTTGATTAGTTTGAGTAAGCTTTTGTTAATATTTAGAGAGCGATGGAGAATAAAATATTATGGAAGTGAGGAATCAGAAAAAAAAATTAAGGGAAAGGGAAGAACAGATCGGACCTGAAATTAAAAATGGCACCAATAGTGAAGCATGAGATCATCATCCTTTCAAACTCCGGTGTCGTCATCTCCTCGTTGTTGTCTCCTCGGCCAGCAAGATCGAAGAGTGTTGAAGGAGTAGGAATAGATCGAAAGAGAAGATGTGGGGTGCAGAGGAGAGAAGGGGAAGGCGTATGTGCAGATCAAATGAGAAGAGAAAGGGATAAATGAAATTAAATGAGGGATGGTGTGTAGAGGAAAGAAGGGATAAATGAAATTAAACAAGGGATGAGAAAAAGTCAAGTGCGAGGGAGAGCGATGATGATGATGCGTGCGAGAGAGAGAGAGAGGGGGACAATTAACTAATGAAAAAGGTGAGAGGATATTAATAAAGGAGCAGGAAACAAAAATACTTATTTTGGCGACCTGAAATACTTTTAGATCGCCAAAAATACTGCTTTTGGCGACCTGATATACTTTTAGGTCGCAAAAAAATATTTTCTAGCGCCAAAAAATTTCCCAAATTTTCAAAAATGCGCCAAAAATGTTGATTTTGGCGACATGAAATACTTTTATGTCGCCAAAAATACTGCTTTTGGCGACCTGATATACTTTTAGGTCGCAAAAAAAAAAAAAAATTCTAGCGCCAAAAAATTTCCCAAATTTTCAAAATTGCGCCAAAAATGTTGATTTTGGCGACCTGAAATACTTTTAGGTCGCCAAAATACTGCTGGCGACTGATATACTTTTAGGTCGCAAAAAAAAATTCTAGCTCCAAAAATTTCCCAAATTTTCAAAATTGCGCCAAAATGTTGATTTTGGCGACTGAAATACTTTTAGGTCGCCAAAATATTGCTTTTGGTGACCTGATATACTTTTAGGTCGCCAAAAATACTGATTTTGGCGTCCTGATATACTTTAAGGTCGCCAAAATTTTCCACGCGCCAAAAATTATCCTAAATTGCGCCAAATATTACATTTTAGACGTCCTAAAATAAATTTAGGTAGTCAAAAAAAACTTTAAGCGTCCTAAATTAAAATTTAGGTTGTCTAAAGTCTCAAAATCAAGTAAATAATTATGACAATGCCACCGCCTTCACTTTTTACTTCCTTTTTTAAAATAAGGACGTCTTTTAGGGTAGTAATATCCATATTTTGTAGTAGTGACAGGTTTAGCTTGTTGGAAGCCCATCTTTGCTGGCGGTTCTAGATCAATTGATAAGGGTTCATTCTAAGATATATGGTATGTCTTGACTTCCTTGGAGTCCCTTGCTACTAATTTTCTGCAATTAAGAACTAGAACCAGCAGCACAATATAGAACATAAATTAAGTTCTTTAATTGATCACAAATATGGGTGAGTAAATCTGAGGTTAAATCACAAGAAAGCACTTCATGAGTAGAAGTGTGAGTATGAGTAGCAAGATGGCTATCCAGAACCAAGTTAGATGCAAATAAGGCAGAAATGATTATGGAATGCTCATGAAGACAAGTTTCAGTAGTGTCATGGCCATAGTCACCTAAGTTTGGAGGTAAATCACAAGAAAGAGGTGCATGAAGTGATTCATGTAGATGAGATTTCTCATGATGCTCAAACATGAAATACTCGAATTCAAGCTTCCTAAGTGTAAAACTAAAATTAGGTTGGCCTACAGTAGCAACAAGCTTGAGGAAAGTAGTCTCTTTCATACCTACTTCACTAGGAGTGATTAGCTCATTTAAAAATCTCAAGGTATAAGGAGTGATCTTGGTTCTAGGATGACGCAATGAGTTAGAAAGTGGCCCTTTCACCACAATGTGTTGAGGTTGAAAGTGAGTCACATGTGAGGAGGTCTTAGTCGATGTGAGAGCTATGCCCTAAGGGAACAAATTGTCCAAGTTTTGGCTACAAGCTTCAAACTCAACTTCCTCCACTAGTATATGATCTGAAACAATGACAAAAACACCTTCCTCACAAGCATCATCACTGAAAAATGAATTATTGGAAGAATTAAGCTCCAATGAACTAAGAGAAGTAAGAGAAAAATCACCAAGGTATGATAAAAATCATATAAAATATGGTTCGATCAGTAATATGGTTTATTACTTTTCTATACCTGCTCTATTTGGGACAAGATTCTGTATCTTAACTTTAGAAGTTTATAACACATGTTATACTCATCCAATAGACCTGATTAAAGATCGGTTGGAAAGCCATCATTGACCAGTTATAAGAATTTTTTGATATTATTTTCCTTAATTGAGATATTGGTGTCATTTTCCCAGTAAGATATTTAGATTATCCTATAATAATTATGTTTGTTATTTTAGGATCATGATTTATATTTTAATTTAATTTTTTATTATTATTTTCTAGGGCTATATATATGTATGTGTGTGTGTCTATATATATATATATATATATATGAATGTGTATATATATATACACGTGTGTCTGTGTTTTTTTTTGCCCACTATCTGATAAATATGGGAGTTAGTTAAAAAAATTTAATTGTAACATCCCATTTTCTAAAGCGGATTTTTTTTTTTTTTCAATCAGAGTAGAGCAATGGAGCGAAAGAGTAACTGATTCCCATTCAAACAATAACCATAGTGTAACATAGTATTGATACAGCACCCTATTATTCTCATAGGTAATTACGTAAAATGATAAAGTGACATCTCCGTCTCAGAGCTCACTCGTGCTACATGCCCTCTAACTATGAGCATACTCGTGCAGCTTGCCTCGATCTCCGATTCGTGGTCCTCCTGACCCTGAAGCTATAGCTGAGATTCAATTTATCGAATTGAATCTCAGGTAACGGTTAACCTTATGCTCAAATAAAACAGTATACGGATGACATATATTCAAAACATAACAGCAGCATATCACTTATGCATATAGCAGATGCATGATTGCATGATTGTGACACAGACAGAACATAAGCGTTAAAGCAGTATGTATAAGTCCTACACAATAATAGCCTGCACAAAAACCAGTGCCACGATGATCGGTCGTGTCCTCAGCGCTAGGAAAACTCTAACGGTATTAATATCTCTATAACCCGTGTGAAACTGTATGTATAATCGGTAACCACGAACGAGTCTCTAACCGTGAATGTATCTCGGTGACCCCTAACAGAATCTCTATCCGTGAATGTACCTATCACATATATGTATATGAGCAGCACTAGATTAGTGTTACAAGATGCGAACGTACCTTCGTTGATGTACGCAGATGTTTCGACGAAATCGTATTTTCTCGACGGAAAAGCGGTTTGTCCGACAAAGACACGTTGGACAGCGTAACGGCAGCAAACTAGGATTTCGACGTCCTATAAGAGTAATATCACTTTCATTAGTGATTTGGCACAATAACTGGCATTTTAGGTAAAAATTACCATTTTGCCCCTATGCCCCTAATTGGCGGAATTTCGCCAGCACTTTGTTACTCTGACTACTTTTCTTCCCAAAATTTCGCCAGAACTTCGACGCCATTTTGATTTTCGAAAATAAAAAAATTAAAGGTTATTCTAACAAATTCTACCCTTCCTTTTGAAAAACTGCGAAAGCTTCAACTTTTCGGCGACTCGATCCCTACTATGTTTTTACCTCTGCATATTTTTTCAACGCAAACAAGGCCTAAAACAAGAATAGGAATCTCATCACCTACTTCCTAAATCTAACTAACAATTCTACTATCTTTCGAACTAAAAACTAAAGCCCGAAAGACTTACCCGTTGAAGATCTCCGAACAATTTTCCAGGGCTTCGCTGCAAAAATCTCCAGAGCTTCTCTCTCTTATTTCTCCCTCTAGGCTAAGCCAAACAAGGGAAAATGGTGTGAAGAAAGTGAAGGGAGGGGGGGTATTTATAGAAACGGTGGTAAGGTTTCGGTGAGAAGCGATCCGGACCGTCCAACACAACTTTTGGAAAAACCCTTTCTCCCCTTTTGCTTTCACACTAGGCCGAAAATTCAAGGGTCTTGGCCAATGGGAGGTGGCCACGTGTCACCTTCCGAAGCTTTCAGACCGATTTCTCCGATCGGTACCCGATTCGCGTGATTTCGGAGAAATCTCAAAATTCTGGATTTATAACTCTGAAAACATATTCTCACTTAGTAGAAATGTCCAAGTTAACCTATATTTTGATTTCATATAGGGCTCCAACAGTCCAGTTGAGTCTTTCTCAAAAACGTGTCCAAACGCGTCCGGTGTCGAAATTTGTTTTCGGAAACATCAATCTCTTCAGAAAAAATCACTGAATCCAAATATGTTCATGAAAATTCCCAATTATTTTCCAAATGTCACAACATAACCTTTTCGTCCTCTTGGCTATCTGGCATTTTCTCAGAATTTCCCTATTTCGTCTTATTAGGAAAAAGCACAAACGGCTTGAGAATTAACTTCCGCAAGAGTCTAACGGAAGATAAAAACCCACTGATTAATATTTTACCTTGACTTTGGGAATCCCATTCCTAGATCTCTAGATAGGATCCGTTTCCTAATTTCCATTTTACTATTCACCCTTTTTCACTTTAATTAATTATATTATATTTTAATTGCAACTTGCAAAAATTCTTTTATACATATATATATATATTTTTTTTTTTTTTTTTCTTTTTCTTTTTCTTTTTTCTGCCCCTTTTTTTTCGTTTTTTTTATATTATTATTTGATTAATTATTTAATTAATTATTTAATTAATTAAATAATTATTTTTACCTAATTTTTTACAAAATTTTCCTATTGGTCTATTCTTGCATTTAGGCTTAAAAATACCTAAACTCAACTATTTTTCTCAAAATTTCCAATTAATTAGTAAATATACTTTTACTAATTTTCAACAATTTTCTACTAATTTTTGAGCTTTACATAATTATCTCTGAATTTCCTTTGCTTATGCTTAAGTAATTAGCCCAATATTACTTAATTATCACTTGTTGATAATTTTCTTAATTACAATGCCTCATTACCTTCATACTCTTGCATTAACTTTAGTATTTCCATGCCTCTTACATTATTCTATAATTTGTAAGGGTATTTTGGTCTTTTATTACCTTTTGGACATTCTTATACAATTTCTCCAAGTTCATAATTTATTAAATTACCATAATTAGGGATAATATATCCTCCTAATTCACTTGGTCATTTTACTGCCTTTTAGGATTTTTCATAATTTTCTAAGTCATTTACCCTTTCCAGGGGCATTTTGGTCATTTTGGCACTTTGGCCCTTAAATTCCCTGATTTCCTACAGAATTTAACTTAGAATAATAGACTATATTTCCACGAGTCTTACGATCATAACTTCACTTATGAGAAATAACCCATTTATTTATCAAAATATAATATTTCAGATAAATAAATATGCGGGTATTACATTTAGTGCGGAACTGCGGATTGATTGGAAGACATCAATCTTCTTTGTCTTCCTTCTTTATTTTTTTTCCCTCTAACTACCTATATTAATTGCACATAAGATTTTACAGAGTACTTTAGATTGAAAAATAAAATTTATTATTTGGTACCTTTTGTTCAGTAGGAAAATGGGCCACATTCTGCATGATCAAACTTTTGGGACATAAGGAACGATGGAAGAAAATTAAAAAATAACAAAAAAATAAGTAGATAAAAATAAATAGAAGAGTCTATATTCTTTTTTTTTTTTTTTAAAAAAAACTCGATTCTAAAGAAAAGATTTGATTGAGAAAGATTTCTTATTTAAAGAATCGTGATGAGATCACAGATATGCCTCATTTGTTACAATTTGTCTATAGATTAATTAGGGTTTAATTTGGATATTTGGGGTTATTCCGTATCACGATAAAATAAGATAGGAAAATTACACCAAGGTTCTAACCAAGAAACTTAATATCGAAAAAATCTGATAGATTGTTAATGACAAGTAAAAGCCATCATTGACCAGTTATGAGACTTTTATGATATTATTTTCCTTAATTAAGACTTTGTTGTCATTTTTTCAATAAGATATTTTGATTATCCCATAATAATTATGTTTGTTATTTTAGGATCATGATTTATATTTGAATTTAATTTATTATTATTACTTTCTAGGGATACACACACACCTGTGTTTGTGTTTTTGCCTACTATTAATAGAGTTAATGTTATAAATATTTTTGTATAATATTAAATATCAACCATTAAAACTTGATGTAATAGTGTAAACATTTGGAGAAGAAATAGAGAGAGCAATGGAGACACCCCTCTCCTCTCCTGAAGACTTCATGACAGGATATACAAATTTCCAACACTGATACCTTTATTATGATAACGGACAAGAGGTCTTATTTGGAAGAGGACAAAAAGCAAAAAAACTCAAGACACCCACACGAAATCACATCGCTTAACAAAGCATGCATATTGCATACACGTAATAATGCTTTAACCGTGGCACTATTTGTTTTATTTATATCATAGTAGTCTCCGTGTGTGTATAGAAAGGGAAGTCGCTTCAGAGATGAAGTTTGATCAGTTTTAACAATTGAAGTCGCAGTGGCAAGCAAATGTAAATCCCAGACATCTTCCCGTAAGTGCACCCTCCAGGGCTTTGCAAGTAAATTGACACTCCGAGTTGTCGAAGCATGCCCCGCTAAAATAGGCACTAGGTCTCCCACAAATAACGCCTCTTGGAATCAGTTTTTCCGTTCATCATAGTAATAAGCATTATGTTAATCATCATTACGGTAAAGATATGTACTGTTTAAGTACAATTTTCAACAATCTAATACAAAATATTGAACTGATGATTTTTAAACAACTCAACTCTCTTTATTTTAGATTCTATATACATTAAAATAATTTAAAAAAATTAAAGTTAAAAGAAGTTAAATTTGGACGGTATAGATTTCGATACTCATAACTTTTGATTGACACCACATATACTAGCCTCCACTGTGTTTTTCTTA
This sequence comes from Acacia pycnantha, assembly GCA_025563575.1. Taxonomy (NCBI): domain Eukaryota; kingdom Viridiplantae; phylum Streptophyta; class Magnoliopsida; order Fabales; family Fabaceae; genus Acacia; species Acacia pycnantha. Next base: position 462,747 of record JAMWYP010000242.1, on the reverse strand, counting down.
CTCTTTCTTTCACTTCCCTCGCGAAAATAAGAAAAATTCAAATATGGTCCACAAGCAGTGAACTTTGACTCTATATTTGAATGGAAATAAAATTAGAAATGAGAGCATATTACTTGAGTGAAAACTCCAAAATAAGTACTACTATTCATTCCTCTTATTTTTTCCTCAATTTTCTCTCCATCCAAATATATATATAGAATGGGGTTCATGGTGACGTCTTTTCATTTGTTGGGATTCAAATTAAAGTGACGCTAGGCTATTTTGATTTTTGAGTGTGTGTTTGTGTTGCGTGTCTGCGTGTTTTTTTTATAAAAAAAAAAAAAAAAATCTGATGTGTTGATTAATTAGGAGGGTCTTTTTGACTGTGCGAAGGGACAATACCGTACCCGCGGCTGGGGTTTTAGACTTTGGCATAAAATATGTCGATTCAGGTTGACTTTGGACTTTAGGAGCTGTCCAAAATTCTTTTAAGAATCTGCTACATCTTGTTCTCTATATTAGGTATGCAGTGTAAATTATACTATAAGTGAGATTTTATTTAAAAGACGAGATAGTAATATTTATCTGATTTCACATGTCATTCATTTTTCATTTTTTGTACAATCAATTTTTCTTAATATTTGAATCCTATCACTTTATATATATTCATACATACACATAGATCAAATTTTTCAAAAAAAGATATATCGCTCTATTTTTTATTTATTAAAAATTCAAACATTCTACGTACTTTTCACAGATTTTTGCAAAATTTTTTTTTGGTAAATTAACGTCTTTTTTAAAGTTATTTATTTCATTATTACATAATTTTATATGCATTGTTTCCTCAAATTATAAAATTATTACTGATAAATACTCCTAAAGTTATATATAACCCCCCCCCCCAAAAAAAAAAAAACAACAACAACAACAACAAAAGTTGCATGTTTTTTCTGATTATATTTTCCTTTTGCCAACATCATATCCTGAAAACTATAATTCACGAAGACTCCACATATTATTTTCTTGGTTCTTTTGTTGGGTTATTTTTCATGGTTGAAAAATAAATTAAACCAACGAATATGGGTGATGAACGAAATTATAACTTTGAAAATGGAAGAGAAGTTTATATAATATTGATGAGGTGAAGGGATGATAACAATATACTTTAATTTCATTTAATATTTTCTTTTTGACGAATTCCAATCTGTTTTTCTTAATCAATTGAACATATACATTATTCTAATGTAAAACATTGAAAGCTTTCGTCTGTAGTATATAATAATGAGATTAGTAACAATATGGTTTGGTTGAATGGGTTAAATAAATTAACTATATGAGGGATACGGTTTCGTACAATATATTTTAATTTCATTTAATATTTTCATTTTGACAAATTCCAATCTGTTTTTCTTAATCAATTGAACATATACATAAGAGTAAAATACTCTAATCACCCTTCTGTTTTGCCTTAATTACACTGACCTCCCCTCTATTTTGAAAACATACACTTTAGTCCAAATCATTAACACTGTCAAAGAATATTCTAAAAAATTCTTCAAGTATTTTTTAAATTAAAAACCATATTAAAATAAATGTTGTTTTCAAATATATAATTTTTTTATTACATAAATACCAAACTCTTGGCTTTAGCCAAAAGGCCGAGAAAACCAGAGTGTTGTACAATATTCGTACAAAAGATATAAACGACCAGAAACAACATAAAAAGTAAAAAGCACACCAGACAAATCAAAGACACAAACAAACAAGCAGACAAACGCGTACGTAGAACTTTTAAGTTTTAATAGAGCACTATTTATTCATTCATTAATAATAGGAAAATGGTTGAGAAGAGCACGAGAGAGGAACATGACAGCTTCCCCACTCAGCATTTGCGATAGCAGAAGCAAGCACGTCCAAGATTATGAACATGACAACTTCCAGAAACAGCACCCTCTCTTAGGCATTTAGCATCACAGGGACAATCTCGTACACAAACCCCAGAAAATGTTGAGCTTAGTTTTCCACACAGTTTTGCTTCTGCAACATTTTTCTCTGCACAAATTTATAACACGTATAATAACATCACTACGTATATGACGATTTCAGATTATAAGTCTTGCAAGAGTATAAATTTATAGTAGTAATATATATATGTAGAGAGTTCAACAATATTAATTATTAACCTAATTATAATCATCAAAGCACGTACAATGCTGATCATGTTCTCATTGTTATTATAACCTTATTTAAACTGTGAAAAGATATTAAAAATATAAAAAAAAAAATGGAAATGGTGATGGGTAATTAGTAAACTAACCGTTGGGAGAGGAAAGGACGAGGGCAATGAAGAGAAAGACTGTGAACTTGGAAAGGGAGGCAGAGGCCATGTTTGGTAATAAGAATTATAGCTAAGAGAGAGTGAACTAGCTAGAGGCTTGTTTGGTTACAATTTTGAGTTGAAGTGGATGAAGAACAATATACACATATATATAGTAGAACAGAACGGTGTTCACCGTGACCTTCGCGGCCTTATAATTCATTTGTTAATGGGATTCAACACATGGCCAGCTTACTTTCTTGTCCTTAATTATTTTTCTTGTGGAGCACTACCACATGATCTTCATTAATGAGCCTCATCAATCCATAGCATGCATGTAGACATGTGGAAGCTTCTTGGCCGTTGATTAGATTGGATTATTGTTGGATTCAAATCAGAGATATAAATCGTGACTTTTTTAATGATTATAAGCATGAAACGCTCACTAATGATAAGCGACGTGGATCCCAAAGATGTAGTAGTAGTATCCTTCACTTTGGCATCTTTTAATTAAAAAAAATTGGTTGAAAGTCTTGTAATTTTTTATAAAGAAAGTTTATTTAAAGTGATGCTCCTTTGACTGTGTTTTCTTTCTTTTTTTAAATACTCACTGGGCCGGCAAGTTAGATATGAGGAATTCATTTTTTAATGGGGAAAAACCAATATTGAAAGCTTTCTCTAGTATAATTATAGGGAGATAATTAATGTTAAACAAGTAAGTGGGAGATCACGATCAGTACAAATCCCAGAAAATGTTCCGCGACGCATTCTCTTTATAGTATTAATATGTGTGTGTATAAGTGAGTATGCTTATCCATATACTCGTATTATATTTGTTGACCGATAATATAAGACACGTACGATTAAGGAGTCTCAATGTACATGTGCGTTCCTTGTAAGACAAAAGATCCCATAAGTAAATTTAATGCGGAGTCATGAGATGAGGAAGAACGAGAACCAGCCGAAAGAAAAAAAAAACGAACAGAACGAGAGCGAGCCGCTGGAACGAACGCCCTCTGACCTGCGAATCGACCTCAGACCATCTTCCATTCACCTTTCATTGTCTTCCTCACTTTCCGGCAAGTTCTTGAATTTTCCGGCAACTTTCTTGAATTTTCCGGCGACTTTCCAGTTTTCCGGCGACTTTTCTGATTTCAATGTGTGGCTGAGTTCTTTCATTTCTTGGAGATGGAGATTGACTTGAGTTCAGAGCTTAAAGGGTAGTTAATTTGTTCATTCTATTAGTTCGATTTATATATTTAGGTTGCTTAGTTTTAGGAATTATTGTGCATAAATTCCTTTAACCGATATTAATGTTTATTGTCTCTGTTGGATTGGTAATTGTAGTTGAGATTGGATTTTGAAGTATGAAAATTATGTGTTTTAATTTCTTGTGGTTGCTTTGAGATTATATTAATTAACGTGTTTTTGTCTAGTTAATATGGTTGACTTGTGACCTTTGAGGGACGTTATGTACTCAATTTCAAGAAGACTCATGTTGCATTATTCCAATTTCAATTGCACATCAAGTGGTTTTTAACAATTTCTCCAAGAGGTATTAGTTAGCCATGTTTGTAGGAGCCTACTATTAATTGAGAATATTGGACTCAGTGTTATCTTGAGTTTTCCTTCGAGACTGGCGAATTTTAACTCCCATAATCTTTTATGAGCAAGGATAGTCATTTCTTCATTACCAAGAACGTTCATTATTCATATTTTCACTTCACCCATTTCATTCACTCATTCACCATTTTATAAGAAAATACCAAAAATATTAGTTAGGATTTAATTTAAATTGCATTTCTCTTCACTTTATTAATTGAAAAATCCAAAACTAATTTTCCTTGTTTTAATTGCGTTTGCATGTCATTTAGATTACTTAGTGATTCAATAAAAAGCTCCTCGAGTAACGATCCTGGGGGTCATTTTATATACGCAATCCTTGGTTATTTTTTATATGAATGCAGAAATTTAAAGACGAAAAAGTGCCTCATCATCATGAGACTCACAAATCACAATAATTCCGCTGATAATAATCAAATTAAACCACACTAATGTCAAGGTTGTTAAATTTCTTTGACTGTCAAAACTTATATAGTTAAAAATAAAAAATAAACAGAGAACATGATATTTGGATGTGGCCATATGGGTAAAAGTAATAGTCAGTAGAGAAAAACAAGAGGTGGGAAAAAAAATAAAAATAAACCAAGGAGTCTCCGATTGAATGCATTTCTTAAAATATATGAAAGCCAACTTATGTCCTTGAAGGCTTGAATATATATGAAACCAAACGAACCTCTAAGTGTACATATATGAAAGCAAATTAGTAAGACGCAAACCATATTTATATATATATTTTTTTTAAATTAGGGGGGGCGGGGGCCACCCCTAGCCCCCCACTAGGTCCGTCCTTCACCAAGATCAAGAAATATAATTGAAAATTAGTTAAGTTTCTTACACACATGACACTCTCTCCGGTCCAAATAAAAGTTAACTTCCACAAGAACACGGTTCATAATACAAGTCACTTGGACAGTCATTAATGTTTACTAATCAATTTTGTACTTGTAAGTTGTAACTAATGATTCAATGTTGCTCCTCATATTTTTTTCTACAAAACCTCATTTAATACTAATATGGGTAAAGTTGGGGAAAATGCCACTTTAAAATATAATTAATGATATAATTAATGAGTTAACCATTCTTTCTTTGATTTTGATAAGGAAAGTTAATTATATTTTAAACAGAGGTAGTAGGATGAAACAAAATTTTCCTTTAAAAGGACATAAGTATTGACTTATTATTAATAACACTAACTTAATTTATTTCCTTGATTATTACTATTTCAAATAATTAATAGAGACATAATGGAAATAATACAGTACATTATCAGCCAATAGTCGAATGCTGCTTGTGCTTGCTTTCCTTTCTCGTTGGCATCTTGAAAGCATTGCTTCATTGAATATGTCCTTGTTTTAGCTTTTCAGAAGTGTTTTTACGGTGTTTGAATTAATTATGTAAGAAAAATTTTATCTCGACTTACAAAAAGTGACTAAACCATGGTTTGGTTGTTTTCCAAACAGGCACATTGCTTTCATTTGCTTTCTCATATTCATAGGGTTTAATCGTTGAGAGGGTCACTCCATTGAATGTGACCTTTTTTATTAAAAACAAATCTGTGCAAGGTAGATCTCTTTATGATGTTGACGACGTGCCTTTCGAGTTTTGACCAGCTTTTCTAAAATGTGCAAAGGGTTAATAACGAATTTATTATGAAAATTTTGATAAAATTATTAAATGTGGTTAATTATTCATACAAATTTATCTCATTTGATCTAATAAAAATATTTGCAGAATTATATTTTTATTCTTTCTAAATATATAATTCATACAAACTTTAAAATTAAGAAGCTTAATTAAATTCATGATATATGTATAAACAAATAATTGATATCAATATTATTAAAAAGGAAGGTTGACAGACTAAGTTACACAGCCGACAACCGCTCTTGAGCTGAGTTATATTAAGATTTGATTATCACAGTGAAAACGTCAAACAGTGACACATAAATAAGACAAGTTCTTATTATCAACTTATAGTTGTTTGACACAGTGAACAAATTAAAGAGTAAATCACAATGCTCTCATATAGAAAGGAACTTGAGGCGGCGTAGTGCTTTTAACACAAGCACTACTTTATTAATAGTACCTCCGGTCCTTAATATAATATCCAGTTGACTAATTTGGGGAGATTAAGAAAGCTAAATAAATTAATTTAAATTATTTAAATTTATTATTTTTCTACAAACTAATTTTCCTAACTTATAAGCTGATCTAAAATGTTACACATAAGTATTTCAGAGAGATAGTGTAATATATGTTATAATTTAAATTTTACAAAAACCCGACGTTGTATGTAGCAGACTTGCAATGACGATTTTGAAAGAGACCTTTATTTTAAAACTTTCAATGACACTCATATACACATCCCCCTAAAAACGGAGGTCTAAGGGTCCTAGAAACGAACATTAAAAGTGTCTTCTGTAGTAGTGAGGAACCAATGACTTATATGGATTTATAGTTAAATAATAATAATAATTCAAAAATAGGACACATGATCACATATGATTGGAGAATTTGACGAAATGGATATAAGAAATTTGACATAAGTATTTTCCTAACATTAACTTAAGTACTCCATATAATTAATATAATATAGGCATAATGGAAATAATGCAATAAACAATCAGCCAATAGTCAAATGCTTCTTGTTCTTGCTTTCTCCTCACGTTTATGGCATCTTTGTAATACCCGATTTTCGGTTTACTGAAAATCTTGTATTTAAGGAATATCTTACTATATTAAATTGGTTAACATATGTGACATAAGTCACATAAAATAATGGTTATTTTAATTTTAAATGAGCCAAGGAAAAGTTATAAAAACACTTAATTAAATTAAGTGTCAAGTTAGCAAATAATAGGCAAATAAGTGTAAATTAAAGCTTATTAAATCTGCCCCAAAGTCATAAAAAACGCCCAGCTATAAGGAAGGAAGAAAAGAGAAGATAAACCTTGTTAATTAGAGTTGAAAAGTCAACAATTTCAACTAGCCAATGAGAAGCAATGGACCAAGGGATATTTACGACAAATCCACCGTCTTTCTTTTTACTTCCTTTTTAAAAAAGTGACGTCTTTTAGGGAAGCGATATTCATATTTTGTAGTAGTGGCTTGTTAGAGATATTAGGGTGATATTAATTGATTAATTAGTTAGTTAATTAGGGCTCTAGTCTATACAAAGATCTTAGCTAATATAGTTCAATGTGTGGATGTGGAGTCCTCACCAAAGAAGGAATTAACTTGGTCTTCCTTCAAGATCCTAATAATTTTAGGTGTTTGGTTATCTCCATCAAGTGAGGGTAAATTAGAGATAACCTAAGTGAGTTATTCTTTGTATCAGCATGTTGCTCTAATGAGGTTAATACTTGATTCTTCACACACACACACACACACACACACACACACACACACACACACACACACACACACACACACACACACACACACACACACACACACACACACACACACACACACACACACACACACACACACACACACACACACACACACACACACACACACACACACACACACACACACACACACACACACACACACACACACACACACACACACACACACACACACACACACACACACACACACACACACACACACACACACACACACACACACACACACACACACACACACACACACACACACACACACACACACACACACAGGATTTTACTATCCTAAAAAACGTCCTTATTTAGAAACAAGACGTCCAAAATGAGGCGGTGGCATTCTTGTAATTATCTTTAGGGAAGTTTAGTCTTCAACGTCCTAAATAAAAAATCGTGACTCCTTAAATTCATAAATTACCTAAATTAGCACTACTACAAAAATTGGATTTTACTACCCTAAAAAACGTCCTTATTTAGAAACAAGACGTCCAAAATGAAGCGGTGGCATTCTTGTAATTATCTTTAGGGAAGTTTAGCCTTCAACGTCCTAAATAAAAAATCAGGACTCCTTAAATTTATTTTTGGTGTCCTAAATTTGTTTCAGGACGTCTAACATTCTCTCGCGCCATAAAATATGATAATTTTTTCTTTGGCGCCATGTGGGATTCCCTTTTTTGCAATAATATTAATTTATGGCGACACGAATAATATTAAGGACGCTTTTAATGTGGCAATACATATTAATTACTTCGCGCCATGGATTTTTTGTTTGGCGCCAAGGATGTTTTTTTAAAAAATTTAATAATATTGGCGACACGATTGATATTGTGTCGCCAATATTAATATATTGGCGACTGATTAAATTTGTGTCGCCAATATTAAAATATTAGCGACGATTATGATTCAGTCGCCAATATTTATTAGCGACGAATATTAATCAGTGCTAATATTAAGAAAATGGCGACTCGAATCATAATCGAACGCCAAAATAAGAATATAGGCGTCCCGAAATCGATTCGGTCGCCTATATTCAATTTTTAGGTTAATATACACGCGCCTCTTCATTTTCTCTCACACTCACATTCTCGATCTCAGACGACGGAGCCGTGCTGCGAAATCCTCTCGTCCTCACTCACTCTCGTGTCGTTCCTTCTCCAAGCCTCGGTGCTCTCGTTGCGCGTCTCCGCCGTCGTCTCCTTCGTCTCCACCGCGTCGTCACCGATCACACTCGTGGTTCTATCTCTCGCTCACTCCGCCTCTTTCCCGATCGAAGAAACCCACCAAACCCGACAAGTAAGCTTCTTGTTCATTTCTTAAGTTCTTTGATTCCTAATAACCCATGTATGAATGGATTTTTGCTTAAGTTAGCTAGGATTCTTAAGTTAATGCTTCTTGTTTATGGACTGGATTTTTGCTTCTGTATGTTTAGGATTCCTGCCTCTTTCTCTCTCACTCGCATTTTGGATTGTGCACTATATATAGATGGTAATGTGGATTGCCATGTTTCTTATACTCATTCGATAATGACATAGGGTTTAGCTTTAGCTGTTGTAAAAGCACGTTTACTTTAAGTAAACATTGACTCTATGGCTCTATGCTTTCTTTATCTTACATAATTGATAAATTGTTTAGCTGATTTTTCTTTCTTTCATGCATCATTTCAAAAATGTTTGACCATTCTAGTGCAAAAGAACAATTTGACTGTCATTTATCTTCAAGTTTCCTGCAATCTCTGTTGGTTTCTTTCAGATCTTCTGTTTTTTGGGGGCTTCCTTTGGGAGCTCCATCTTGAGATATTATTTCTTCGTGATATTGTTCTGAATTGGTTTAGTTAGTAAGTTTTGTTGAATTAAGCTGAAATTGGTTGTTATTGAAATTTTGGGATGTCTTACTTTTAAGGGAAATCTTTCGCCGAAATTTACTTAAAAAACATGTCGTTCTTGAAATTGACATGAACTTGTTTCGTTGTTGGAAATGTAAGTAGGTGGTAATAAAATGGGTCATAGTTGGATGAATGCATTGAGAACTAGTGAAGAATATGAGAATGGGGTGGAAGAGTTTATTGAATTTGCTAGAAGGAATGTGGCCACAAAAATGGGATGTATTATTGTCCATGTGTTAATTGTTTAAATGGGAGTCGAAGGGTTATTGGTTTGATATAAGGGACCACCTACTTTGTGATGGAATACACCTTCGATACACAACGTGGATATGGCATGGTGAGGAAGTAAGTGCCGGTGCGTCCCATACAAAAACCCGGTGGTAGCATCAATGGCCTATTATGGAGTGATCGAAGAAATATGGGAGATCAACTACGCCACAAGTTCAAAGTTGCTTTATTGAAATGTAAGTGGGTTAGCAATAATCTTGTTGTAATAGATCCTAAATTTGGATTTGTCTCGGTTGATCTTCAAAGACTTGGTCATAGAGATGAGCCATTCATTTTAGCAAGTCGGGCGAAACAAGTGTTTTATGTTACGAGACCACCGCAAATAAAAGGAATGTCCATTGTACTTCAAAGTAAAAAAGTATGGTGAAGAATCCTTGAACCTTGACGATACACTCCCTTTCACAACAAATCCACCTACAACACGTGAAGTAGAATTGATAGATGATGAAGAATATGCTGCAAGAAAGGATCATTGTGAAGGAATATGAGACACCATGTAAAGTAAGATCTTCAGTTACAAAATAATGTGTTTAACTACTATGTTCTTTTTGTAGTCGTTTAACATGTTGGTTCATTTTATTAATTTGTTTATTATTTAAAAACCTATCTAACATAAATGATTGGTCTTTGATGAACAGGAATATGTCTAGCTCAGAGCGAGTCATCGGGAGATATGGTTGATATGCCCGTTGTGAGAAAGGGGAGAGGTAGCACACACATGGGTGCGCTAATTGCTCGCCGTGACGATCGAAAAAAGAGGCTGCATGTGGAGTTTGATGAAAATATGAATCCAGGTTGGCGAGAGAGGAAGACAACTTCATTAGCTATTTAGGCTTTCGGCTCGAAGCAAAGTGTGTATTGTTTACTCACTTGGAAGTTCGTTCTCGATAAGACGAAGGAGTTGATTTGGACACAGATTTTGGTATCTCACTTTCGATATATCTCGCATTTGTATCTTTAGTCTTATTACTTGATTTCGTCATATCTCCTCTTTCACCTTGCAAAGAAACATTTGATGTCCCTAACACTAAGGCCATGAAGAAGCATTGGATGGGCGAAGTTCGTCTCCGTTGGAAAGATTTTAAGAACAAGCCGACTGGAAAGTATATTCGCGGGCCAAAGAGGACGAGGATCCATGTATGACCTATGATTTCATTTCTCGGAGGACCGGAGGGGAGTTTGTGGCGTCCGTGAATCCCAATTTCTGGTAAAATTTATGTCATATCTTATCTTTAATTTGAATCTACTTGAATTCGTACGATCAGTTTTGTTTGTTTTCGTGTCACAGGAAACAAGCCAAGCCAATAGAGAGAGGCAAGCGAAAAATAAGTATCCGCATTGCTTGTCTGTAGAGGTGGCTACGTAAAGTTGGAACGAAAGATGATGGAGGAAGAGGCTGCAGCGAATGAAGGAAGCTTCCCAATCCGATCCTTCCATCGCTATCCAGGCCCCAGCGTCCTCCTCGTCACAAAAATGGAAAGGCTGCGAGGATGAAGGGTGACAAATACATCAATGATGATGTTGCTGCTGTTGCCTCAAAGATCGTAAGTAGTTGAATTAGAAGTATTAAATAGCCTCAGTTGTTTCATACTATATAAGAGTTTAGTTATTATTTATGAAAAATCTTATGGTACAGGATTCACTTGAGCAGCAGAGTAGCCAAGGCTCATTCACGCCGGGTACACGGCAGGACATTTTGTCGACGACGATTGGGAAGCCGGATTACCCTGATCTTCGTTCGAGGGAGACGAGGGGAGTGAGTGTCGCAAAATTTTTCTGACGACGTTCACGTTTGTATGACGCAGAGCCGCAGGAGCTTGAAGCCGAATTCGAGCAAACCTTATGAAAGATGTTATGGCACAACTACGAGGGTGAAATGCAAGCTATGGTACAACAAACAACGTACAACCGACGAATCCGCGAATATCCTCAACAAAGAAAGATAGTTTTCAGCCTCCGAGGTACATATTAGCGGACCTTCTCCCCTCCAGAGGTAGTTATTGGCGGACCATCTCACACTCCACAGGAGGTATAGCTTGCACTCTATATTTGGATGACCCACGCCAGGCGGATTGTTGCCGATGATCTTGTTTACCTGCAACAAGACAAACACCACGGCAAGTAAATTCCAAAAACCAACGTCGGGTGATCGTGACGAGTGTGCGAGAGGGGAAGAAGAGACAAACCGTCCCGATTGATGATGAGGAGGTTACCACACTAGGCGCCGCCATCACATGGTTCATCCTTTGGCGGCTCATCTTATTGAGATGTGGATGACACCTGTGATGGTAGGAAATACATTACCATTGAGTGTGAGTTGTTTCCGATTGATTTTCATTGCTCATTCACTCATAATATGTTTTTATGTTTTCATAGGATGAACAAGCTGCGGGCTTATTTCCGTACTTAGCACAACACGAGAGATGTACAAGGACATCGGCCTCATAAGCTTGCGATGCCTCCGGCATTGTCGGTGCAAAAAGACATATCCGATAACATTTGACAAGAAAGATTTGAGGGAGTTTTTGACGATGGATTGTTTAGATATACGCTTTCTTCAACTTGCAACTCGTAAGTTTGTTTAACCCTTTAATTATGTTAGTACTCTTTTTTTGTTTAATATTTTCAATAACATTTATCATTTCATTTCATAGTGTCTGCCCGTGAATTATGCGCTGCACACCGCGAGCGATTTCGTATGGATATTTATGTCCCGGATGCACGGCTTCGGCTCAAAGACGTTACCCAGAGGTCAATTTATGTTGGTCTAACAATGGGCGACTGAGTATCGTCTTGTTATCTAGCGCCAATACATGAACCAAGTGCGTACTTTTTGTTTTGTCTTATAATATTTTTGTGAATAAATTGCTTTCTTATCTTAATTTAATATTAATATGTATATGTTGTAGTGGTCATTGGACGTTGTGTGTTGTTTGTCCTCGCAAGAACTCTCGTTATTGGTTCGATTCAAGTAGATGGTGTAATATCCCATGTTTGAAACGCGGAAATTTTTCTTTTTTTCAAACAAACAATCAGAGTGGAGCAATAGAGCGAAAGAGTAATTGGATTCTTAGCCAAAACATCAACCATTGTGTAACATTGTATTCATTATGCCGACAAAACATAAGCACAGAGCAATATGTAAAGCCCCATAAGGTAAATAACAACAACTTTTTGCACTATTCACCAAGCCACGATAAACACTCGTGTCCTCGCCGCTAGGAAAACATAACGGCATTCCAAACATAACCCGTTTAAAATTGTCTCGTATAACGGTCTACGACATATCCTTGACATATATGCATTTAAGAAGCACAAGATTAGTGTTAGAAGAGCGTCCGTACCTTCGTTGGCAACGTTAGGTACTACGCATGAAACGTACTTTCACTAAAAAACGTGAACTTCAATCGCGCTCGTCGGGCAACGTGGACGGCAACAAATCGTAGATTCTGATATCCTATAAGAATAATATCACCCTTATTAGTGATTTGACACTATAATTGGAATTTTAGGTAAAAATTACCATTTTGCCCTTCTACCCCTAACCTGGCGGAATTTCGCAAAGACTTCGTTACTCCGACAAATTTTCTCTCGAAATTTTGCCGAACTTCGACGCAACTATGATTTTCGAAAATAATGACTAAAATAGCCCTCCCATATGATACCCAATCATACTCGAAATTTAAAGGCTATTCTAACATTTCTACCACTAATTTTGAAAGAGCTATAAAAACTACAACTTTTCAGGTACTCGATCCCTACCAAGTTTTTACCTCGTCAGGCATTTTTCAATGCAATGAGGCCTAAAAACAATAGTAGGAATCTCATTCCTACTTAGAACTATCTAATAATTCTACTAACTACCGAACTAAAGACTAAAAACCAAAAGACTTACCCGTTGAAGATTTCCTGACAATTCTACGAGGGCTTCATTGTAAGATTTCCAGACCTCAGCTCTCTTCTTTCTCTCTCTAGCTTTTTCGGCCAAGAGCAAGAAAGGGAATGGTGTGAAATTTCTCAAGAGTTGAAGGGGTATTTATAGGCAAAAACAAGGGACTTGTTTGGCAAATTTAAGGATTTGTTTGGAAAATCAAAGTTGTAATAACCCTTTAATTGCAACTTGTTCAAGAAGTCAAAAACTCCACCTCACACACTCTTGGTCGACATCTTTGGGCTGTTTGGCAGCCAAGGATTGGCCAAGAAGTGATGACTCACCTCACTTTATGGCCAGTCCACCCGTATTTCCCGTTCGGTACCCGATTCGCGTAATTTAGAAATCTCAAAATTCTGGATTTACAACTTTGAAGACATGTTCTCACTTAGTAGAAATGTCCAAGTTAACCTAAATTTTGATCCCATATAGGGCTCCAATAATTCAGCTTGAAGTCTTCTCGAAAAACGTGTCCGAACGCTGTCCTGCCTAATTGCTGGGATAACCAATCTCTTGAAATAATTCACCGATTCCAAATATGTCTAAATAAATTCAAACCCATTCCTAGATATTGAGTTAGAATTTATTTTCTTCATTTCCAAAAATATGCCTATATGCATTTTTCCCTATTTTGTTTTATTAGGAAAATGCACAAACGGCCTCAGAATTAACTTCCGGAAGAGGTCACTTGAAGGTAAAAACTCACTGATCAATATTTTACCTTGACATTGAAATTCCCATTCCTAGATCTCTAGATAGGATCCGTTTCCTAATTTCTAAATCACTATTCACAATTTTCTACTTTAATTAATTATAATATTAAAATAATGCAACTTGCACAACTTGATTTTTACTAATATTCAACTAATTTCCACTAATTTTTGAGCTTCACATAATTATTATGAATTTCCTTTGCTTATGCTTAAGTAATTAGCCCAATATTACTTAATTACTTCATTATCACCTGTTGATAATTTTCTTAATTACAATGCCTCATTACCTTCATACTCTTGTATTAACATTAGTATTTTCATGCCTCTTGCATTTTTAGAAATTACAAGGGTATTATGGTCATTTCACTTCTTTTTGAGTATTTTCCAACAATTTCTCCAATTTCATAATTTATAAAATTACAATAATTAGAGATTATATACTCTCCTAACTCACTTGGTCATTTTACTCTTGTTAGGTATTTTTTATAATTTCTCTAAGTTAATTACCCTTTATAGGGGCATTTTGGTCTTTTTGGCACTTTGGCCCTTAAACTCCCTAATTTCTTGCAGAAATTCTACTTATAAAATAGACTATAATTATACAAGACCGAGATTGAAATTTCACTTATCGAAATATCCAACTTTTTATTTATAATATTCCGTATAAATATCCTGATTATTACAGATGGCAATCCTACTGAGGATATCAAAACATGTTTGCTTAGTAAGTAAATTTTTGTCCGAATCATCGATTCTTCTTTTAAATGAATGGTTTAACATGTCTGTTAATTTCAAATTAAATATAGTGGCCTCAAGACGTATAGACAATTTTTATCAATGCAAAAGAGTAGGGTGGACCGAAGTGGTTTAAACCAGACGTGAGTAGTTTCAATTCAAGTTATTTCATTGACACGAGCTTTAGATATGCCTTTATTCGTTTTTAACAATTTGCCTTTGATTTATAGTGCCATCAACAACAAGGAGCACCGAAAAGCGATATTACGTTATGAGTTGGATGCAATCCATCGTTAACAATGGGACGTATTCAAGGTTTTCAAAACGTACGTAATCGGCTTCCGTGATTCTCAAGTTTATTGAATTTTTGTTGTTGTACTTGAGTTGTTAATTATTTCCTTCACTTAATTGGTTTATCTTATACCTTGTTTCCCCAATTTACGAGTTTTGCTGCTATCATGATCCGTACTCGCAGGATGAGATCGATCTTGGTTCGAGACATGATATCTAGACATCTTCTTCAACACATAGCCTAGTTAGTAGTGAGCATGATTAATATGTTATTGTGTTAGTGATTCTTTAATTTGCTACCTTGTTGTTCATTTGTATCTATTTGGTGTTTTGTCCTGTTCAAAATATGCAAGTTTGGTGTTATATATATATATTGTGTTAGTGTGATTCTTGTGTTCTTGGTGGTTTAACGGCTGATGCAAAAACTTGGTAGATATCTCATAGTTTGTGTCTTTCCAAGTTTACTATATTATTTTACTTC
Source organism: Acacia pycnantha (assembly GCA_025563575.1). Lineage (NCBI taxonomy): Eukaryota > Viridiplantae > Streptophyta > Magnoliopsida > Fabales > Fabaceae > Acacia > Acacia pycnantha. Next base: position 447,094 of record JAMWYP010000242.1, on the reverse strand, counting down.
GATTTTACTACACCGATATGATCCAAAACTTGGTAGCCGGATATCTCCTATCTTATTGTTACAAGTCGCACGTTTGTTGTTAATAATTCTTTTGAGGGAAAAATTAAAATGTAGTTTATATTTTTAAAAAAAATTTCAACAAAGGCGACCTGAATCGAAGATCAGGTTGCCTTATGAACTCATTAAGGCGACCTGAAATTATAATCAGGTCGCCGTAATTGAAAACAATAAGACGACTACCAGATTTAATATAAGGTCGCCTTTTAAGGCGAACTCAATATTAATCAAATTAGTTAAAGCGACTTCGATCTTAAATCGAAGTCATAAGCAAATAAGCGACTCGATTTAAGATCAGTCGCCAATTTCAAAATTTTCTCTACCTCTCCAAGACGTCCCTCAGAAAGGGTTCGTTAATTGGGTCTTATTTAGGTCGTTTTTAGCATTTTTGTAGTAGTGTAGAGACAACATACTTTCTAATTTTTAATAAATATTTAATTGCCTCTTAGGATTTATCATAATATTCTCGTGGTATTTTATCACCCATAAGTTCACTTAGGGTTTTGGCACTTTATTTCTTCTTTTTTCAAGAGAATTTACCCTAGAAAATAAGATAAATACATCTCAAGATTTGAGACCACATATTCACCTATTTCCAATAGGTATTTATTATCAAAATATAATATTCCAGATAAATAATTATCCGGGTATTACAAAGAGATACTACCTCCGTCCTTAATTATAAGAGCAATTTAACCGATTTTGAGAGAATTAAGGAGAGGAGTTAAATTAGTTAATTTTACTCATTTTCCTAAAATGTCCTTATATAAATTTAAACTTTTCATGGTTTAAAAATAAATTAAACCAACGAATATGGGTGATGAACGAAATTATAACTTTGAAAAGGGAAGAGAAGTTTATATAATATGGATGAGGTGAAGGGATGATAACAATATATTTTAATTTCATTTAATATTTTCTTTTTGACGAATTCCAATATATATTTCTTAATCAATTGAACATATAAATTATTCTAATGCCAAACATTGAAAGCTTTCGTCTGTAGTATATAATAATGAGATTAGTAACAATATGGCTTTTGGTTGAATGGGTTAAATGAATTAACTATACATGGGACACGGTTTCGTACATAATATTTAATAAGGTGTAACATCCGTCATTTTACCATCTTTACAATGCATACGGAAGCGCTATGATTTAGGACAATTGCAAATTGAAGCCCATAAGCTACAATTTTCATTTCAGTCATTGGGTTACTATTCATTTGTCATTTTCAGTTTAGTTGTCTAACTTTGAATATTCACAACTAATTATAGGAAACTTGTATGAGGGTGCTCTAAGCTTATTTCCTCTTCATCATAAAAACATAATTCTAGATTGATTGTGTCTGCAGTAATATAGTTTATTACTTTTCTATACCTACTCTATTTTTTGGACCGGATTATGTACCTTAACTTTAGAAGTACATAACACATGCTATACTCACCCTATAGACCTGAGACCAGTTGGAAAGCCACCATTGACCAGTTATGAGACTTTTCTAATATTATTTTCTTTAATTGAGACATTGGCGTCATTTTCCCAATAAGATATTTTGATTATCCTCTAATAATTATGTTTGTTATTTTAGGATCATGCTTTATATTTGAATTTAATTTATTATTTTTATTTTCTAGGGCTATGTGTGTGTGTCTATATCTGTGTGTGTTGTCCCCCCACTGTTTCTAGGGTTATATGCATAGAGTTAATGTTATAATAATATTTTTTGTATAATATTAAATCTCAACCATTAAAACTTGATGTAAAACTGGAAACATCAAATGCAGAAGAAATGGAAAGAGAGCAATGGAGACACCCCTCTCCTGAAGACTTCATGACAGGATATACAGATTTCCAACACTTATACCTTTATTATGATAAAGGTCAAGAGGTCTTATTTGGAAGAGGACAAAACGCAAAAAAAACTCAGACAAACACACACATGAAATCACATCTCTTGACAAAGCATGCATATATATTGCATACACGTAATAATGCTTTAACCGTGGCACTATTTATTTATATCATAGTAGTGTGCGTGTGTGTATAGAAAGGGAAGTCGCTTCAGAGATGAAGTTTGATCAGTTTTAACAAATGTATTCGCAGTAGCAAGAAAGTGGAAATCCACCATCAGGACCTCCACATGCTCCCGTAACAGTACCCTCGATGAAATTGCAAGTACTTGCACAGTTCTCGTTGAAGAAGCATGGCCCGAAAAATGTGCCACTAAGTCTCCAACAAAGTGCTGCTTCCACATTCTCTACGTATATTAACACAAACAAATGCAAAAGAAGAAAAAACATATTAGAGTTGTATGGCCTCAAAAACTTATATATGTACATTTGATTTATCTTCTGATTACTCTATGTGGGACTCAATTAATTAAACATACACTTCAATACATTGCATATGAATACATGAACGAACGACTTTCGAACAAAATCCTATTTAATATTTCTCCACTTCTTCAGTGTAAGAGTTATTTAACTAATTTGGATATATTAAGGAAACTAGATAAATTGCATAATTATACAACAAAAATATGACATAACCTCCCTGCAAGATTAGATAATTATAAATAATTTTATATTATAAGTTAGGTAAATTAGTATATTAGGAAAAATAATAAAATATGTGAGATAAAATGGATTGAGATCTTACATTTAAGACCAAAACCAGCCCCCTAACAAGCTAATTTATACATTTAGGACTACTGTATGAGTAGGGTTATATATGCAAAAATGTAGATAAATGGTAATTAATATGCATTGGTAAAAAGTGGTGTTAGTTATTACTGAAAAATTTGAAAATAAGTAATGGCAAAAATTGAAGTGGTTGTTTGGACATGGTTAAAACTAACCGTAGGGAGAGGAAACCAAGAGTGCAAAGCAGAGGAAGACAATGAAGGAAGACGACTTGAGAAGGGAGGCAGCCATGTCTAGTAATTAAGGTTATAGTATCAGACTTGAGAGAAGCTTGTTTCGATGTCTAATGAGTTGAAGGTGATGAGGGACTATGCATCTCCATACATATTTATATACAATTGTCTTCATGGGAATCTTCGCCTTTTCATAACTGTACGGTTCATTACTTGTCCATTCTAGACAAGGTAGAGAACAAAGGTAGATCGATGAGATTATTTATAACAGCTGATGGTTTTGTATTGCTCTAATTAACTCCTATGAAAGTGTCATATATTTAATTTTTGATCGACAGTGCGTTGTCTTAGATGCTATGTACTTAATTATTATATCCAAGTGTACCACTCTGGTATTAATTATAAGTCCAATTTGGGAAACATTTTGTTCCTTATTATCGGTTCATTTTCAAAGCAATAAATGAGAGTGTTACAATTTTGACCTTATTAAAGGTAGAGAGAGAAGAAATAAGTGAAAAATACACATTCATATATGAGTGCAAGATTGAAAAATTTTATCAATTTAGTCTATATTTATTGAGTTAACTAACTTTCCTTGGCATGTGAGAACTAAATTATTTGGACTTATAAATATGACCAGTGGCATGTGTTATTGAACCTATCTGAAATATAATACTATGTTATAAAATATGTTTAATAAATTTTTTTTTTTATAAAAAAATATCGAATCAATTGGTTAGGCATATTATCTACTATTGAGAATGAAATATTTAAATTATGATCGACTTAAAATTTTAATTGATTTTTCAACGTTAGTCAGAAAGCTAAAAAATGGTTCAAGAGTTGATTAAGGAGAAAAGAGGGCTTGCCTTTTATAATTAATGAATCAAATTTTAATTGTCGTTTTCATTTTCTCTCTCTTTGCTTGTTTAACTGTGAAAATTTAATTTGCGGTATTTGTGAAACATGATATAGAGGTGACTTGTATTTTAGACCCCAACAAGACTTGTTAAAGAATTATTCATATTAGGATCAGAGGTAGTATATATGACCTATTTTCCTAACTTGTGGAATCTGAAGTTCTGAAAAGGGTGACAATATTATGTTTCTCAGGTGCTTTATCATTTTTTTTTTAAATTTGTCATCATATTTGACTCTGATGCATATAACTTATTTGCTTTTAATGGGATATCTATATCTGTGATGATTCCAAGTTCAGGGCAGATCTTAATTAAACCTGAAGGGCTGAAGGCAATGCCTTATTAATTCCTGGTGAGCCTTAAGAGTCAACTTACCTAAACTTTTTCTTAAAAAAGAAAAAGAAAATAACCAGCCCTGTTGTCACTAAATTTTTATCGTGTCTCCGAAGGGATTGTTGTCTCTAAAATCCAAATAATTCAACTTTGAAAGTTCAACTTAGTAAAATCAACCGCCAATGCTTTGAACATCATCAATTGATTACATGAATGTACGAGTCTAAGACCGATGTATTACCCTCATGTACTTAGTATAGGATCTAGTTTTGTTGTGTAAATTGCGTCACAAACTATATATTATATTAAAGACAAGAAGTAGTATTAAACTTGACAACCTTGGCCCTTATTTATTTTAATTTAATTTTGTCTTTATGCTAATACAAGTATCTTTGAATGTTGATTCTTAAACGGCAATTCCTTGTAATTATGTTGTTTTCTCAGTTAGAGGTAAATGTCGAGATCTATAAAAACTAAGATGCTTGTTATATTGGGACCACCAAATTAGCTATTTTATATATATATATATATATCTGTGTGTGTGTGTTTCTTATGTTATCTAAAATATGATATTATAGGACTATATATATAGTTAATTATATACACAACTCCCTTCCATCGTTAATATAAGACCAAATTTGGAGAGTTGATCTTGGTCCTAAATATAAGACCTATTTCCCTTTTCTTTCTTTTTTTCAATTTTTTCCTAATTTACTACTATTGATGTTCCCTCAACAATGATTAAGGAGGAGAGAGTTGGAGGGAATTAAAGAAAATAATTAGCTTGTTTTAGGGGGGAAAATGTCATATTTGCTAAATTAACTAAATTTTTTAATCTAATAAAATTAGGTAAATAAGTCATATATATTAAGAACCGACTTTGGAATCATATACATAAAATAAATTGTAATATTCTGTTTAGTCAGTTTTAGTTAAAAAGGGCGTAGCGGATGTTAAACCTTCCTATCATTTGCAAGAGTGTATGAGGAAACAAATATATTGCAAAAATTAAATGGCACAAGGGATATCAAAATTATTAACGTTGAAAACCCCTCACCACAAGGGTAAAAACCATGGGTCATCCAGATCAATGAAACTATGATCGACTGTTATCAAAATAGGGTACAAGAGAGTCTCAAACAAATGCACAAACACGTGCAACCACCCAGCTAGACAACCAAAGCTACAAGCTTTAATTAGAGAACAAAAAAGCTAAAAATACCCACACACAAAAAGTCCCTGACCATGAACACGTTTTCTCTCACACCAGACCTCCAAATGATGATCCCACTGTTAAAAACGACGAACCATATGTTCTCCACCTTCTAACCAAATTTCAGCTCGATCAAATAGCAACAAATGCGACGCCGATTTACCGATACTGACTTGTGAAGTTGCATTTCTCTCACATGGTTGCAAAATTAGACTTCTCCGACCTCTCCAACCTTGGCAGGACCTTGCCCAAGAAATCTAATATTCCTTCTCTCTACTTCAATAAGTGAAACAAAACCTCAAATTAGAAAGCTTTGAGAGTATATTCTTTCTCGACAAAAAAATAAAAAAAATAAAAAATCAGGCAACTTTCCTTTCCTTTTTTTTTTTCATTTTCTCACTCTTTTCCTTCTTTCCTTTCTTTTTTTTTTTTCCATTTCCTTTCGTTTCTTTTTTCATGAAATAGGAAATACATCAAATCGAACAATTCAAATTTGGGATTTTCTTCACATGGGAAGGGAGACCAAAACCCATTAGTTTATGCACTGATTTCGTATTACTCAAACCTCATGTGAATATCCGATAGTAGGATCCTGAGTGAGTGAGTGTTCCATTTTCTGAGGGAAAGGCGGCCAAATGATGCTTAGATAACTTTAATGAAATTTGATTAAGAGTCATCATCACCTAATAAAATACGATTATCATCTTTGTTGTCTATAACCTTCTAATCCAACTTTGAAATTTCCACTTTTCTAAAAAATTAATTACCAGGGCTTCAATGGTAATATAAAAGTCGGAGCGTGATGAATTATTAAAGTTTAACATATAAATATTTATAGACTTGGATGCTTTGAAGGCGGCAACGCCTGTTGGAATCAGTTTTGCCGTTTATCATAGTACTAAGAAAATTATGTGGATCATCATTACGGTAAGATCTGTACTGTTTAAGTACAATTTTCAACAATCTAATTCAAAATTTTGAACTGATGATTCATAAATACAAAAAAAAAAAAACACACACACACACATTTTAATTAAAGAAATGACAACTATCTTCATTTTAGATTCTATACATATTTAAAATAATTTTCTTAAAAAAATTAAAGTTACAAAAATTTAAATTTGGACAGTATAGATTTTGATACTCATAACTCTTTTTTTTTTTTTTTGGTAGTAATACTCATAACTCTTTATTAGCACCACATCTACTAGCCTCCATTGTGTTTTTCTTACTCTTTCTTTCTCTTCCCTCGCGAAAATAAGAAAAATTTAGGGTTAATGTGCAAAAATGCATATGTTCTTTACTCTGAGAAGTGTCCAACACCAAGTGTTTTTTTTAGGTGTAAATGTGTACACAAGGTTACAAATTAGATGCAAAAATACCATTTGGTCGTTAAGTTTGACTTTTGGACATTAAGTTTGACTTTTTTTGCTGACTGGACGACGACGTGGCTTTCAAAGGTGCAAAAATACACATCTAGTTTGACCAAAAGAGCGAACAACACTAAGTGTTTTTCCTTTTGTTTAATTATTTTATTTCAATTAAAGGAAAATTATTATTTTTCTAGGTATAGTTCCTAGGATTTTTCTTCATATTTATCATTTTGGGAAGGAGGATTTATTCAATGTGTAAAAAGGGTAAAAAATTTATTTCCATAATTTATTTTCTTTTTTAAGAAAATCATTATTAAATTTTATAATTCTTAATTGATAAATGAGTATTTATGCATTTGAAATTTATATTATAAATAATATATTTACTTAAGAATAATTTTAATTTTTTGAAAAATAAATAGTTAAAGAAATAATTCATTTACTTTGAAAAGGTCAACTTTATAACTCGGGTTATAACATTCTTTGATTTACTTTTATTCATCATACAAATAGAAATAACTCATTTAGAGGTGCAAACATTTATATTGCATATTTTTTTAATGCAATAAAAATTAAATAATATTGTTCGGTTTTGATTGAAAATTATTTAAATAATTTCTAGTTCAATTTGTTAGATCAAAAAGTTAAAATTATTTTTAATTTTATATATTATTTATAATATCAAATTTTAAATGCATAAATAATCATTTATTAATTATTAATTAGAAAATTTAATATGGATTTTTTTTTAAAAAAATAAATTATGGAAATAAAAAATTTGGCCTTCCAGGAATTATACCTAGAGAAATAATAAATTTCCTTTAATTGAAATAAAATTATTAAATTAAAAAAAAGAACTTGGTGTTGGGCCTTTTTTTGGCCAAACCACATATGTATTTTTACACCTTTGAAAACCACGTCATCGTCCAATCAGTAAAAGAAGTCAAACTTAACGGTCAAACGATATTTTTTTCACCTAATTTATAACCACGTGTGCACCTTTGCACCTAAAAAAACATTTGGTGTTAGGCGTTCCTCAGGATAAAATACATATGCATTTTTGCACCTTAACCCAAAAATTTTAATATAGTCCACAAGCTCTGAACTTTGACTGTATATTTGGTTGGAGAGAAAATTTGGAAGGAAAGGATACTATGAGGGTAAACTCTCAAAAGTAGTGAATTATTTTTACCATTTTGGGAAGTTTGCTTCCGTCTATTCATTCATTCTATTTTCTCTTCATTTCTCTCCATCCAAACATAACACGGCTTCTTATATAATTTTGTTACTCATAAATACTTGAATGATGAGTACTAATATTTTTTGACTGTACAAAATCTTTTAAAGTACAGGTAGGGTATTTTCTATGTATAAAAATATATATATCTAATACTTAATTCAGGTACCTATGAGCAATAAAATTTTCAACCATATACTTACGAGCAATTTTTCCTGTATAGTAAATCCTCGGAACCAAGTGGCTCCACGCCTCCACATACATGTCACTCTTGCAACTGTTTATATATCATCAACCATTCCTTGTTTCCTCTCTACACCCACGTACGACATACTTTGCAATTGAGAACAAATCTTAATAAAATAATGATACAACAACGAATTTAGACCATTGGATTGATGTTATTAAAGAAGTAGACAAATTCAACCTGCATATCGTCAATGATAGTGCTTCAATTTATTCGAGCTATATATTTAGATTTGATTATATGATATATCACATAAATACTATACTCTTGATCTTAATTATTATCCAAAAGGCCGAGAAAGCCTAGAAAAGTATCTCGTACGTATATAAATATGAAGCACTGAAACATAATAAACACATGCAAGCTTTTTATAAGACAACTGTATCCTTCATATCTATATATATATATATATATATATATATGAAACAAGCAGATAAAATATTCATTATAAAAGAAGTCCACCAACAAACCAAGAGAAAGAACATTGAAAAACAAACACACACACAGCAGACACAGATTAAGACACAGCCAGACATAAATTTTGACGCATATGTATACACGTACATATGCATACAATAAAAAAGAAAAAAGAAAAAAGGAAGACTTTTAGCGGTGTTTTACACTTGGCGGCGACGCTATTGTCTCCGCTAAAAGTCTATAAAAAAATAAAAATAAAACACCAGACACAAATTAAGACACATCCATACATAAATTTTGACGCGTATGTATTCATGTACATACGTATACCAAAAAAAAAAAAAACTTTAAGTCCTTAATGATTTCCAAAGGGATCTGTGCTAATGCGTATAATTTTCCATCAGGTCTGGACTGGGTGAGCCTACTGTTTTCGAATCTATTTGCTAACTGTTCTCTGTCTTTACTAGCTGGTCTCTGTTATGTTTTCTGATTGGTTAAAATACACATTAGTTTCAGGTAGGAAAATGTAACGTTATCTTCTAAGTTCTTGGTGTGTGTATAATGTAATACCCTAAAAATCTCACTTATGATAAGTATCATAATTTAGTAAATAATACCTATTAGAAATAGGTGAATATATGGTCTCAAAATCTTGTAGTGTATTTATTCTATTTTCTAGGGCAAATTCTCTTGGAATTAAAATAAACAAAGTGCCAAAAATCCCTAAACACATTTGTGGGTCATAAAATACCCTGAGATTTTTATAATAAATCCTAAGAGGCAATTAAATATTTATTAAAAATGGGAAAGTATGTTGTCTCTAATTTTGACAATTTATTAAATTATTTTCCTTGAGAATTAAATGGGCAAAAATCAAATATTATTTTGGAGACCATAAATGACCTTATGATTTTTAATATAATACATGGTGCATAAATTACCAATGTCAACACAATAGTTGTGAGAAAATAGTTAATCCAAATTAATAAAATTATCAACAATTAGTAGGTGATTAAATAAATAATTAATTGCTAATTGTTTAAGCATGAATAAAAGGAATATCCAAAGTTAATTATATACAATCCCTAATTGGAGATTTATGACCAATAAAGGATTAAGGTTGGCATAAATATTGGAAAATACTCAAAAAGAAGTAAAAGACCAAAATACCCTTGTAATTATGGAATAATGCAAGAGGCATGAAAATACTAATGTTAATACAAGTGTATGAAGGTAATGAGGCATAGTAATTAAGAAAATTATCAACAAGTGATAATGAAGTAATTAAGTAATATTGGGCTAATTACTTAAGCATAAGCAAAGGAAATTCAGTAATAATTATGTGAAGCTCAAAAATTATTGGAAATTAGTGGAATATTAGTAAAAATGTATTTACTAATTAATTGGAAATTTCTATGAAAAATCATTGAGTTTAGGTATTTTTAAGCCTAAATACAAGAATGGACCAATTAGATATTTTTGTGGAATTTTTGGGAAAAAGTAAATAAATAAATGATAAAATAATTAATTAAATAAAAAATAAATATTTATTAATATAATTAAAAGGCCAACCGAAATTTGGGCCAAATAAAAATTAATTAAAGTAAAATATGTGAATAGTAATTTTAAAATTAGGAAACGGATCCTATCTAGAGATCTAGGAATAGGAATCCCAGGGTCAAGGTAAAATATTGATCAGTGAGTTTTTACCTTTAAGTGACCTCTTCCGGAAGTTAATTCCGAGGCCGTTTGTGCATTTTCCTAATAAAACAAAATAGGGAAAAATGCCTATAGGCATATTTTTGGAAATAAGGAAAATAAATTCTAACTCAACATTTAGGAATGGGTTTGAATTTATTTAGACATATTTGGAATCGGTGAATTATTTCCAAGAGATTGGTTATTAGAAACGAATTGAGCCACCGGACGCGTTCGGACACGTTTCGAGAAAACTTCAAGCGGGACGGTTGGAGGCCTATATGGAATCAAAATTTAGGTTAACTTGGACATTTCTACTAAGTGAGAACATGTCTTCAAAGTTGTAAATCCAGAATTTTGAGATTTCTCCGAAATCACGCGAATCGGGTACCGATCGGGGAAAAACTAGTGAATAGGGCATAAAGTAACAATTTTGGGAATTCCCACCTTGTCCCTTCAAAAACCTATAAATACCCCCCTCCTTCATAATTCTCACACCTTTTCTTCCTTCTCTTGGCCAAAATTTTTGGTTGAGAAAGAAGAGAAAGGAGCTAGCTGGGGAATTGTGTAACATCCCAACTTTTCGAAAGCGGTATAAATTTGTTCATCGAGTAGAGCACCGAACAAGAGTATAATGATATATTGATATAAAATGCCCACTTTGGCTAGTTACATAAACGGTATATTAACGAGAGTTTCCAAAAAGTAAAGGATAATAATGGAAAGAAAGGCTTCCGCGAAACATCGAAAGGAAGTCTTCAAGAGGCCTTCTACTCGGGCTGCTTGCCTCTCTCCTCGGTCCTCGGTCCTCGGTCCTCCTGAACAGCTATGTTAAGCAGGGCCGAGATCCAGGCCTTGCCGGATCTCGAGTAACGGTTAACCTCGTGTTTATGTATACACGCCTACAAGCGCAGACATCCACAACATCATCGCACATACCATCACTCTATCACAACCCATGCATATGTATTGCCCCAAGATGCGAGACAAATTGCACCCAGCCATCTGAGCCCGATGCACCCAAGCATACGGGACAGGTGCACCAGATACGAGCAGTTGGTTGGCAATACGAGACATATCCTCGCTAACCACTATATGTACTCAAACAAGATAACACTCTACACACATACCACATATATGCATACCATAAACATCAAAGTTAGTGTTACAAGATGCGTGACGTACCTTCGTTGATCGAAATTTCGCCAGAACTTCGACGCAATTATGATTTTCGAAATTCTAGACTAAAATAGCCCTCCCATATGATACCCAATCATACTTGAAAATTTAAAGGCTATTCAGCATTATAACTCTAACTATTGAAAGAACTACGAAGACTAAAAGCTCGTGTACGGAAAACTTACCCAGCTTCGGCGCAGAATTTCCCAGGAGCTCCTCTCTCTTATTTCTCTCTCTAAATCAGCTCTTGCTTCTCAAATGTGAGAAAAACCAAAGGGGAGGGGTAGGTATTTATAGAAAAAGGTGTAGGATTTCGTTGTCGGATCAACTTTGTGAGAATCGATCAGGGTAGTCCAAAACAACTTTTTCAAAAAGTTTTTCTTCCTTCTTCTTTCCTTCTTGCCGACCTGCCCAAGCTCCAACAGCCAAGGAATTGGCCAATGGGAGGAGGCCAAGTGTCTCCTTCCAGAAGCCTTCGGTTTGAATTTCTCCAGATCGGTACCGGATTCGCGTGATTTCGGAGAAATCTCAAAATTCTGATTCATATCTCTGAAAACATATTCTCACTTAGTAGAAATGTCCAATTTAACCTATATTTTGATTCCATATAGGGCTCCAACAGTCGATTGAGTCTTTCTCGAAAAACGATGTCGAACGCGTCCGGTTTGAGAATGCATTTACGAAATCACCAACTTCTTCGAGAAAAATTCACCGATTCAAAAACCCACTGATCAATATTTTACCTTGACTTTGGAAATCCCATTCCTAGATCTCCAGATAGGATCCGTTTCCTAATTTTTAAATTACTATTCACATTTTTTTCACTTTAATTAATTATATTAATAAAATATTACAACTTGCATATTACATTGATTAAAATTCTTATCTTCTTCCATTTCTAAGATTTTGTCCAGCCAAAAAATTATCTCCGAATTTCCTTTGCTTATGCTTAAGTAATTAGCCCAATATTACTTAATTACTTAATTATCACAAGTTGATAATTTTCTTACTTAGAATACCTCATTACCTTCATACTTTTGCATTAACACTTGTGTTTTCATGCCTCTTTCATTATACTAGAATTTGTGAGGGTATTTTGGTCTTTTACCACTTTTTGAGCATTCTTCTATAATTTATCCAAGTTTGTAACTTAATAAATTGCCTAAATTAGGGACAATATCCTTCCCTATTTCAAATAGATTTTTACTTGCCTCCTTTATAGCTTTCACGGGGTATTTATAACCCATAATGTATTTTAGGGACCTATATACAATTTTCAACATTTTAGGGACCTAATTGCAATTTATCTAATTTCAAGAGAAATTACCCTGACAACAAGGTAAACTCAATACAAGGTGCTCGAGACCTCATATTCACCTATTTTTAATAGGTATTATTTACTCATTTTATGATTTTTACCCTAAGTCGATTTTTAGGGTATTACAAATTGGCAAATGAAGCCCTCAGTAGAATTGTCCGGAAAGTCTTCAACGGGTAAGTCTTTCGGGCTTTAGTTTTTAGTCTTTAGTTTTTAGTTTAGTAGTTAGTAGAATTGTTAGTTAGATTTAGAAAGTAGGTGACAAGATTCCTACAAATGTTTTAGAGCCTTGTTTGCGTTGAAAAAAATATGCGAGAGGTGTAAACATAGTAGGGATCGAGTCGCCGAAAAGTTGAAGTTTTCAGCTTCTTTTAAAAAGTAAGGGTAGAATTTGTTAGAATAGCCTTTAAATTTCAAGTATGATTGGGTATCATATGGGAGGGCTATTTTAGTCATTATTTTCAAAAATTGCCAACGAAGGTACGGACGCGTACTGTAACACTAATCTTGTGCTTCTTAAATGCATATATGTCAAGGATATGTCGTACGTTGAATTGAATCTCACCGTAGCTTCAGGGTCAGGAGGACCACGGTTCGTGGATCGAGGCAAATACCCGGAGTAGGCGATGCGGTGAAGATTTATCTCTTATCATCTCGTTTCTTTTCATTATTTCCTTTCTAAAACCTTAGGATTACTTATGTAATCATTACAATGTTACACAATGGTTGATGTTTTGGCTAAGAATCAATTACTATTTCGCTCTATTGCTCTACTCGATTGTTTGTTTGAAAAAAAAATTTCCGCATTTCAAACATGGGATGTTACAAAGGTTGGCATAAATATAATTGCTAATTAATTAGGCATAATTAAGAAATGTATATGATGAATTACATTTAATCCCTTATGCCTAATTTACCAACAAAGGATTACTAAGCATAAGATAAAGACTCTAATCAAGCTTGCTAATAACCTTTGACAAGTCAAACATAAATCAAAGGCTTGGATTGGAATTCTTAAAGTTAATCCTAAGGCTACAAAGTGGAATCCTTGTGAAATGGAATCAACCAATGGGAGCATTTCTTCCTAAACTAATATAAATTAATTAAAACATAATAGAAATTATATAACAAAATGAAAAATAATGAAAGGGGGGTGGGGGACGTTTTTTTGTGAAGAGGAAAGGAGAGAGGAAAGTGTTGAATGTGTGTGTGAATGCATATATAGCAAGTGGGAAGAAAGAGAAAAGAAGAAAAAAAAAAGATATTTTGTGAAATAGCAAATGAGATAAATGAGAACCGATAGAAACTAAATCATATCTTGAAATATGTGAACTAAGTATTTAACGTCAGGACTTATTATAAACAAGCGAATTTTTATCTCGGAGTGGGTTATCTAGAAGTCATTTAAAGAATCGAGCGGGGGTTAATCCTAAAATGACTAAAAGACTAGTAAAAACCCCGAAGTGAACTATAATTCTTGTTATTTCATGTGCTTCTCAAAGAGACTACATAAACTTCAAACTTTATCTCTAGAAATAATTGTAAATTAAAAGCACATGCAAAATTACACATAAAGTAAGATGAGAGATAGAGGAGAAGCCACCAAGGCAAGCTCCATGGCCAAATGGAGGCCATGTATTTCGCATGGCTTAGAGGAATTTGGGAAAATTCAAATGCCAAAATGGGTCCTTGAGTTTTTCTATAAATAGGGAGCATCATTCTCCATAATTCTCACACCAACTCAAAACCAAAGTGGATGAGTTTTAGAAAGCAAGAGTAGAGAGTAGTAAGAGCAAATGAGAGGCATGGAGAAGTGGAAAGAAGTTCTTCAAGGGTAAGTGTTCTAGTCTTTAGCTTTTGTAGTTTTGTAGTTCTTGAAGTTCTAGGTTAATGTAATACCCTAAAAATCAGTATTATAATTTAGTAAAATTATACCTATAAAAATAGGTGAATATGAGATATCAAATATTAAGTAATAATTAGCTTATTTTCTAAGGAAAAATCTCTAGGAAATTAGAGAGTTTAAGGGCCAAAGTGCCAAAATGACGAAAATACCCTAAGGGACATAAATGACTTGGAAAATTTGTGAAAAATCCTAAAAGGCAATAAAATGGTTAATTGAATTGAGAGAGTATCCTATCTCTAATTATTGTAATTTGATAAATTATGAACTTGGAGAAATTGTTGGAAATACTCAAAAATAAGTGAAATGACCATAATACCCTTGTAATTTATAAAAATGCAAGAGGCATGAAAATACTAATATTAATACAAGAATATGAAGGTAATGAGGTGTTGTAATTTGGAAAATTATCAACAAGTGATAAAATAATAATTAAGTAATATTGGGCTAATTACTTAAGCATAAGTAAAGGAAATTCATGAATAATTATGTAAAACCCTAAAAATGGTGGTTTTTGGTTTAAAATTAGTAAGAATGTAATTACTAATTAATGGGAGATTTTGAGTTTTTAAGACTAAATGCAACAATAGACCAATAGGAAAATTTTGTAAAAATTATGTAAAAATAATTATTTAATTAATTAAATAATTAATTAAATAATTAATCAAATAAAAAAAACGAAATAAAAAAAAAAGGGCAGAAAAAAAAATGAAAAAGAAATGAAAAATAATTTGTGCAACTTGCAAATATTTTAATAATATAATTAATTAAAGTAAAAATGATGAATAGTAATTTAGAAATTAGGAAACGGATCCTATCTGGAGATCTAGGAATGAGATTTCCAATGTCGGGGTAGAATATTGATCGGTGGAATTTTATCTTCCATGGTGACTCATGGAAGGGAGCTGCGTATCGTTTTGGAGGCTTTCCATGGCCAAGAATCATCCAACAAAACCATAATTTTCCACGGTTTATATTCAAAGAGAAGGAGTTTTGAAAATGCCCAAAATACCCTTTCAAATCTCTATAAATAAGAGGCCTTGCCTCTTGAAATCTTCACACCAATTTCCACTCCTCCTTTGGCCGAAATCTTAGAGGAGAAAGAAGAGAGAGAAGCTCGGAAAAAATTCGAAGAAGTCTTCAACGGGTAAATCTTTGGGCTTTAGCTTTCAAGTTCGAGTTTTTAGTTCGGTGGTTAGTAGAATTGTTAGTTAGTTCTAGGAAGTAGGGGATGAAATTCCTATACTTGTTTTTAGGCCTCATTGCATTGAAAAATATGCCTGAAGAGGTAAAAACATAGTAGGGATCGAGTCTCGGAAAAGTTGAAGTTTTTGAAGTTTTTTCAAAAATAGGGGTTGTAATGCTAGAATAGCCTTTAATGTTTTAAGTATGATTGGATATCATATGGGAGGGATATTTTAGTCTTTATTTTCGGAAATCAAAATGGCGTCGAAGTTACGCGAAATTTTGGGAAGAAAAGTAGTCGAGTAACGGTCTCGGCGAAATTCCGCGATTAGGGGCATAGGGCAAAATGGTAATTTTTACCTAAAATGCCGATTATAATGCCAAATCACTAATGAAAGTGATATTACTCTTATAGGACGTCGAAATCCTAGTTTGTTGCCATTACGTGTCCTAACGTGCATTGTCGGACAAAACCGCTTTTCGCCGTCGAAAAGTACGTTTTCTTTGAAACATCTACGTCATCAACGAAGTACGTTCGCGTCTTGTAACACTAATCTAGTGCTGCTCATATACATATATGTGATAGGTACATTCACGGATAGAGATTACATTAGGAGTCACCGAGATACATTCACGGTTAGAGACTCGTTGAGGTTACCGATTATACATACGGTTCACACGGGTTATAGATGTAGTAATACCGTTAGAGTTTTCCTAGCGCGAGGACACGACCGTACATCGTGGCCTTTGGTGAATAGTGCAGGCACTTTATGGGACTTACGTCGCTTTACGCTTATGTCTTGTCATTATATTGTTCACAATTTGTTATGTCATGAATATACTGTCATCCCTATCTTGTTTTATTTGAGCATAAGGTTAACAGATTACACGAGATCAATGCGTTAAATTGGATCTCATTGTAACTTCAGTCGGGAGGACCATGGATCGGAGATCGAGGCAAGCTGCACGAGTAGGCTCATGGTTGGAGGGCATGTAGCACGAGTGAGCTCTGAGACGGAGATGTCACTTTATCGTTTTCCGTAATTACCTATGAGAACAATAGGATGCTGTATCAACACTGTATTACACTCTGGTTATCGTTTTAATGGGAATCAGTTACTCTTACGCTCCAAGGCTCGACTCTGATTTTTTTAAAAAAAAATTGGCTCTGGAATTGGGATGTTACAATTATGGTATCAGAGCAGTTCTTTCTGGCAAGTATTTAACTATGTTACCACGAACAGTCTCAAGCCTTTTAAACTTTGAGCACATTTTGAAAATGAGTACGATATGACCTTAGTGTAATGTTGTAGTAATGAACATAGATGAACATTAGTATACCCGTAATCCGGAAGCACGAGACGTAACACTCATAGATCCATAATTCACGAAGACGGTGGGACGAATACGAAACCGGATACCTCTATTACCACCGTTATCGCTAAAAATCCATATAACTCGACATCGATTTTGGTAAACTCCGATAACTTAGTCGGTTTGTACTTGAACAGTAATTCTTTCTTAGCACCAAGCTTATATATGAAGGTAGGCCACGCTGGATGAAACTCCGAGACCAACAAAGATAAGTACATGTAGTATTTGACTCATGTAGAGGAACTTCCAATATGTATTTCCGTACCGTTTAAGTAGGCCGAACCAACGAAGCTCGGAAGAGGGAGATATTGCGAATGTCCGTTCGTTTGTAGTGCTAGTGTGATAAAGTCTACGATATATAAATCGTTGTCTTTCTTATGAATGTCTAATGCTTTCCTTGGGATACGGTAAAGATGGATGGAGGTGGACCGATCTACAAATCCCAAATCAGTACTTTCTCCGCACCCGAATACCAATTTACGCGGAATATCACCACGAATTTGGATACTACCACGGGGCAGTATAACCCTAATCTCTTGAATCTATACTCCCTACAAGTATTCGGAAATGAACACATGTACCATTTTGGGCCGGAGCAACCACTTAAAAATATCTATTATCTTGAACCCACGAATGTTGCACCTCCGAATATGGCTCAACCTCCGCCAGAGCTAGAGGAAACAGATTCATCAAGTCATTCGTCTGATGGAGACAACTCTGAAGATTCTCAATCTAGTAACCAGGAAATTTCGATTGTGAATCTCATACCGATTATAAACTTGTCTTCTGAAATATGTCCAAGATCAAAACGGGGAGCTAGTGGATATCCTAAGTACAGAGCTATGAACAAGCCGCTCGGCAAGCTAAAACGGTAAGGACGAATATTACCGATACTTGAAGAATGTGGAAACGACGTATGATCGGAGGAATGTGTACTTCACCCCTTCCTACTTAGTGAAGATTGGGCAAAATCTACCTTGTACCATTCCCTCGCAACCGCTTTTGGGTAGAAAGCACAAACGAGCTTTTAGGAGAAGGTTCTATCCAAAGTTTTCATCTGTTCCTTCGTCGTCTCAAGTTGCTGGTAATCCGTAATGTATAGAGAAGGCTGCTGAGACAAGACTACAGAACTCTGGACGAATCTTTGCGCTAACCAATATGGAGGCTGGCGAATCCTCAGGAAAGATCCAAGATACTATCGATTAGTAAAAGTTCATGTTAGTTGTAAACCGATTCGGGTGTTAGACCAATCAATTTCTTTTGATACTTGTACGGATCCTTTTGGGATGCATACATATGTAGTAGCTACACCATTAGGTGTAAGCTTTTAGCTTGTAAAGCATGTTTTGAACCAAGTTGCGGGTTAATATAAATCTTCTTACTACTTTATAAGCGTCAACAACATTCTCAATGGTGTTAAACTAACAATGATGTAGAAAATAAGTAGCAAGCGGATAGAGACTCACTGTTACGGTCACCGAGCTCGGATTGAGGCTCGTCTAAGGGTCATCGACTCGGATAGAGATTCTGTTAGGGTCACCAATTATACATAACGGATGGAGACATCGTTTAGGGTCACCGATTATACATGCTACTCTATATCTAAGTTGCTCAACGGAATTGCCGGAGCGAAATTTTCTAGATCGGATATGATTGATCACATTTCTACATAGTTGGTACAAGTCACAAGAGATCGTAAGAATCTTTTGGTGATTGTGATAATCATATATTCTTCGAAGCCGGTGTCAATAAAGCACCTCAAGGGCGAATGTATAGTTCGCATTTCGTGAGATCATTTCGGGAGATCATTCAAGTATTCATTGAAGACAAACAAATCGCTATTAGATAGCCTTATTTCCAAACATGATTAGACTTCCATAACAATTTCCATATTGATTAAGTTATATTCGACCGTGATCATGTCATTATGTAGGAGGTATCTTATGTTACCATGGTGTGTGGGAACCATGGGGACATTTTTGGTATCCATTTTGGTATTTGTAGTGTTAACCGCGGTGTGTGGGAACCACGGGGAAACATTATATATCAAAGTACGGAATGATAAGATCTTTATGGATAAACCGAGGCGAATTCCTGATGACCAAGAAGGGCGGGCGACGGACGGAGTGAAGATCCGCGTGTATAGTCCAAAGTTCGAGTAGGACGGAGTTAGTTAGTACAAAGTTTAGATGGTAGAGTGTAAATTTCAAGGATGAAATTTTATTTAACGGGGGAAGAAATGTAAAACCCTAAAAATCTGTATTATAATTTAGTAAAATTATACCTATAAAAAATAGGTGAATATGAGATATCAAATATTAAGTAATAATTAGCTTATTTTCTAAGGAAAAATCTCTAGGAAATTAGAGAGTTTAAGGGCCAAAGTGCCAAAATGACGGAAATACCCTAAGGGACATAAATGACTTGGAAAATTTGTGAAAAATCCTAAAAGGCAATAAAATGGTTAATTGAATTGAGAGAGTATATTATCTCTAATTATTGTAATTTGATAAATTATGAACTTGGAGAAATTGTTGGAAAATACTCAAAAATAAGTGAAATGACCATAATACCCTTGTAATTTATAAAAATGCAAGAGGCATGAAAATACTAATATTAATACAAGAATATGAAGGTAATGAGGTGTTGTAATTTGGAAAATTATCAACAAGTGATAAAATAATAATTAAGTAATATTGGGCTAATTACTTAAGCATAAGTAAAGGAAATTCATGAATAATTATGTAAAACCCTAAAAATGGTGGTTTTTGGTTTAAAATTAGTAAGAATGTAATTACTAATTAATGGGAGATTTTGAGAAAAATGGATGAGTTTAGGTATTTTTAAGCCTAAATGCAAGAATAGACCAATAGGAAAATTTTGTAAAAATTATGTAAAAATAATTATTTAATTAATTAAATAATTAATTAAATAATTAATCAAATAAAAAAAAAGAAATAAAAAAAAAGGGCAGAAAAAAAAAAAAAAAAATGAAAAAGAAATGAAAAATAATTTGTGCAACTTGCAAATATTTTAATAATATAATTAATTAAAGTAAAAATGATGAATAGTAATTTAGAAATTAGGAAACGGATCCTATCACGGAGATCTAGGAATGAGATTTCAATGTCGGGGTAGAATATTGATCGGTGGAATTTTATCTTCCATGGTGACTCATGAAAGGGAGCTGCACGTTTTGGAGGCTTTCCATGGCCAAGAATCATCCAACAAAACCATAATTTTCCACGGTTTATATTCAAAGAGAAGGAGTTTTGAAAATGCCCAAAATACCCTTTCAAATCTCTATAAATAAGAGGCCTTGCCTCTTGAAATCTTCACACCAATTTCCACTCCTCCTTTGGCCGAAATCTTAGAGGGAGAAAGAAGAGAGAAGCTCTGGAAAAATTAGAAGAAGTCTTCAACGGGTAAATCTTTCGGGCTTTAGCTTTCAAGTTCGAGTTTTTAGTTCGGGTGGTTAGTAGAATTGTTAGTTAGTTCTAGGAAGTAGGGGATGAAATTCCTATACTTGTTTTTAGGCCTCATTGCATTGAAAATTATGCACGAAGAGGTAAAAACATAGTAGGGATCGAGTCTCAGAAAAGTTGAAGCTTTTGAAGTTCTTTCAAAATAGGGGTTGTAATGCTAGAATAGCCTTTAATGTTTTAAGTATGATTGGATATCATATGGGAGGGATATTTTAGTCTTTATTTTCGGAAATCAAAATGGCGTCGAAGTTACGCGAAATTTTGGGAAGAAAAGTAGTCGAGTAACGAAGTCTTTGGCAAAATTCCGCGATTAGGGCATAGGGGCAAAATGGTAATTTTTACCTAAAATGCCGTTATAATGCCAAATCACTAATGAAAGTGATATTACTCTTATAGGACGTCGAGAAATCCTAGTTTGTTGCCGTTCTGTTGTCCCAACGTGCGGCGTCGGACAAGCCATTTTCCGTCGAAAATACGATTTCGCGAAACATCTACGTACATCAACGAAGGTACGTTCGCGTCTTTGTAACACTAATCTAGTGCTGCTCATATACATATATGTGATAGGTACATTCACGGATAGAGATTACTCATTAGGAGTCACCAGAGATACATTCACGGTTAGAGACTCTCATTCGGTTACCGATTATACATACGCTTCACACGGGTTATAGATGTAGTAATACCGTTAAAGTTTTCCTAGCGCTGAGGACACGACCGTACATCATGGCACTGGATAGTGCAGACACTGAATAACATGCATATGCGTTGACAATGTGTGGTTATTGTTTTTACATACGTGGTTATGTATTGCTGTGGTATTAAGAAATATCTGTTATACATATATTGTTTACATAAGCATTAGGTTAACCGTTACCTGAGGTCCGATGGGCATTGGACCTCAGTCTTAAATGATAGTACAGGTAAGGATCAGGAACAGAGAAGTCACCGGTAGAGGGAGTCATAAAGAGGAACCAAGAGGCATAGTCGTAATAATGCCTTTGGTCGAAGCGGGGAGGCGTGGAAGAAGTTATCGAGCTTATTATCAGGCATGGATCTAATAAAGTTACTTCGAATAGTTTGGTGCCGAAGGCAAGGCTAGTCTATGTGAGTCAGCCAATCAGTCGTCGTGAACTCGATGAGGCCCCCATGATAGACACTTACCTGGTCATTCTATTCAGTTAACAGAGTTAGGTTCATTGTCCCAAGTCTAGTTAAGGCTTGGTCTAGATTGTATGGTTACTTTTGAGAAATGTAATTGTACAAAGCTCTGTATATTGTATCACATGAATACTCCTTCGAGATTTTCAATTTAACCAATGGAATTTGGGGTGTTACATATAATATGGCATTTATGTTACATATAAGAATGCTATTTGGTGTAATCGACCATACTTGGTCAACTGAGGAAATGTTCCACCAAGTGTCCTTCTTGCAAATGGTCCTCTGCTATTAGAAACACCTATTGTGTTTTATTTGCATTAGTTCTGTATGATTTAATATCTGGACACATACAAACTTTGGCCCTATCCTCTTATTTATATACAATACATATTACGTCCTGAACATTGAGGCCCTCTTATTGATATATGGGAATACTTGTTTTTCATTTTCTCAAGAGGAAGAAAACTTTTGGAAAATACAAACAAAGAATAGGGAGATACGCACATTCACTGCTGGTTTTTTTTTTTTTTTTTGGAGCAAACATTCACTCTGAATTTTGTTGTGGTTGTGATAGAGACTGATTTTATTTTAAGAAAGGTAAAAGAATAAGAGGATAAAAATTAAAAGGATAAATCTTTATTAGATTATGAAATTAGAATCTAATATCATAATATAATAAAGAATAGAGTAAATATTTAATAGAAAGATGAACCAGAATTTATAACCCATCAGACTATTAAAGCCCAAGGAGAATCTCCCATAATTAGAAAAGTAACTCTCTAATAATTTTCCATATCTATTTCATACTTTATTGAATATATAGGCGTAAAGCTAATTTATAGAAATAGATTACAGATAGAGACTCTAATTCAAAACTCAAATGCGAAATTCAAATTGCTAACAGCCCATGATTCTAGCAACTAACTCCTACTTTGTGGATATCCACTTATTTCTCAGCTACTAAAAAGAACAATTAATAATTAATTCCTAAAATCTCTAACTTTCCACAACTTCCATTATCTCACACTAATCTAGTACTCTATCAGGTTGTTATCTGTTATTGAAGCATCTGATCAAGTTTTGAGATTGGCAATTTGATCTACTCCAAAAGTTTTGGGTTTAATGTGATTGACTCAAAATCTCAAGCTATTGAAATTTTATGCTGTAATATTCTGCTGTTGTAATAAACCTGGAAGTTAAAATAGGATCCATGCACGCCTGCTTGAAATTTGGTGTTTGAACTTGAGAGCTTCTTGGCTGATTCCTGTACACATTGTGATTGACTCAAATTTGTTTATGAGTGAATGTTCTGTGAGTTGTTGGCTGTCACAATGCTTTTGGTATTAGAAATCTGAAATTGAGTTTGATTGCTGTCAACCTGTAGCTTGCCCTCATTTGCGTACAAGTTCCCTTTCCAGTGCTATAATACTTTTGGTTTGTTTATAAATTGTTGCAAGAAGCATAGGTATCTCGTGTTTTGATGTAATGTGGAAGATCATGTTTGAGTTCTGAAGTTTCACCCTTTACTGATCTATTAAGATGTAAAATTTCTGATTGACTTGTTTATGGCAATAGGGAAATTTGTCTGTAGAAGTTTTCATTGGATGTTCGAAGCTGCGATTGAAATAGATTTACATTTAGCTTTTATTAATTTTGTTGTTATAACATGATCAATTGCATATGTTCCAGATGAAGTAAAGGCAATTCCTATATTAAATTAACAGGATGGCAGGATGTTGTAGTGAGCTTCCTTGCAGATGCATGGTGGGAAGGCATCAAAGCCTTCTTTAATAAAACATTCTTCAGTTACCTTGCTCTTATGTCAGTGGGTTTCTGGATGCACTGCCTTCTTTAGCTCATATTATCTTTTGAGATTTATTTATTTTATAGACAATAGCTTGATTTCTTGTTCCTGAGTTCAAGCTTTATTTGTTTCATATATATGTTACAATGTTTGTGATTTTTTTTATTAATTGATTAACTTGTGCCTTAATTTATTCCTTCACAGTGACAATGATGCATAAACTACTGCCTCTTGCCTCCACATGACCTATCGCACAACACTAGTTCAAGATAGTTTAAGCAATTTAAGAGATTTACTGGAGCAATTTCTTTTTTAAATATATTCCTCTTTCAAGTGGATAATTTTTGTCCTCTCTTTAAGGAGATTGAATTACTTTGATGATTGTAAAGAATTGTGTAAATATTTTTGTTTAATACATTATTACTTCTATGTATGCTATATGTTTCAATTTTAGTTATTTCTTATTTTTCCTTGATGTTTCAAATCACATTACAGGTTTTAATTGACAATCTTTAAACCTTGTTTAGAAAATTTAAATATTTGATGTTAATTTTAAAGAATTTTGTTAATATCATTGATAATTAATATATTATTAGTTTAAAATTAGTTTTGATCTTTATTAATACAGTACAGATTTTAATTTTAGCTATTTAAATATTTAAAAAAAAATTGTAACTTTCTGCGGTGACATTTGTCGCCGTTGATACATGTTTTAGCGGTGACACTTGTTGCCGCCTATACCCCACTTTCAGTGGCAATACTCCTTTTGGTGCATTTTGATGTACTTTCAGCGCTTATTGTCCACTTTCAGTGGTAATGTAACACCCCAAATTCCATACTACAAATTTTGTCGGATGACACTTTGTTTTAGAAAAAGTCAACAGAACTTGAGGTGCTACACCAGAGTACTGCGGAAAACGGAGAGCAATGTACTTAAAATTTGGACAATATATGAGTAACCTGATATAAAAATACCCTGACATATGATGATGCCAGGCGTATGCTGGTATATTAAAAATTTCCCGAAGGAATAATCATGTGATACAATATACAGAGCTTTGTACAATTACATTTCACAAAAAAAGTAACTATACAACCTAGGCCAAGCCTTGACCGGACTTGGGGCAATGAACCTAACTCCGTTAACCGAACAGAATGGCCAGGTAAGTGTCTACCATGGGGGCCTCACCGAGTTCACGGCGACTGATTGGCACACCCACGTAGACTAGGCTTGCCTTCGGCACCAAACTATTCGAAATAACTTTGTTAGACCCATGCCTGACATTAGGCTCTGATGATCTTCTTCCAGCACTTGCCTCGACCGGTGCATTACTACGATTCTGCCCCTTGGTTCCTCTCTATGGCTCCATCTACCGGTGCCTTCCCTCTTCCTGGCATTTGGTCTAGTCATGTTGTTTCCCCCGCTCTCCGATCCTTGGTCCTCTGGACCCTGAAGCTACAGCTGAGATCCAATTTACCCCATTGGATCTCAGGTAACGGTTAACCTTATGATCAAATAAAACAGTATATAGACAACAGATATTCATGACATAACAAAGAATGATCAATCCAGTCACATCGTTTGATCATGTGATAACAACTATAATACCATGCAAAGTTATCCCTGGTTTGCAACATCCGTGCCACGATGTACAGTCGTGTCCTCAGCGTTAGGAAAACTCAAACGGCATTATTATGACTATAACCCGTGTGAAGCTGTATGTATACTCGGTGACCCTAAACAGAGCCTCTATTTGAATCGGTGACCCTAAGCAGAGCCTCTATCCGTGAATATATCTATCACATATATGTATATGAGCAGCACAGAGTTAGTGTTACAGTACGCGAACGTGCCTCCTTGACAATATATGGTACTTCTGGTACGTTTGACGGAAAACTGTACTTTTGACGGAAAACAGCGGAACGTCCGACAGCGGCACGTCAGATAGTAGAACGACAGTGGAGTGACGGCGGAACAAGATTACTGATATCCTATAATGATAATATCACCTTTATCAATATTTGACATCATAACAGGCATTTTTTGTACAAATTACCATTTTGCCCCTATTCCCCTAATCGCCGTAATTTCGTCAGAGCTTCGCTACTTTAACTCTAATCTTCCAAAATTTTGCCATATCTCCGACTCCAACATATTCTTGAAATAAATATCATATTTATCCCTAAAACATTATATCTAAACTTACTTGGAAGATTAAAGACTAAACTAGCATTTCTACTCTAACTACCGAAAGCTTAAGACGAAAGACCGAAAAACTTACTCAGAGCTTCGCTGCGAATTTCCCCAGACTCCTTCTCCTTGCTCTGCTCTTCCAATTTTCGGCCTTGCTCAAGAGGAATGGTGTGAGAATTCAAATGAGAGGTTCAGGCTATTTATAGAGGTTTCTGTGTTACTATTCACACTTTGTCAGACGGATTCTGGACCGTAGGATCGCACTTTTGCAAGATGGCACATCCCTGGCCCTTAGATCAAGCTTTTCGTTTTTCCCCCCTTAGGTGGCACAAAATGACATCATCCTTGATGATGTCACAAAGTTGCTTTTTGCCTTGCACCGATAAAGTTCCCTGATCAATGTTCGAATCGCGTAATCTTGCAAAATCTCAAAAATCTGGAATCATAACTTTGAAGATCTTTTCTTACTCATTAGAAATGTCTGGGTTAACTAAATTTTTGATCCCATTCAGGGTTTCATCAGTTCCGCTGAAGATTTCAGAAAAACGTCGTCGGTTACGAAAATAACTTCTGGAATCATCAACTTCGGGACAAAAATTCACTGATTCATAATTTGTTCAGTTGATTACCAACTCATTCCCAGATATTGAATTTTGGCTTCGTTTCTATACGTTTTCATTTATCTGATTTGCTTTTTGAACATCAGATATATTTAAAGTCAGTCCAGTATAACCCTTTTCGGTTACGGAAATGACTTCGGAGACAGCCTACTCCGAGATAAAAATTCACTTGTTTCTAATATACTCTGACTTTAGAAACCTTGTTCATGGTTTTCTAGTTAGGATTTAATTTCTATCCGTGGTCATTTATCCTATTTGCTTTTTCACAAAATATCACAATTTATATTATTATTTTAATACTTAATATCTAGATATTATTTTGCACCATTCTTATCCTCTTTTGATCCACAAATTTCGGTCAAAACCTGGTCTTTTTTATTTATTTTTGTTTTTATATTTTATTTAATTAATTCATATTATATAAAATAATTATTTAATAATTTTTTTATATAATTTTTTTACAAAATTTCCCTGTAATACCCTAAAATCTGACCTATGATGAGCATCATAGTTTAGTGAAAAATACCTATTGGGGATAGGTGAAAATATGTATTGTCAAAACATTGTAAAATACTTATTATATTTTCTAGGGAAATTTCTAATGAAATTAGAGGGAAAAATGATAATGTGCCAAAATTACCAAAATGCCCTTATGGAGCATAAAAATGACTTAGGGAAATTATGAAAAATCCTAAAAGGCAGAAAAATAATTATTGAATTAAGAGAGTATATTATCTCTAATTTTGGTAATTTAATAAATTATAAACTTGGAAAAGTTAAAGAGGGATATTTAAAAAGTATTGAAATGACCAAAATGCCCCCATAAATTCTAATACAATGCAAAAGACATGAAAACACAAATGTCAGTGCAAAAGTTATAAGGTAATGAGTTATTCTAATTAAGAAAATTATCAACTAGTGATAAGGAATGAATTAAGTAATTATTGGCAAATTACTTAAGCATAAACAAAGGAAAATTCAAAGATAATTATGTAGAACCCTAAAATTAGTGGTTTATGACTAAAAATTAGTAAAAATATATTTGCTAATTAATTGGAAAATATTGAGAAAAATATTTGAGATTAGGTAATTTTAAGCCTAAATGCAAGAATGGGCCAATAGGAAAAAGTTATGAAAAATTATGTAAAAATAATTAAAATAATTAATTAAATAATTAATTAAAAAATAAAATAAAAATATATAATAATAAAAAGATGTGAGGGCCGACATCTTTTTTGGGAAAAAGAAAAAAAAGGGAAATAAAATGAAGATGGAGTGTTTAGATAAAACACCTAATTTAAAAATAATTAAAATAAAATAGTAAAAAGTAAATGATTACTTATAGGAATCGGATCCTATCAAGAGAACCAGGAACAGGATTTCTAAAGTGAAAATATAATATTGATGAGTGGATTTTTATCCTGAATTGAGCTGTACCTGGAGTCATTTCTGAGATCGGTGGAAGAAGTTAGTAATAAGACGAAATAGGGAAAATCTGAGAAATAGGCAGATAGTCATTAAATTAGGATTTGAACAAAATAAATTGTAACTCAACATTTGGAGATGAGTTTATGATTTTCTGGACATATTTGGAATCAGTGAATTTTTGTCCAGAAGTTGATGATTCCGGAAGTTCGTTCCGAAACCGACACGTTTCTCCGTAAAACTTCGGCAGGACCGTTGGAACCCTGTATGGAATCAAAAAGTTGTTTAGCCCAGACATTTCTAATAAGTGAGAAAATGTCTTCAAAGTTGTAATTCCGAATTTTTTGGATTTTACGCGATTACGCGAATCAGACACCGATCGGGAAACTTATCGATAGAAGCTTCTGGAACAAGGACACATGGCACCACTCCATTGGCTCTTCCCTTGAATTTTGAGGAGCAAGAAGGACAGCTGCCAAGTGTCCCGGTGAGGATCGCGACACCTTGCAGAAGTGCGATCCAACGGTCCGTATTCGTTCTGGTAAAGCATGAATAGTGTTTTGAAATCTTCTATAAATAGGCTTCAAGTTTCATTTCATTCTTCAAAACAATTTTGAGACCCTTGGTCGAAATTAGAGAGAGGTTAGAGAGAAGGAGGAGCCTGGGAAAATTTGCAGCGAAGCTCTGGGTAAGTTTTTCGATACCGAGTCTTAAGCTTTCGTAGTTCTTTCGATAGTTAGAGTAGTAATGTTAGAATAGTCTTTAATCTTCCGAGTATGATTAGATATCATATGATAGGGGTATTTTAGTCCTAAATTTCGAAAATCATGGTGGGGTCGAAGTTCTAGCATAATTTTGGAAAGTCGGAGCCAAAGTAGCGAAGTGCTGGTGAAATTCCGCCGATTAGGGGTATAGGGGCAAAATGGTAATTTTTACCTAAAATGCCAGTTATGATGTCAAATCACTAATAGATGTGATATTACTCTTATAGGACATCAGCATTCACGGATAGAGATTCTTGTTGGTTTTGATTAGTTTTGATGATGTCTTATATAGATGTCATTCTTAATAGCAAAAAGCTTGCATACTACATTTATCTTTTACTTTGACTAATTATTATATTTAATGTAGATGCAAAGTTTTATGATGGAGAATGTTGATTGAAGAAAGAAGCTCTTGCACAATATAATGGGAATATCATAATATTAAGGAAGCAAGAGGTTATCAAATGATTTTGGGGATAATCTAGAAGGAGAGAAGAAATTGAAGAAGGAAGAACTTGCAATGCAATGGAATATCTTTATTGAAGTTCTTATATTGATGCTAGAAGTATCCAAGATCATATGGAAGCTGGAACGGATCAATTCGAGTTTAAACCATCAAAAATCAGTTCCGGGATGAGCAAACTCGAGTTCATAACTTGCAAACTCGAGCCTGTAATGTCCTCGGCAACTCGCGCCTCGGACAAGTCAAACTCGAGCTTAGAACTCAAACCTCAGGTTTGGAACTCCAAACTCGAGCCCATCATTAGCAAACTCGAGCCTGTAGTGTCTTCGGCATTTCTGGTGTCTCTGGACAAGGCAAACTCGAGCCTATTAGTTGGCAAACTCGAGCTTACAGCGGTGTTCAACATTTCAGCTACTCTGTTCCACGTTTCACTCGGGCGACGTGTGGTCATTCGATGATATCTCCTACAATACAGATCGGATTGAAGTGAAACCAGTGGAATATGAAACTAGACTCTCAATGCGTCATTTTGATATATAATTGAAGCCAAAAGGAGTCAAGATGAAGGAGCTATGAATTTATGAAGTTGACAGTGATATTCACGTCACACAAATGACCAACCTTCAATGTTTTGAGTGTATCTCACAAACGGAGAATCCAATTGAGCTGAAATCGGTGGCATTGGAAAGTAGACTCAAAGTGATTTAAAATAGATAGTTGAAACAACCAAAACGGAGTTCAGACCAGGGAGATATGGCCCCCGAAAATAGACAGTCTGTTCTGGGTGTTGCACAATTTGCTGAGAAGCAAACTCGAGCCTATTAGTTGACAAGCTCGAGTTCGCGGGTTACAACTCGAGCCTATAATTATAGACTCGAGCCTAGATGCTGAAAAATGTTACAAACTCTAGAGTTTGCTCTGAACCTCCGGTTTGCACCTTGCGAAGCTGAACCCGACCCTTGCAAACTCGAGCCTACTTATCCAAGCTCGAGTTCATGACCCGATTCAGAAAAACAGCATTTCGAAAGTCTCGTTTCTCATCAAAGAACATCCACATGATTACCCAAATGACTTATACTTCTTCTTAACATTATTTATATCATTTGTGTATATGTTTGATTATTAAAGCTTGAGAGAACATCAATCTTGACAGAAATCAAGATCTAGAAGATGAACTTGCTGCATAATCTCAGAAATGGGAAAGATGACTGAATCCAATGAGAAACTTGAAGAAACGAAGTTGTCTACTCAATTGTAATGCTTCTCCAAAGGATTAAATCATTCGATGATGAAATACTCCAACGGACATATGCCAAACAGATTCAGCATTCGAATTAATGTTCATGACAGAATCAACCACTTTGTGACGAAACGGAAAATCAGAGCATTTACTTTCACGCGTCAAACGAGAGGAAAATTCAAGAAGAAGAAATCCTTCACTTGGAAACAATTGATATAGCCATTACTCGAATGATTCCCTGAACAAATAAAGGAAAGCCATTAAATGACATAACGGTCATAATCTTCAATGCAGAGCAAAAGTTAGAAATCGAAAAGGCCGTGAGTCCCAACGGCTAGAATTTCGAATGGAGAGAATTCGAATTGAGAAGCAACGGTCATATGAAGATTTGCCGCTATATATAGAGCTGCATACAAACCTTCAAATATACAACAACAAGCAGAGAACAAGCTTACATCTTCAACATGCTAATACTCTGATCTTTATATCATTTACTCTCTGTTTTCAATGTCTATATATCATAGAGAGTGAAATGTTTTGTATTGTACTTCAGTGTTCATCCATACACTTCTGAGAGAGAAGATTCATTGTAAACATCCTATCTTTATATCTGTGAGTTACTCAAGATTGGGTGATCTTGAGTGGGAAACACATTGTGTTGATTACAGCTTGTAAGGGGAGTGAATCCTAGTGAGAGGATTACTTCGAGTGCTGAGTGTGTAATCAAACAGTGTATTGATTACGGTTTGTAAGGGGAGTCAATCCTAGTGAGGGTTTACTTCAAGTACGAACGTGTAATCAAGTTGAAAGAAGATAGTGGATTGAAATTCTCAAGTAGAGCTTGGGACTGGACGTAGGTCAAGGATTGGGCCGAACCAAGTATAAATCACCGTTTGCATATTCTCTTCCCTTATCTCTTACATTCCAAATATATGTTTGAATGATTGCTTATCACTTTATAAATTATTATTGACATTCAAACTATTTCCAGCAAGTGAAGAAAAGTATTTAAAGTTCTAAGTTTTTAATCAAACACCCAATTCACCCCCCCTCTTGGGTGATAGCCAAGTCTTTCAATTCTGTTAGGGGTCACCGAGATACATTCACGGTTAAAGACTCTGTTCAGGGTTACCGATTATACATACAGCTTCACACGGGTTATAGACATAGTAATTCCGTTCTAAGTTTTCCTAGCGCTGAGGACACGACCGTACATCGTGGCACTAGTTTTTGTGCAGGCTATTATTGTGTAGGACATTACATACTGCCCTTGCTTATGTCCCGTCTCGTGTCACAATATTGTTGTGTAGGACTTTACGTCTTGCTTTATGCTTATGTTACATGTCTGTGTCACAATTATCTGATGAGTTGCTGCTGTTATGTCTCGAACATCTATTATCTATATACTATTTTATTTGAGCATAAGGTTAATCGTTACATGAGATTCAATGCGGTAAATTGAATCTCAGCTGTAGCTTCAGGGTACGGGGAACCACGGATCGGAGATCGAGGCAAGCAGCAGGAGTAGGCTTTCGGCCGAAGATATCTTTACCGCTTTCTGTATTTCCTTTTGAACACTAGGATTATTGTACTCAATACTATGTTACACTACGGTTACGTTTTGTAAAGGATTAGTTACTCTTCCGCTCCAATGCTCTACTCTGATTGAAAAAAAAAAATCGCTTTAAGAATTGGGATGTTACATTTTTGGTATCAGAGCATGAAATTCTGGCATAAATTTAACTATGTTACCACGAACAGTTTGGTGCCGAAGGCAAGGCTAGTCTACGTGGGTGTGCCATAAGTCGCCGCTAACCCGATGAGGCCCCCATGGTAGACACTTACCTGGCCATTCTGTTCGGATAACGGAGTTAAGTTCTCAAGCCTTTTAACTTTGAGCACATTTTGAAAATGAGTACTGATATGACCTTAGTGTAATGTTGTAGTGATGGACATAGATGAGCATTCGTATACCCGTTATCCCGGAAGCATGAGACGTAACGCTCGTAGATCCGTAGTTTCGGAGACGATAGGACGAATACGAAACCCTGATACCACTGATACCGTTGAAAACCCAGATACCTCTGATACCACTGATACCGTTGAAAACCCAGATACCTCTGATACCCCTGATACCATTGAAAATCTGGATACCCCTGATAACACTGATACCACTGATAACTCTGATAAAGTCGCCTATCGATGGCAACTTTGACAACCCGGGAGATCATGGATCTTGAAAATCAGTTCGGACACGAATTCTGATAACTCACTCTGATAACTCTGATAACCGCCGGTTTGTACTGGACGGTAATTCTATCCTAGCACAGAGCTCGTATGTGGAGCTAAGCCATGCCCGATGAAACTCCGAAACCAATAAAGATATGTACATGCGGTATTTGACCCATGTTGAGAAATTCTATCAGAGAAATTTCCATTTCAGAATTCCGTACTCTTCTGAAAACTGGATTTGATCCACTTTTCGTTATTTTCTCCGTACCTATTTCAAGCATAAAGATTCCACGAACGTTTGAACTGGGAAAATATTGCGAGTATCCGTTCATTTGCAATATAGATACTGATGTGATAAAGTCTATATACAGTAGCGCGATATACTAATCATTGTCTTCTTTATATATATCTCACATTTTCATGGGATACAGTAAAAATGGATGGAGAAGGACCCTCCCACGTAAAGCACCATGGGACAATGAAACTTACAGCACGGAAATCAGTAAACCCTAGACGTGTAAGGATCAAGATTGACTCTGTACCGACATACAATCCTAAACCTGAGTACCTTCTTGAACCCGAATATCAATTTCTGCCAGAATATAACCCTGAACTTGGACACTACCCCGGGCCAGAGTATGACCCGGAACTCTTGAACCTATACACCCCTACACGTATTTAGGAACCCGGACCCGTGTACCATTTTGGACCGGAGTATCCACTTGAACCTATTTATAAACCTGAACTCATAAACTTTGCACTTCCGAATATGGCTCAACCTCCGTCAGAGCCAGGAAAACCAGATTCATCGGGCCATTCGCCTGATGGAGACAACTCTGAAAATTCTCAATCTAGTAACCATGAGATTTCTGATAGTGAATCCTGTACTTATAGTAAACCTGTTTTCCTGAACCATGTCCTAGACCAAAACGGAGTGCTTGTAGACATCCTCAACACCGACTATGGACAAGCCGCTCAGCATACGACAACATTGAAGGATGAATATTACCAATACTTGACGAATGTGTAGACAACGTATGATCGGAGGAATGTGTACTTCATCCCTTCCTACTCCCGTGAAGACTGGGCAAAGTCTACCTTGTACCACTTCCCTCGAAACCGCTTCTGGGTAGAAAACACAAATGAACTCTTAGGAGAAGGCCCTATCCAAAGTTTCCGTACGTTCCTCCACCGTCTCCAGTGGCGAGTAATCCACGATATTTAGAGAGGTTTTCAGGAGTGGTCCATGATACTAGAGCTCCGTAGAAAGCTATTGCTGTTATAGTCTAGTCCGAGTGCTAAACTAATCAATCACTTTTGATGTTTGTACGAATCCTTTTGGGATGCATACATATGTAGTAGCTACACCATTAGGTGTGAGCTTTTAGCTTGTAAAGCGTGTTTTGAACCAAGTTGCGGGTATAATATAAATCCTACTACTACTTTATAGCGTCAACAACATTCTCAATGGTGTTAAACTAGCAGCGATGTAGAAAATAAGTAGCAAACGGATAGAGGCTCTGTTTAGGGTCACCGACTCAGATGGAGGCTTGTCAGGGTCACCGACTCGGATAGGGATTCTGTTAGGGTCACCAATTACACATAACGGATAGAGACTCCATTTAAATTCACCGATTATACATGCTTGCTCTACACTTAAGTTGCCCAGCGGAATTGTCGGAGCAGAAATTTTCTAGACCAGATATGATCAATCACATTTCTAAATAGTTTGTACAAGTCACAAAGGATCGTTAGAATCTTTTGGTGATTGTGATGATCGTATATCTTTCGAAGCCGGTATCAATAGAATACCTCAAAGGCGAATGTATAGTTCACATTTCGTGAGATCATTTCGGGAGATCATCCAAGTATTCATTGGAAACAAACCAGTCAGCCTTATTTCCGAACAAGATTAGACTTCCATAATAATTTCCATATTGCTTAAGTTATATTCGACCATGATCATGTCATTATGTAGGAGGTATCTTATGTTACCATGGTGTATGGGAACCGTGGGGACATTTTTGGTATCCATTTTGGTATTTGTAGTGTTAAGCGGTGTATGTAATAAGATCCAAAATACCTATTGAAAATAGGTGAATATGAGGTCTCAAACACCTTGTATTGAGTTTACCTTGTTGTCGGGGTAATTTCTCTTGAAATTAGATAAATTGCAATTAGGTCCCTAAAATGTTGAAAATTGCATATAGGTCCACTAAAATACATTATGGGTTATAAATACCACGTGAAAGCTATAAAGGAGGCAAGTAAAAATCTATTTGAAATAGGAATGATATTGTCCCTAATTTAGGTAATTTATTAAGTTACAAACTTGGAGAAATTGTAGAAGAATACTCAAAAAGTAAGGAAATGACCAAAATACCCCGTAAATGCTAAGATAATAGAGACATAAAAACAAAGATGTCAATACAAAAGTTATGAGGTAATGAGGCATGCTAATTAGGAAAATTATCAACTAATGGTAATTAAGTAATTAAGTAATTTTCTGGCTAATTACTTAAGCTTAAGCAAAGGAAATTCAGAGATAATTAGGTGAAGCTCCAAAATTAGTGGAAAAGGGTTGAAAATTAGTAAAAATATATTTACTAATTAATTGGAGAATATTGTGAAAAATAAATGAGGTTAGGTATTTTTGAGCTTAAAAACGAGTTTGGACCAATAGGAAAATTATGTAAGAAATTATATAAAATAATTATTTTATATTAATTAAAATATAAAACGAAAAAAAAAAAAGATCAGATTTTGACCGAAAATTCAAAGGAAGAATTGAAGATAAGAATTAAAGAAAATATCAATATATTTTGTTACAACTTGCAATATTATATAATATAATTAAATTGAGTGAATAGTAATTTAATAAATAGGAAACGGATCCTATCTAGAGATCCGGGAATGGGATTTCCAAAGTCGGGGTAGAATATTGATCGGTGGAATTTTATATTCCGTTAGACTCTTCAGGAAGTTAATTAAAGTCAGATTGTGCATTTTCCTAATAAAACAAAATAGGGAAAAATGCATATAGGCATATTTTTGGATATGAAGAAAATAAATTCTAACTCAACATCTAGGAATGAGTTTGAATTTATCTGGACATCTAAGTTAAATTAGATATTATTTATGAGGAAGAGAATATCTTCAAAGTTGTAAATCCGAAGTTTGAGATTTCTCACGAAATTACGCGAATCGGGTGCCGATCGGGAAATCTGCTGAACCGGGCATAAAGTGAGCTTGAGTCATCATTTTTGGACCAACCAAGGGCTGCCACATCACCCTTGAATTTCGTCCAGCATTCTCCATGGACAAGGAATAAACACCATTTCAAGTTTGAATTTCCATGGTTGTAGACAACTTGGAGAATTACATTTGTGTCCTTAGGATTTTCTATAAATAGGCCATGAGACCTCTTGAAATTTTCACACCAATTCCTCCTTCATTTGGCCGAATCTAGAGAGGGAAAGAAGAGAGAGAAGCTCTGGGCAAAATTGTGCAGAAGTCTTCAACGGGTAAGTCCTTCGGTCTTTAGTTTTTAGTTCGTAGTTAGTAGAATTGTTAGATAGTTTTAGTAAGTAGGGAATGAGATTCCTACTATTGTTTTTAGGCCTCATTGCATTGAAAAATGCACGACGAGGTAAAAACTTGGTAGAGATCGAGTTCTGAAAAGTTGGAGATTTAAGTAGCGAAGTCTTTGGCGAAATTCCGCCAATTAGGGGTAGAAAGGGCAAAATGGTAATTTTTACCTAAAATGCCCGAGATATAGTATCAAATCACTAATAAAAGTGATATTACTCTTATAGGACGTCGGAAATCCTGATTTGCTGCCGTTACGGCTGTTCAACGTCTTTGCTTTGTTGGGCGTTTTCACGTTTTTAGTAAAAATACGTTTTCGGCCCGAAGTACTTAACACCGTCAACGAATGTACGTTCGCGTACTGTAACACTAACTCTGATGTTTATGGTATGCATATATGTGGTATGTGTGTAGGAGTGTTATATTGTTTGAGTACATATAGTGGTTAGAGGATATGTACGTATCTTGGGTGCAATGCATGCATATCTTTGGGTGCAATCTGTCTATATCTTTAGGTGCAATATGTGCATCTTTGAGGGCAATACATATGCATGGGTTGTGATAGAGTGATGTTAGTATAGAGTAATAATGTCTGGCATGCGTATACATAAACATGACCTTAACTAGTTACACGAGATCGGTGCGGGTCTCACCCTGCTATAGCCCGAGGATCGGGAGGGCGGAGAGCTGCGAGAGAAAGACAAGCGACTGCGTAGAAACTCGGCGGGAGACTTGCTTGAAGATCAGTGAAGATTTCTTTTTGTTGTTATACACTTTTGAACCACACGGTTTACATACCATTGTTGTATCTAGCTTGGACTTACGGCGCTTTATATATACATATCGGTTACTCAATTGCTCTGTTTGCTCTACTCGATCATTTTGAAATGATGTTTGATAAAAAAATTTATCTTTTGCTTTTAAAAGTTGGGATGTTACATTAACCGCGGTGTATGGGAACCACGGGGATACATTATATACCAAAGTACGAAATGATAAGATCTTTATGGACAAGCCGAGGCGAATTCACGGTCACCAAGAAGGGCGGTGAGGAAGACGAAGTGAAGATCCGACGCGTATAGTCCAAAATCCAAGTAGGACGGGTTTTAGTTAGTACAAAGTTTAGTTGGTTTAGTACAAATTTCGAGGACGAAATATTGTTTAAGGGGAGAAATGTAATACCTAAAATCTGACCTATGATGAGCATCATAGTTTAGTGAAAAATACCTATTGGGGATAGGTGAAAATATGTATTGTCAAAACATTGTAAAATACTTATTATATTTTCTAGGGAAATTTCTAATGAAATTAGAGGGAAAAATGATAATGTGCCAAAATTACCAAAATGCCCTTATGGAGCATAAAAATGACTTAGGGATTATGAAAAATCCTAAAAGGAAGAAAAATAATTACTTGAATTAAGAGAGTATATTATCTCTAATTTTGGTAATTTAATAAATTATAAACTTGGAAAAGTTAAAGACGGATATTTAAAAAGTATTGAAATGACCAAAATGCCCCCGTAAATTCTAATACAATGCAAAAGACATGAAAACACAAATGTCAGTGCAAAAGTTATAAGGTAATGAGTTATTCTAATTAAGAAAATTATCAACTAGTGATAAGGAATTAATTAAGTAATTATTGGCAAATTACTTAAGCATAAACAAAGGAAAATTCAAAGATAATTATGTAGAACCCTAAAATTAGTGGTTTATGGCTAAAAATTAGTAAAAATATATTTGCTAATTAATTGGAAAATATTGAGAAAAATATTTGAGATTAGGTAATTTTAAGCCTAAATGCAAGAATGGACAATAGGAAAAAGTTATGAAAAATTATGTAAAAATAATTAAAATATTAATTAATTAATTAAAAAATAAAATAATAATATATAATAATAAAAATATGTGAGGGCCGACATCTTTTTTGGGAAAAAGAAAAAAAAGGGAAATAAAATGAAGATGGAGTGTTTAGATAAAACACCTAATTTAAAAATAATTAAAATAAAATAGTAAAAAGTAAATGATTACTTATAGAAATCGGATCCTATCTAGAGAACCAAGAACATGATTTCTAAAGTCAAAATATAATATTGATGAGTGGATTTTTATCTGAATTGAGCTGTACAGAGTTGTTTCGAGATCGGTGGAAGAAGTTAGTAATAAGACGAAATAGGGAAAATCTGAGAAATAGGCAGATAGTCATAAAATAAGGATTTGAACAAAATAAATTGTAACTCAACATTTGGAGATGAGTTTATGATTTTACGGACATATTTGGAATCGGTGAATTTTTGTCCGAGTTGATGATTAGGAAGTTCGTTTTGAAACCGACACGTTTTACGTAAAACTTCGGCGGACCGTTGGAACCCTGTACGGAATCAAAAAGTTGTTTAGCCCGAACATTTCTAATAAGTGAGAAAATGTCTTCAAAGTTGTAATTCCGAATTTTTGGGATTTTACGCGATTACGCGAATCGGACACCGATCAGGAAACTTATCGGTAGAAGCTTCTGGAACAAGGACACATGGCACCCACTCCATTGGCTCTTCCCTTGACTTTTGAGGAGCAAGAAGGACAGCTGCCAAGTTTCCTGGTGAGGATCGCGACACCTTACAGAAGTGCGATCCAACGGTCCGTATTCGTTCTGGTAAAGCATGAATAGTGTTTTGAAATCTTCTATAAATAGGCTTCAAGTTTCATTTCATTCTTCACACCAATTTTGAGAGCCTTGGCCGAAATTAGAGAGAGGTTAGAGAGAAGGAGGAGGGGGAAAATTTGCGGCGAAGCTCTGGGTAAGTTTTTGGTGCAGAGTCTTAAGCTTTAAGTAGTTCTTTCGATAGTTAGAGTAGTAATGTTAGAATAGTCTTTAATCTTCCGAGTATGATTAGATATCATATGATAGGGGTATTTTAGTCCTAAATTTCTAAAATCATGGTGGGGTCTGAGTTCTGGCAAAATTTTGGAAAGTCGGAGTCAAAGTAGCGAAGCTCTGGCGAAATTCCGCCGATTAGGGGTATAGGGGCAAAATGGTAATTTTTACCTAAAATGCCAGTTATGATGTCAAATCACTAATAGATGTGATATTACTCTTATAGGACATCAGAAACCTTGATATGATGCCGTTACGCTGTCCGACGAGCCGCTGTTGGACGTTTCGTTGTTTTCCATAAAAAGTATGATTTTCCGTCAGGAGTACCTACGCCGTCAACGAATGTACGGACGCGTACTGTAATACTAATCTAGTGCTGCTCATATACATATATGTGATAGGTGCATTCACGGATAGAGATTCTGTTAGGGGTCACCGAGATACATTCACGGTTAGAGACTACTGTTCGGGGTTACCGATTATACATACTGACTTCACACGGGTTATAGACATAGTAATTCCGTTCTAAGTTTTCCTAGCGGCGAGGACACGGCCGTACATCGTGGCACTGGTTTTTGTGCGAGCTATTATTGTGTAGGACATTACATACGCCCTTGCTTATGTCTGTCTGTGTCACAATATTGTTGTGTAGGACTTTACGTCTTGCTTTATGCTTATGTTACTGTCTGTGTCACAATTATCGATGAGTTGGTCTTTGTTATGTCTCGAACATCATTATCTATATACTGTTTATTTGAGCATAAGGTTAACCATTACACGAGATTCAATGCGGTAAATTGAATCTCAGTGTAGCTTTCAGGTCAGGAGAACCACGGATCGGAGATCGAGGCAAGCGACGGGAGTAGGCTTTCGGCCGAAGATATCTTTACTGCTTTCTGTATTTCCTTTTGAACACTAGGATTATTGTACTCAATACTATGTTACACTACGGTTACGTTTTGTAAAGGATCAGTTACTCTTCCGCTCCAATGCTCTACTCTGATTGAAAAAAAAAATCGCTTTAAGAATTGGGATGTTACATTCGCTATTGGTCCATACTTGTTTTTAGGCTTAAAATTACTCAATCTCATATATTTTTCTTCATATTTTCCAATTAATTAGCAAATATATCTTATGCTAATTTTAGCCATAAATCACCAATTATAGGGTTTTACATAATTATCTTTGGATTTTCCTTTGTTTAAGCCCAAATAATTAGTCAATAATTAATTAATTAATTAATTACTCATTAATCTTTGATAATTTTCTCAATTAGAATAAGTCATTTACTCACAACAATTGTACTGACATTAGTATTTTATGTCACATGCATTATATTAAAATTCACAGGGGCATTTTGGTCATTATAATACTTTTTAACTTTTCCCCCTTTATTTTTCCAAGGTAATAATTTAATAAATTACCTAAATTAGGAACAATATTCTTCCCTATTTCAAATAAATATTTACTTGCCTCTTTATAATTTTCACAGGGTATTTTATAACCCGTAAATGCGTTTAGGGACCTATTTGCAAACCTTCAAACGTTTTAGGGACCTATTTGCAAATTATTCTATTTTCAAGAGTAATTACCCTAAAAATTCACCATAAGGTCTTGGAGACCATATATTCACATATTTCCAATAGTCATTATTCACTAATTTATGATTATTATCATAATTGGGATTTTTAGGGTGTTATAGGTAACATAAAAATGTCGCCACCAAAAGCATCAGTGATAGTCATATCAGTAGCCACAATTTGTCTTATTTCATATAATTACCACTGTAGCAAACTAATTTCTATTAGAGCCTAAAAAAATGAAATTTCATTGCAGTCTTGTAGACTTGCAGTGAAATTAATTTATGGAGTAAAAAGAAAAAAATAATTTGTACCTAAAATGTCTGTTATGATGATTATCACTAATAAATGTGATATTATCCCTATAGGATATCCGAGATCAAGCACTGCTGTTGTACCGCCGTCGTACTGTTGTTTTCCATCAAAAGTGCAGTTTTCCGTCAAACGTACCAGAAGTACCGTATATTGTCAACGGAGGTACGGACGCGTACTGTAACACTAATCTTGTGCTGCTCATATACATATATGTGATAGATACGTTCATAGGCTGAGGCTCTGTTTTGGGTCGTCATTTATACATACAGCTTTACACGGATTATAGTATTGGTAATACCGTTATGTTTTCCTAGCGCTGAGGACACGAGTGGGTATCGTGGCACAATGGGGTAAATTGGATCTCAGTTGTAGCTTCAGGGTCCGGAGGACCAAGGATTGGAGAGCGGGGCAAGCAACACGACTAGACCGACGGCCGGAGAATTTCCTTTTGTTATTAGTATTTACTTTCGAAAACAATAGGATGACTTTACCAATACTATGTTGCACTATGGTTAATATTTGAATGTGAATCAGTTACTCTTACGCTCCAATGCTCTACTCTGATTGGAAAAAAAAAAAAAATCGCTTTTAAAATGAGATGTTACAGGTAACATAAAAATGTCGCCACCAAAAGCATCAGTGACAGTCGTATCAGTAGCAACAATTTGTCTTATTTCATATAATTACCACCGTAGCAAACTAATTTCTATTAGAGCCTAAGAAAATGAAATTTCATTGCAGTCTTGTAGACTTGCAGTGAAATTAATTTATGGAGTGAAAAGAAAAAAATAGCCCTCTTGAAAATAAAGAGAGGAACAACCTGATTTATAAGTGGTGAACGCATCATTAACGAGTAGGAAAACCACAGTACTGATGTTAACATTGTCAATTGATATGTAACCTTTAACTGTAAAAGATACCAGAAAAAACAAAAAGTGAGTGTTAGATGATTGAGTAGGACCAAAAACTAACCTCTGGGAGAGAAAAGGACGAGGGCAATGAAGAGGAAGATAAAGTGAACTTGAAAAGTGAGGAAGCCATGTTCGGGAATAAGAATAAGAATAATTAATCAATGTGTATCAGACTCAATAATGAAGAGGCCTTGTTTCAAGTTTGAGATGAAGGTGGTGATGAAGGTGTGTATATATATATATATATATATAATGGGGTTCATGGTGACTTCTTCTCATTTGTTGGGATTCAAATTAAAGTGACGCTAGGCTATTTTGATTTTTGAGTGTGTGTTTGTGTTGCGTGTGTGTGTGTAAAACAAATCTGATGTGTTGATTAATTAGGAGGGTCCTTTTGACTGTGTGAAGGGACAACACCGTACCCGCCGCTGGGGTTTTAGACATTGGCGTAAAATATGGCGATTTAGGTTGACTTTGGACTTTAGGAGCTATCCCAAATTTTTTTAAGAATCTGCTACATCTTGTTGTTAATATTAGGTCTGATTTGTTGTGTAAATTATACTATAAGTGAAATTTTATTGAGATAGTAATATTTATCTGATTTCAAATGACATTCATTTTTCTTTTTTTATCCAATCAATTGTTCTTAATATTTGAATCCTATCACATTGTATATATTCATACATACTCATAGATCAAATTTTTAAAAAAGATATGTCGCTATAATTTTTTTAATTAAAAATTTAAACATTCTATGTACTTTTCATAGATTTTTGCACTCTTTTTGGTAAATTAACGCCTTTTTTAAAGTTATTTATTTCATTATTACATAATTATATATGCATTGTTTCCCTCATATTACAAAATTATTACTGATAAATACTCCTAAAGTTATATATAATTACGATGATCTGAATCCCTCAACAAACACCCCCTCCAAAAAAAAAAA
Organism: Acacia pycnantha; assembly: GCA_025563575.1. NCBI lineage: Eukaryota > Viridiplantae > Streptophyta > Magnoliopsida > Fabales > Fabaceae > Acacia > Acacia pycnantha. The sequence continues at coordinate 404,154 of JAMWYP010000242.1, read as the reverse complement.
AAAGTAACATGTTCTTTCAGATTATATTTTCCTTTTGCCAACATCATATCCTAAAAATTATAATTTACGAAGACTCCGCATATTATTTTCTTGGTTCTTTTTTTGGGTTATTTTTCATGGTTTAAATTAAACCAACTAATATGGGTGATGAACGAAATTATAACTTTGAAAACGGCATAGAAGTTTATATAATATGGATGAGGTGAAGGGATGATAACAACATATTTTAATTTCATTTAATATTTTCTTTTTGACGAATTCCAATACGTTTTTCTTAATCAATTGAACATATACATTATTCTAATGCGAAACATTATTGAAAGCTTTCGTCTGTAGTTTATAATAATGAGATTAGTAAATATACGACTTTTGGTTGAATGGGTTAAACGAATTAACTATACATGGGACACGGTTTCGTACATAATATTTAATAAGGTGTAACATCCGTCATTTTACAGTGCATATGGAAGCGCTATGATTTAGGACAATTGCAAACTGAAGCCCATAAGCTACAATTTGCATTTCAGTCATTTCCGAGCAAAAAAAAAAATTCAGTCATTGGATTAAAATTCATTTGTCATCTCCAGTTTAGTGGTCTACTTTAAAGGGTTAAGGTGCGATTTTACCAACGAACTATTGGTTGAGGAGCGTCCAGCACAATTAACTATTAAGTGGACCAAAAATACCAACAAACTTTTTAAAAAGGAGCGCTCAGCACAACACCATTAACACCGTTAACAAAAAGTTAACCTCCGTTATCTAAGGTGCAGGTTGGAATTTCGGGAACATAGCCCTGAAGATCTCTTTTTCCTCTTTCAAAATACTTGGGTCAACTAAATTTTTGATCCCATTCAGGGTGTCATCGGTTCCGCTGAAGATTTTCGGATATCGCCTTGAACGAAAATCGCTTCCAGTAACGTTAACTTCTGGACAAAAATTCACTGGTTCATAAAACGTCCAGTTGTTTATCAACTTATCCCCAGATATTGAGTTAGGATTTATTTTCTATAGGTTTTCATTTCTACTATCTGCCTTATTTCTTTTTCGTCTTATTACAAAGGCATTCCGCCGGTTACGGAAATGACTTCGGAGACAGCCTACTCCGAGATAAAATTTCACTTGTCTATAAAATACTCTGACCTTAGAAACCTTATTCATGGCTTTCTAGATAGGTTTAATTTCTATCCGTGGTCAATTCTATTTGCTTTTTCACAAAATATCACAATTTTATTAATATTATAATCAATAAATATCATGATATTTTTTTGATCCATTCTTATCCAACTTGGGCTCAAAATTTCGGTCAACAATTCTGGTCTTTTTTTTAATTATTTTCGTTTTTTAATTAATTTTTTAATTAATATTATATATTTTTTAATTATTTAATAATTTTTTTACAAAATTTCCTATTGGTCCATACTTGGATTTAGGCTTAAAATTACTTAATCTCACCAATTTTTCTTAATCTTTTCCAATTAATTAGAAAATATATTTTATGCTAATTTTAGCCATAAACCACTATTTATAGGGTTTTACATAATTTACCATGATTATTCCCTTGTTTATGCTTAAATAATTAGCCAATAATTATTTAATTAATCACTTACTAATTGTGGATAATTTTATTAATTGAGATCAATTATTATCTCACAACTATTGAACTGACATTGGTATTTTATACCTCACATAAAATATTAAAAATCATGGGGTCAATTGTGGCTCCACAATACTTTTTGATTTTTCTCCTTTAATTTTTCCAAGGTAATAAGTTAATAAATTACCTAAATTAGGGACAATATTCTTCCCTATTTCAAATAAATATTTATTTGCCTCTTTATAATATTTTCAGGGTATTTTATAACCCAAAAATATTTTAGGGACCTATTTGTAAACTTTCAAACGTTTTAGGGACCTAACTGCACAATATCTAATTTCAAGAGAAATTACCCTACTAACAAGATAAATTCAATACAAGGTGTTTGAGACCTCATATTCACCTATTTTTACTAGGCATTATTTACTGAGATTTTTAGGGTTTTATACTAGGGTTATATGCATAGAGTTAATGTTATAATAATATTTTTTGTATAATATTAAATATCAACCATTAAAACTTGATGTAAAACTGGAAACATCAAATGCAGAAGAAATGGAAAGAGAGCAATGGAGACACCCCTCTCCTGAAGACTTCATGACAGGATATACAGATTTCCAACACTGATACCTTTATTATGATAAAGGTCAAGAGGTCTTATTTGGAAGAGGACAAAACGCAAAAAAAAAAAAAAAAAAACAAACACACACATGAAATCACATCTCTTGACAAAGCATGCATATATATTGCATACACGTAATAATGCTTTAACCGTGGAACTATTTATTTATATCATAGTAGTGTGCGTGTGTGTATAGAAAGGGAAGTCGCTTCAGAGATGAAGTTTGATCAGTTTTAACAAATGTATTCGCAGTAGCAAGCAAGTGGAAATCCACCATCAGGACCTCCACATGCTCCCTTAACAGTACCCTCGATGAAATTGCAAGTACTTGCACAGTCGTCGTTGAAGAAGCATGGCCCGAAAAATGTGCCACTAAGTCTTTCAAAGCAATAAATGAGAGTGTTACAATTTTGACCTTATTAAAGGTAGAGAGAGAAGAAATAAGTGAAAAATACACATTCATATATGAGTGCAAGATTGAAAATTTTTATCAATTTAGTCTATATTTATTGAGTTAACTAACTTTCCTTGGCATGTGAGAACTAAATTATTTGGACTTATAAATAGGACCAATGGCATGTATTATTGAACCTATCTGAAATATAATACTATGTTATAAAATATGTTTAATAATTTTTTTTTTCTATAAAAAAATATCGAATCAATTGGTTAGGCATATTATCTACTATTGAGAATGAAATTTTTAAATTATGATCGACTTAAAATTTTAATAGATTTTTCAACGTTAGTCAGAAAGCTAAAAAATGGTTCAAGAGTTGATTAAGCAGAACAGAGGACTTGCCTTTTATAATTAATGAATCAAATTTTAATTGTCGTTTACATTTTCTCTCTCTTTGCTTGTTTAACTGTGAAAATTTAATTTGCGGTATTTGTGAAACATGATATAGAGGTGACTTGTATTTTAGACCCCAACAAGACTTGTTAAAGAATTATTCATATTTAGGATCAGAGGTAGTATATATGACCTATTTTCCTAACTTGTGGAATCTGAAGTTCTGAAAAGGGTGACAATATTATGTTTCTCAGGTGCTTTATCATTTTTTTTTTTTAAATTTGTCATCATATTTGACTCTGATGCATATAACTTATTTGCTTTTAATGGGATATCTATATCTGTGATGATTCCAAGTTCAGGGCAGATCTTAATTAAACCTGAAGGGCTGAAGGCAATGCCTTATTAATTCCTGGTGAGCCTTAAGAGTCAACTTACCTAAACTTTTTCTTAAAAAAGAAAAAGAAAATAACCAGCCCTGTTGTCACTAAATTTTTATCGTGTGTCTCCGAAGGGATTGTTGTCTCTAAAATCCAAATAATTCAACTTTGAAAGTTCAACTTAGTAAAATCAACCGCCAATGCTTTGAACATCATCAATTGATTACATGAATGTACGAGTCTAAGACCGATGTATTACCCTCATGTACTTAGTATAGGATCTAGTTTTGTTGTGTAAATTGCGTCACAAACTATATATTATATTAAAGACAAGAGGTAGTATTAAACTTGACAACCTTGGCCCTTATTTATTTTAATTTAATTATGTTTTTATGCTAATACAAGTATCTTTGAATGTTGATTCTTAAACGGCAATTCCTTGTAATTATGTTGTTTTCTCAGTTAGAGGTAAATGTCGAGATCTATAAAAACTAAGATGTTTGTTATATTGGGACCACCAAATTAGCTATCATGTCTTGGAATATATATATATATATATATATATATATATATATATATATATATATATATATATATATATCTGTGTGTGTGTGTGTTTCTTATGTTATCTAAAATATGATATTATAGGACTATATATATAGTTAATTATATACACTACTCCCTTCCATCGTTAATATAAGACTAAATTTGGGGAGTTGACCTTGGTCCTAAATATAAGACCTATTTCCTTTTTTTTTCAATTTTTTCCTAATTTACCACTATTGATGTTCCCTCAACAATGATTAAGGAGGAAAGAGTTGGAGGGAATTAAAGAAGATAATTAGGCTGTTTTAGGGGGGAAAATGTCATATTTGCTAAATTAACTAACTTTTTTAATCTAATAAAATTAGGTAAATAAGTCATATATATTAAGAACAGACTTTGGAATCATATACATAAAATAAATTGTAATATTCTGTTTAGTCAGTTTTAGTTAAAAAGGGCGTAGCGGATGTTAAACCTTCCTATCATTTGTAAGAGTGTATGAGGAAACAAATATATGGCAAAAATTAAATGGCACAAGGGATATCAAAATTATTAACGTTGAAAACCCATCACCACAAGGGTAAAAACCATGGGTCATCCAGACCAATGAAACTATGATCGACTGTTATCAAAATAGGGTACAAGAGAGTCCCAAACAAATGCATAAACACGTGCAACCACCCAGCTAGACAACCAAAGCTACAAGCTTATAATTAGAGAACAAAAAAGCTAAACATACCCACACACAAAAAGTCCCTGACCATGAACACGTTTTCTCTCACACCAGACCTCCAAATGATGATCCCACTGCTAAAAACGACGAACCATATGTTCTCCACCTTCTAACCAAATTTCAACTCGATCCAATAGCAACAAATGCGCAGACGCCGATTTACCGATACAGACCTGTGAAGTTGCGTTTCATATGCGTAGATGTTGATTTACCGATACTGACTTGTGAAGTTGCATTTCTCTCACATGGTTGCAAAATTAGACTTCTCCGACCTCTCCAACCTCGGCGGGACCTTGCCCAAGAAATCTAATATTCCTTCTCTCTACTTCAATAAGTGAAACAAAACCTCAAATTAGAAAGCTTTGAGAGTATATTCTTTCTCAAAAAAAAAAAATATCAGGCAACTTTCCTTTCCTTTTTTTTTCATTTTCTCACTCTTTTCCTTCTTTCCTATTAATTTTTTTTTTTCATTTCCTTTCCTTTCTTTTTTCATGAAATAGGAAATACATCAAATCGAACAATCCAAATTTGGGATTTTCTTCACATGGGAAGGGAGACCAAAACCCATTAGTTTATGCACTGATTTCGTATTACTCAAACCTCCTGTGAATATCCGATAGTAGGATCCTGAGTGAGTGAGTGTTCCATTTTCTGAGGGAAAGGCGGCCAAATGATGCTTAGATAACTTTAATGAAATTTGATTAAGAGTCATCATCAATGATTATCATCTTTGTTGTCTATAACCTTCTAATCCAACTTTGAAATTTCCACTTTTTTAAAAAATTAATTACCAGGGCTTCAATGGTAATATAAAAGTCGGAGCGTGATGGATTATTAAAGTTTAACATATAAATATGGGTTAAGGTGCAAAAATAGACAAATACTTTTGCCAAAAGAGCGCCCAGTAGCAAATACTTTTATCAGGCGCAAAAGTAACGATGTGGTTACAAAAGTTGAGCAAAATTAGCATTGACCGTTAGTTGACCGTTAGTTTGACCAAAAATATTGACATGGATGCTGACTCAGCAAATTTTTATCCTAGTTGGCAGTGAAAGAAAAAAATAAAAAAAAAATCCATCTCATCCGTCCTTTCTTCCTTTTCCCCTTTTCTTCCTTCCTTCGAAACCCTTTTCCCCTTCCATTCAACTTCTACTTCTTCTTCATCGACGATCCAAGCAACTGGATCGTGGGGGAGTCAAGGCGTTCAAGGAGGCTCAGAAAAACGTAGGGCCATCTGGGGTTACGATTGTGATCATAAGGAAAGATTTGCGATCGATTTTTGTTTTGCCCATGAGTGTCTCTGTTCTGTTTTGCGATCGATTTCTGTTTTTGTTTCTGTTTTGCGATCGATTTGGTGTTCTTATTTGTTTCTTGCTACCTCTGCCCTCTTCTTCGTTTGTAGAATCACCCATCCAATGGATTCTCTTTTCCCTTGTTCCTCTGGATCCTGAGTTTCGCACGGAATCCCCGAGATTCAGCTGCAGGTTGCTCCGATCAAGGGTTCCGAAGATCTGGGTTGGGGGGTTCCGAAGATCTGGGTTGGGGGGGTTCGAAGATCTGGGTTGGGGGGTTCGAAGATCTGGGTTGGGGGGTGTTCGAAGATCTGGGTTGGGGGGGTTCGAAGATCTGGGTTAGGGGGTTCGAAGATCTGGGTTCCATAAAGCCGACGAGTCGATGGCGGATTCACATAGCAATACAAACACTGCTCAAGCTACCAACGACGATGCTTCCGCCAAGAAATTGTGCGCACACCCCGGATTCCGTTTTGGTTCCGTCATTCTATTCTTTCGCTTGCTGCCCAGTTTTATTCAAACCGTGCAAAATTTGATTTTTTTTTTTTGGTATTCAGGATCATGGAATTGTCTATTTTGTATAATGTTGTTTTCTTCTAATGCTTTGGCTTCTGAAGCAATTTTTGTTTCCCTTTCTCTCTTATGGTTATGGTTTCACGTCGGTTTCGGGTTTGATCTGGGGAAAGATGGCGAATCTCAGATTTAATTTTTTATTTGTTTTCTCTGATTCTTTTTCACGTCGTCTTCGTCACTGCTTCTACTTGTTTGGTTCGAGCCTTAGGCCTGTGGGATCATCATCAAGCATCTTGATATTTCTTCTCTGATTATAACGTTTACGGGATTGGTTTTTTTTTTTCCTCTCCAGATCTTTCTTTAATCCAGGAAGGAAGACGATGGAAGCTATTTTATTTAGTTTTTGGGATCACCGGAATCTGGGTATACCGAGGATGAAGAAGGTTTGACAGGGACTCAAATGAAAATTTTAAAAGTTTACAGAGGGACTAAATTGAAATTTTTGAAATGAATCCAGGGCTGAACTGTAATTTATAAAGCATTAACATCCACGTCATCGTCCACGTCATCATTTTCTGTTCAGAAAAAGTCAACTAACGGTCAATGCTAATTTTACTCCACTTTTGTAACCACATAGTTACTTTTGCACCTAAAAAAAGTATTTGCTACTGGGCGCTCTTTTGACAAAAGTACATATCTATTTTTACACCTTAACCCTATAAATATTTATAGACTTGGATGCTTTGAAGGCGGCAACGCCTGTTATAATCAGTTTTGCCGTTTATCATAGTACTAAGAAAATTATGTGGATCATCGTTACGGTAAGATCTGTACTGTTTAAGTACAATTTTCAACAATCTAATTCAAAATTTTGAATTGATGATTTATAGATACAAAAAAAAAAAAAAAATCACCTTTTAATTAAAGAAATGACAACTATCTTCATTTTAGATTCTATACATATTTAAAGTAATTTTCTTAAAAAAATTAAAGTTACAAAAATTTAAATTTGGACAGTATAGATTTTGATACTCATAACTCTTTATTAGCACCACATCTACTAGCCTCCATTGTGTTTTTCTTACTCTTTCTTTCTCTTCCCTCGCGAAAATAAGAAAAATTTAGGGTTAAGGTGCAAAAATGCATACGTTCTTTACTCTGAGAAGTGTCCAACACCAAGTGTTTTTTTAGGTGTAAATGTGTACACAAGGTTACAAATTAGATGCAAAAATACCATTTGGTCGTTAAGTTTGACTTTTGGACGTTAAGTTTGACTTTTTTTACTGACTAGACGACGACGTGGCTTTCAAAGGTGCAAAAATACACATCTAGTTTGACCAAAAGAGCGCACAACACTAAGTGTTTTTCCTTTTGTTTAACTATTTTATTTCAATTAAAGGAAAATTATTATTTCTCTAGGTATAGTTCCTAGGATTTTTCTTCAGATTTATCATTTTGGGAAGGAGGATTTATTCAATGTGTAAAAAGCATAAAAAATTTATTTCCATAATTTATTTTCTTTTTTAAGAAAATCATTATTAAATTTTATAATTCTTAATTGATAAATGAGTATTTATGCATTTGAAATTTATATTATAAATAATATATTTACTTAAGAATAATTTTAATATTTTAAAAAATAAATAGTTAAAGAAATAATTCATTTACTTTGGAAAGGTCAACTTTATAACTCTGAGTTATAACATTCTTTGATTTACTTTTATTCATCATATAAATAGAAATAACTCATTTAGAGGTGCAAACATTTATATTGCATATTTTTAATGCAATAAAAATTAAATAATATTGTTCGGTTTTGATTGAAAATTATTTAAATAATTTCTAGTTCAATTTGTTAGATCAAAAAGTTAAAATTATTTTTAATTTAATATACTATTTATAATATCAAATTTTAAATGCATAAATAATCATTTATTAATTATTAATTAGAAAATTTAATAAGGATTTTTTAAAAAAAAATTATGGAAATAAAAAATTTGGCCTTCCAGGAATTATACCTAGAGAAATAATAATTTTCCTTTAATTGAAATAAAATTATTAAATTAAAAAAAAAAGAACTTGGTGTTGGGCGTTTTTTTGGCCAAACCACATGTGTATTTTTACACATTTGAAAGCAACGCCATCGTCCAGTCAGTAAAAGAAGTCAAACTAACGGTTAAACGATATTTTTTCACCTAATAACCACGTTCACACCTTTGAACCTAAAAAAAACATTTAGTGCTGGGCGTTCCTCAGGATAAAATACATATGCATTTTTCCACCTTAACCCAAAAATTTAAATATAGTCCACAAGCTGTGAACTTTGACTGTATATTTGGTTGGAGAGAAAATTTGGAAGGAAAGGATACTATGAGGGTAAACTCTAAAAAATAGTGAATTATTTTTACCATTTTGGGAAGTTTGCTTCCTCCTATTCATTCATTCTATTTTCTCTTCATTTTTCTCCATCCAAACATAGCTTGGACACGGCTTCTTATATAATTTTGTTACTCATAATACTTGAATGATGAGTACTAATATTTTTTGACTGTACAAAATCTTTTAAAGTACAGGTAGGGTATTTTCTATGTATAAAAATATATATCTAATACTTAATTCAGGTACCTATGAGCAATAAAATTTTCAACCATATACTTATCAGCAATTTTTCCTATAGTAAATCCTCGGAACCAAGTGGCTCCACATGTCACTCTTGCAACTGTTTATATATCATCAACCATGGACCCAGTTTCCCTACCTATCCCAAGATAGGTAGGGAGAGCTTGTTTTAATCTGGACGGTCCAGATTTAATTTTTTTTAAACTGTTAATTTTTAAATGAAAAAATAATTTTTTAAAATATGTTAGTTGAAAAATTATCTTTATTTTAGATTATCTACCCATGAAAATAATGATTTTTTAAAAAATAAAATATTAAAAAAATTAAATCTGGACCGTCTAAATCCCATCTGGACGGTCCAGATGGGACAAGCTCTCCCTACACATCCCAAGGATGGGTAGGGAAACTGAATCCCATCAACCATTCCTTGTTTCCTCTCTACACCCACGTACGACATATATACTTTGCAATTGAGAACAAATCTTAATAAAATAATGATACAACAACGAATTTAGACCATTGGATTGATGTTATTAAAGAAGTAGACAAATTCAAACTGTATATCGTCGATGATAGTGCTTCAATTTATTCGAGCTATATATTTAGATTTTTTTTTTTTTGCTCTGAATATATTTAGATTTGATTATATGATATATCACATAAATACTATACTCTTGATCTTAATTATTATCCAAAAGGCCGAGAAAGCCTAGAAAAGTATCTCGTACGTATATAAATATGAAGCACTGAAACATAATAAACACATGCAAGCTTTTTATAAGACAACTGTATCCTTCATATATATATAAAACATGAAACAAGCAGATAAAATATTCATTATAAAAGAAGTCCACCAACAAACCAAGAGAAAGAACATTGAAAAACAAACACACACACAGCAGACACAGATTAAGACACAGCCAGACATAAATTTTGACGCATATGTATACACGTACATATGCATACAATAAAAAAGAAAAAAGAAAAAAGGAAGACTTTTAGCGGTGTTTTACACTTGGCGGCGACGCTATTGTCTCCGCTAAAAGTCTATAAAAAAATAAAAATAAAACACCAGACACAAATTAAGACACATCCATACATAAATTTTGACGCGTATGTATACATGTACATACGTATACCAAAAAAAACAAAAAAACAAAACTTTAAGTCCTTAATGATTTCCAAAGGGATCTGTGCTAATGCGGATAATTTTCCATCAGGTCTGGACTGGGTGAGCCTACTGTTTTCGAATATATTTGCTAACTGTTCTCTGTCTTGACTAGCTGGTCTCTGTTATGTTTTCTGATTGGTTAAAATACACATTAGTTTCAGGTAGGAAAATGTAACGTTATCTTCTAAGTTCTTGGTGTGTGTATAATGTAATACCCTAAAAATCTCATAGTATCATAATTTAGTAAATAATACCTATTAGAAATAGGTGAATATATGGTCTCAAAATCTTATAGTGTATTTATTCTATTTTCTAGGGCAAATTCTCTTGGAATTAGAATAAACAAAGTGCCAAAAATCCCTAAACACATTTGTGGGTCATAAAATACCCTGAGATTTTTATAATAAATCCTAAGAGGCAATTAAATATTTATTAAAAATGGGAAAGTATGTTGTCTCTAATTTTGACAATTTATTAAATTATTTTCCTTGAGAATTAAATGGGCAAAAATCAAATATATTTTGGAGACCATAAATGACCTTATGATTTTTAATATAATACATTGTGCATAAATTACCAATGTCAACACAATAGTTGTGAGACAATAGTTAATCCAAATTAAGAAAATTATCAATAATTAGTAGGTGATTAAATAAATAAATAATTGCTAATTGTTTAAGCATGAATAAAAGGAATATCCAAAGTTAATTATATACAATCCCTAATTGGAGATTTATGACCAATAAAGGATTAAGGTTGGCATAAATATAATTGCTAATTAATTAGGCATAATTAAGAAATGTATATGATGAATTACATTTAATCCCTAATTTACCAACAAATGATTACTAAGCATAAGATAAAGACTCTAATCAAGCTTGCTAATAACCTTTGACAAGTCAAACATAAATCAAAGGCTTGGATTGGAATTCTTAAAGTTAATCCTAAGGCTACAAAGTGGAATCCTTGTGAAATGGAATCAACCAATGAGAGCATTTCTTCCTAAACTAATATAAATTAATTAAAACATAATAGAAATTATATAACAAAATGAAAAATAATGAAAGGGGGTGGGGGACGTTTTTTTGTGAAGAGGAAAGGAGGAAAGTGTTGAATGTGTGTGTGAATGCATAGCAAATGGGAAGAAAGAGAAAAGAAGAAAAAAAAAGATATTTTGTGAAATAGCAAATGAGATAAATGAGAACCGATAGAAACTAAATCATATCTTGAAATATGTGAACTAAGTATTTAACGTCAGGACTTATTATAAACAAGCGAATTTTTATCTCGGAGTGGGTTATCTCCGAAGTCATTTCCGTAACTGACGGGGTTAATCCTAAAATGACTAAAAGACTAGTAAAAACCCCGAATTGAACTATAATTCTTGTTATTTCATGTGCTTCTCAAGAGACTACATAAACTTCAAACTTTATCTCCAGAAATAATTGTAAATTAAAAGCACATGCAAAATTACACATAAAGTAAGATGAGAGATAGAGGAGAAGCCACCAAGGCAAGCTCCATGGTCAAATGGAGGCCATGTATTTCGCATGAGTCCTTGAGTTTTTCTATAAATAGGGAGCATCATTCTCCATAATTCTCACACCAACTCAAAACCAAAGTGGATGAGTTTTAGAAAGCAAGAGTAGAGAGTAGTAAGAGCAAGTGAGAGGCATGGAGAAGTGGAAAGAAGTTCTTCAAGGGTAAGTGTTCTAGTCTTTAGCTTTTGTAGTTTTGTAGTTCTTGAAGTTCTAGGTTAAGTTCATAGCTTATGTTGTTTTGATCTTTAATCTTCCAATATAATGTTGATATCATGTTTTATGATTAAATATGGTATTTATTTCGAAAATATGATGGAGAAAGAGATATAGCAAAATTTTGGAAGATTAGAGTCAAAGTAGCGAAGCTCTGGCGAAATTTCGTCGGTTAGTGAAGTCAGGGGTAAAATGGTCATTTGTGACTAGAATCTCTGTTAGAATATTGTTTATGAGTTAATAATTACGGTATTACCCTTAAGGATATCCGGGAGGTCCGGAGTCGGGTTCAAAAGGCCGGACAATTGGCCATTACACGGTGAAAGGTACGTCGCTTACTGTAACACTAACTCTAATGCTTATAGTATGCTTATATATGTTATGGATAGTTTCATAAAGCCATGAACGGGACTCTGTCCTGGACATGCACAGTGACTAAGGTATGGGACTTAGATCACTACATACAGCTTGTTTTACGGGTTATAGTCATGATAATGCCGTTAGAGTTTTCCTAGCGTTGAGGACACGACCGTACATCGTGGAACTGGATAGTGCAGACACTGAATAACATGCATATGCGTTGACAATGTACGTGGTTATTGTTTTTACATACGTGGTTATGTATTGTTGTGGTATTAAGAAATATCTGTTATACATATATTGTTTACATAAGCATGAGGTTAACCGTTACCTAAGGTCTGATGGGCATTGGACCTCAGTCTTAAATGGTAGTACAGGTAAGGATCAGGAACAGAGAAGTCACCGGTAGAGGGAGTCATAAAGAGGAACCAAGGGGCATAGTCGTAATAATGCACTGGTCGAGGCAGGAGTTGGAAGAAGTTATCAGAGCCTATTATCAGGCATGGATCTAATAAAGTTACTTCGAATAGTTTGGTGCCGAAGGCAATGCTAGTCTATGTGAGTCAGCCAATCAGTCGCCGTGAACTCGGTGAGGCCCCCATGATAGACAATTACCTGGCCATTCTATTCGGTTAACAGAGTTAGGTTCATTGCCTCAAGTCTAGTTAAGGCTTGGTCTAGATTGTATGGTTACTTTTGAGAAATGTAATTGTACAAAGCTTTGTATGTCAGATATAAACCGATCCGGGTGCTAAATCGATCATGTATTTTTGATGCTGTACGGATCCTTTTGGGATGCATACACATGTAATAGCTACACCACTAGGTGTTATTAGGTGTAAACTCTTTAGATTATGAAGCGTGTCTTAAACCAAGTTACAAATATAATATAGATTTTATTACTACTTCACAATGTCAACGATATTCTCAAGTGTGTTAAACTAGCGGCAATAAAAAACGGTGACAATGAGAGTATGATAAAAGCTTAGTCCTATCAAAGGAAATTCCCCACGAAACAGTAACTACACCCGCTGAAACCGATCCTTCAAATTTTCTTACAATCGAGATGACAGCAATTGACGCCTTGAAGAGGTAGAAGTGTAAATCACTTATGTTGCTCAGCGGAGTTGTCAGAACAAAATTTCTCTTAGACCAGATATGGTTGATCACGTTTCTAAATATTTTGTACAAGTCACAAAAGATCGTGAGAATCTTTTGGTTATTGAGATGATCGTATGTTTGTTATATATCCCTAAAAGCTGGTGTCAATAGAACACCTCAAAGGTGAACAAATCATTCAAAGTATTCATTGGAAACAAACCAGTCGCTACTAGATAGCCTTATCCTCGAACTTGATTAGAACGTTTTTCGTGTTTCTTCGTTATTACAATTCGACCGTGATCATGTCATTGAGTAGGAGGTATCTTGTGTTGCCATGGTGTATGGGCGCCATGGTGACATGTATGATATCTTGTGTTGTCATGGTGTATGGGCGCCATGGAGACATTTTGGTATCTGTGGTGTGTGACCGCGGTATATGGGAGCCACGGGAGACACTATATACCAAAGTACGATATGACAAGATCTTTGTAGTCAAACCTGGGATAGAATAAAAATCTGAAGTTAATAGTCTGAAGTTTAGTTAGTACGGAGTTTAGATAGTAGAGTTCAAATTTCGACAACGAAATTTTGTTTAACGGGGGGAGAAATGTAATACCCGGATAAATAAAATGGTTGTTTTTTATAAGTGAATATGTGGTTCCAATATCTGTATTATATTTATCGTATTTATGAAGGAAAAATCTCTTGGAAATTAGGGAAAAATAATAAGGTGCCAAAATGACCAAAATGCCCTTGTGGAGCATAAAATGGTTTAAGAAAATTATGAAAAATCTTAGGAGGCGGTAAAATAATTATTAAAATAAAGAGAGTATATTATCTCTAATTTTGGTAATTTAATAAAATATAACCTTGAAAAAATCAAAGGGGAAAAATTAAAAAGTATTGTGAGGGCCATAATTGACCCCATGATTTTTAATATTTTATGTAAAGCATAAAATACCAGTATAAGTCCAATAGTTGTGAGAAAATGGTGAATCCTAAATAATAAAATTATCAAAAATTAGTGAGGGATTAATTAAATAATTATTGGTTAATTATTTAAGCTCAAACCAGAGAAAATCCAAGGGTAAATGTGTAAAAAACCCTTTGAGAAAATGTTTATGGCTAAAATTAGCATAAAATACACTTGCTAATTAATTGGAAAATATGAAGAAAAATATATGAGATTAAGTAATTTTAAGCCTAAAAACATGTATGGACCAATAGGAAAATTCTGTAAAAAATTATATAAAAAAAATTATTAAATAATTAAAATATAATATTAAATAATTAAAAAAATAAAATAAAATAAAATAAAAAAGAAAAGAGCAGCCGAAATTTTGGAAGAAAATGGGATAAGAATGAAGCAAAAAATATCATGATATTTGTTTTGCAAGTTGCATTAAAATATTAATATAATTTGTGAAAAAGCAAATAGGATAAATGACCACCGATAGAAATTAAATCCTAACTAGAAAACCATGAATAAGGTTTCTAAAGTCAAGGCATATTATAGACAAGTGAATTTTTATCTCGGAGTAGGCTGTCTCCGAAGTTATTTCCGAAACCGAAAAGGGTTATACTAGACTGACTATGAATCTATCTCATGTTCAAAAAGAAAATCAGATAAATGAAAATCTATAGAAACCAAGCCATAACTTGAAATCCAAGAATGAGTTGGTAAACATCTGGGCATATTATGAATCAGTGGATTTTTGTCCCGAATATGTTGTTACCCGACGCGATTTCCGCAACCGAAGGCGGATATCTGAAAATCTTCAGTGAAATAGGAGAGGCCCTAAATGGGATCAAAAATTTAGTTGACCCAAGTATCTTGAAAGAGGAAGAAAAGATCTTCAGGGCTAT
This sequence comes from Acacia pycnantha, assembly GCA_025563575.1. Taxonomy (NCBI): domain Eukaryota; kingdom Viridiplantae; phylum Streptophyta; class Magnoliopsida; order Fabales; family Fabaceae; genus Acacia; species Acacia pycnantha. Next base: position 388,810 of record JAMWYP010000242.1, on the reverse strand, counting down.
GTTCCCGGAATTTTGAGATTTTACAAGATTACGCGATTAGGACACCGATCGGGGAATTTTATCGGTACAAGACCATAAAGTAAGCTTGTGACATCATCAAGGATGATGTAATTTTGTGCCACCTAAGGGCTTGAGGTCGGCATGGTGCATCTAAGGGCCATGGATGTGCCATTTCAACAAAGTACAATCATACGGTCCAGAATCCGTCTGACAAAGTGTGAATAGTAACCTGATTTTCCCTATAAATACCCAAGGCCTCCATTCACAATTCTCACACCAAATCACTCTTGTCTAGTTCGAAATTCTTGGAGCAAAGGGAAGAGGAAGAGTCTGGGGAAATTTGCAGCGAAGCTCTGGGTAATTTCTTCGGTCCTTAGTCTTAAGTTCTTTCAGTAGTTATAGTAGGAATGTTAGATAGATCTTTAGTTTTTCAAGTATGATTTAGATATCATGTTTTAGGTGTCGATGTGATATTTATTTCAAAAATATGTTGGAGAAAGAGGTATGTTAAAAATTTTGAAGAAATAGAGTTAAAGTAGCGAAGCGTTGGCGAAATTCCGCCAACTTGTAAGGGTAGTACTTTCGAAAACAATAGGATGACTTTACCAATACTATGTTGCACTATGGTTAATATTTGAATGTGAATCAGTTACTCTTACGCTCCAATGCTCTACTCTGATTGGAAAAAAAAAAAAAAACCGCTTTTAAAATGGGATGTTACAGGTAACATAAAAATGTCGCCACCAAAAGCATCGGTGACAATCAATCAGTAGCCACAATTTGTCTTATTTCATATAATTACCACTGTAGCAAACTAATTTCTATTAGAGCCTAAAAAAATGAAATTTCATTGCAGTCTTGTAGACTTGCAGTGAAATTAATTTATGGAGTGAAAAGAAAAAAATAGCCCTCTTGAAAATAAAGAGAGGAACAACCTGATTTATAAGTGGTGAACGCATCATTAACGAGTAGGAAAACCACAGTACTGATGTTAACATTGTCAATTGATATGTAACCTTTAACTGTAAAAGATACCAGAAAAAACAAAAAGTGAGTGTTAGATGATTGAGTAGGACCAAAAACTAACCTCTGGGAGAGAAAAGGACGAGGGCAATGAAGAGGAAGATAAAGTGAACTTGAAAAGTGAGGAAGCCATGTTCGGGAATAAGAATAAGAATAATTAATCAGTGTGTATCAGACTCAATAATGAAGAGGCCTTGTTTCAAGTTTGAGATGAAGGTGGTGATGAAGGTGTATATATATATAATGGGGTTCATGGTGACTTCTTCTCATTTGTTGGGATTCAAATTAAAGTGACGCTAGGCTATTTCGATTTTTGAGTGTGTTTGTATTGCGTGTGTGTGTGTAAAAAAAATCTGATGTGTTGATTAATTAGGAGGGCCCTTTTGACTGTGTGAAGGGACAACACCGTACCCGCCGCTGGGGTTTTAGACATTGGCGTAAAATATGGCGATTTAGGTTGACTTTGGACTTTAGGAGCTATCCCAAATTTTTTTAAGAATCTGCTACATCTTGTTGTTAATATTAGGTCTGATTTGTTGTGTAAATTATACTATAAGTGAAATTTTATTGAGATAGTAATATTTATCTGATTTCAAATGACATTCATTTTTCTTTTTTTATCCAATCAATTGTTCTTAATATTTGAATCCTATCACATTGTATATATTCATACATACTCATAGATCAAATTTTTAAAAAAATATATCGCTATAATTTTTTAATTAAAAATTTAAACATTCTATGTACTTTTCATAGATTTTTGCCCTCTTTTTGGTAAATTAACGCCTTTTTTAAAGTTATTTATTTCATTATTACAAAATTATATATGCATTGTTTCCCTCATATTACAAAATTATTACTGATAAATACTCCTAAAGTTATATATAATTACGATGATCTGAATCCCTCAACAAACACCGCCCGCCCCAAAAAAAAAAAAAAGTAACATGTTTTTTTAAATTATATTTTCCTTTTGCCAACATCATATCCTAAAAATTATAATTTACGAAGACTCCGCATATTATTTTCTTGGTTCTTTTTTTGGGTTATTTTTCATGGTTTAATTTCTAGTTTAGTGGTCTAACTTTAAAGGGTTAAGGTGCGATTTTACCAACGAACTATTGGCTCAGGAGCGTCCAGCACAATTAACTATTAAGTGGACCAAAAATACCAATAAACTTTTTAAAAAGGAACGCTCAGCACAACACCATTAACACCGTTAACAAAAAGTTAACCTCCGTTATCTAAGGTGCAGATTGGCCAACGAACTCTTATTCCAGGAGCGCCAAAGACAAAATTCTAAATTTTACTAAATTAAATATTTTTTCTCAATTGTCATTATTCAAAACTACTTGTATAGATATCTATGGACAAAAATTATTCATTCTTTAATTTTGTCAAAATTATAATTTGCTAAAATAAACAAAAGTTCTAATTAAAAATATAATTATATGATTTAAATAAAACTCAAGGTGTTTTATATTCTTTTCTTTCGATTTTGCCGTTAACTTAATATCATTATATTCAAGATAGATAATGTATCGTTGGGAATAAGTTATACGGCAATTGACACAATTGAGCTTTAAGAACTACTAACCTAAATTTCTTGCTATAATTTAAAGAGGGAAACAAATTATACTTATAAATTTAGATTAATAAGACTTATATTTAGAAATAAAATAAAAATAAAAATCATGATAGAGTAAAAATACATACATAAATTTACTCTAATTTATTTGATTAATAAGTGCACTTTTACATATTTTACTCTAATTCTCTCATATCATTTATCATACATTCTTTTTCTCATAAAAATTATTATTTTATTTTAGAAGAAATTTATGTGAGTTTTATTATCAAAATAAATCATATAATTTTTTTTAACATATATAATAAATTATAAAACACCTTGAGTTTTATTTAAATCATATAATTATATTTTTAATTAAAATTTTTATTTATTTTAGCAAATTATAATTTTGACAAAATTAAAGAATGAATAATTTTTGTCCATAGATATCTATACAAGTTGTTTTGAATAATGACAATTGAGAAAAAAATATTTAATTTAGTAAAATTTAGAATTTTGTGCTGGGCGCTCCTAGAATATGAGTTCGTTGGCCAATCTGCACCTTAGATAACGGAGGTTAACTTTTTGTTAACGGTGTTAATGGCGTTGTGTTGAGCGCTCCTTTTTAAAAAGTTTGTTGGTATTTTTGGTCCACTTAATAGTTAATTGTGCTGGACGCTCCTGAGCCAATAGTTCGTTGGTAAAATCGCACATTAACCCAACTCTAAATACTCACAACTAATTCTAGAAAACTTGTATGACGGTGCTCTAAGCTTATAAATTCCTCTTCATGATAAAAATATAATTCTTGATTGATCGTGTCCGTAGTAATATAGTTTATTACTTTTCTATACCTGCTCTATCATAACACATGCTATACTCGCCCAATGGACCTGATTAAAGACCGGTTGGAAAGCCATCATTGACCAGTTATGAGACTTTTCTGATATTATTTTCCTTAATTGAGACATTGGTGTTATTTTCCCAATAAGATATTTAGATCATCCTATAATAATTATGTCTGTTATGTTAGGATCATGATTTATATTTTAATTTAATTTATTATTATTATTATTTTCTATGGCTATATATGTATCTCTCTCTCTCTCTCTCTCTCTATATATATATATATATGAACGTGTGTGTATCTATGTATATATATATATCTACATATATATGTGTGTGTACGTGTGTGTGTGTTTTGCCCACTATATCTAGCGCTATATAAATAGGGTTAATGTTATAATAATTTTTTTGTATAATATTAAATCTCAACCATTAGAATTTGTTGTAACGGTGGAAACATTAAATGCAAAAGAAATGGTGAGAGAGAGCAATGGAGACACCCCTCTCCTCTCCTGAAGACTTCATGACAGGATATACAAATTTCCAACACTGATAACTTTATTATGATAAAGGACAAGAGGTCTTATTTGGAAGAGGACAAAAAGCAAAAAAACTCAAACTCAAGACACACACACTCATGAAATACATCGCTTAACATAGCATGCATATTGCATACACGTAATAATGCTTTAACCGTGGCACTATTTGTTTTACTTATATAGAAAGGGAAGTCGCTTCAGAGATGAAGTTTGATCAGTTTTAACAACAAATATATTACCATAAAACGGTGCACATGCTCTGCCAAGAGTATGATCCCCAGTGATGCAAATATTATGACAAGAATCGTCGCTGTAGCATTGCCCGTGAAAATAGCCACTAGGTCTATAACAAACTGCTGCTTCCACATTCTCTACGTATATTAATACAAACAAATGCAAAAAAAGAAATAACATATTAGAGTTGTATGGCCTCAAAAACTTATATATGTACATTTGATTTATCTTCTCACCACTCTGTGGGACTTAATTAATTAAACATACACTTCAATACATTGCATGTGAATATATGAACGAACAACTTTCTGATAAAATCGTATTTAATATTTCTCCGCTCCTTAAGTGTAAGAGTTATTTAACTAATTCGGATATATTAAAAAAGTTAGATAAATTACGTAATTATATAGCAAAAATATGGCATAACCTCCCTGCAACATTAGATTATTATAAATATTATAATTAGGTAAATTAATTTATTGGGAAAATAATAAAATATATGAGATAAAATGGATTGAGATCTTACATTTAAGACCAAAACCAGCCCCCTAACTAGCTAATTTATACATTTAGGACTACTGGACGAGTAGGGTTATATATACAAAAATGTAGATTATGGTAATTAATATACATTGGTAAAATTTGTTGTTAGTTATTACTGAAAAATTTGAAAAGAGGAAATGGCAAAAATTGAAGTGGTTGTTTGGACATGGGTAAAAATTAACCGTAGGGAGAGGAAACCAAGAGAGCAAAGCAGAGGAAGACAATGAAGGAAGACGACTTGTGAAGGGAGGCAGCCATGTCTGGTAATTAAGGTTATAGTATCAGACTTGAGAGAAGCTTGTTTTGATGTCTAATGAGTTGAAGGTGGTGAAGGACTATGAATCCCCATACATATTTATATACAACTGTCTTCATGGGAATCTTCGCCTTTTCATAACAATACGGTTCATTACTTGTCCGTTCTAGAAAAGGTGGAGAACAAGGTAGATCAATTAGATTATTTGTAACAGCTGATGGTTTTGTATTGCTCTAATTAACTCCTATGAAAGTGTCATATATTTAATTTCTGATAGTGGGTTGTCTTAGTTGCTATGTACTTAATTATTATATTCAAGTGTACCACTCTGGTATTAATTATAAGTCCAATTTGGGAAACATTTTGTTCCTTATTATTGGTTCATTTTCAAAGCAATAAATGAGAGTGTTACAATTTTGACCCTATTAAAGGTTGAGAGAGAAGAAATAAGTGAAGAATACACATTTATAAATGAGTGCAAAATTGAAAAAATTTATTTGCTTTTAATGGGATATCTATATCTGTGATGATTCCAAGTTCAGGGCAGATCTTAATTAAACCTGAAGGGCTGAAGGCAATGCCTTATTAATTCCTGGTGAGCCTTAAGAGTCAACTTACCTAAACTTTTTCTTAAAAAAGAAAAAGAAAATAACCAGCCCAGTTGTCTCTAAATTTTTATCGTGTGTCTCCGAAGGGATTGTTGTCTCTAAAATCCAAATAATTCAACTTTGAAAGTTCAACTTAGTAAAATCAACCGCCAATGCTTTGAACATCATCAATATGATTCCATGAATGTACGAGTCTAAGACCGATGTATTACCCTCATGTACTTAATATAGGATCTAGTTTTGTTGTGTAAATTGTGTCACAAACTATATATTATATTAAAGACAGGAGATAGTATTAAACTTGACAACTTATGGCCCTTATTTATTTAAATTTAATTTTGTTTTTATGCTAATACAAGTATCTTTGAATGTTGATTCTTAAACGGCAATTCCTTGTAATTATGTTGTTTTCTCAGTTAGAGGTAAATGTCGAGATCAATAAAAACTAAGATGTTTGTTATATTGGGACCACCAAATTAGTTATCATGTCTTGGAATATATATATATATGTATATATATATATATATATATATATATATATATATATATATATATATATATATATGTATGTATGTATGTATGTATGTATGTATGTATGTATGTATGTATGTATGTATGTATGTATGTATGTATGTATGTATGTATGTATGTATGTATGTATGTATGTATGTATGTGTATGTGTGTGTATACATACCTACATATATATATGTGTGTGTTTGTTATATTATCTAAAATATGATATTATAGGACTATATATATAGTTAATTATATACACTACTCCCTCCCATCGTTAATATAAGACCAAATTTGGGGAGTTGATCTTGGTCCTAAATATAAGACTTATTTCCCTTTTCTTTTTTTCAATTTTTTCCTAATTTACTACTATTGATGTTCCCTTAACAATGATTAAGGAGGAGAGAGTTGGAGGGAATTAAAGAAAATAATTAGGCTGTTTTAGGGGGGAAATGTCATATTTGCTAAATTAACTAACTTCTTTAATTTAATAAAATTAGGTAAATAAGTCATATATATTAAGAACAGACTTTGGAATCAGATACATAAAATAAATTGTAATATTCTGTTTAGTCAGTTTTAGTTAAAAAGGGTGTAACGGATGTTAAACCTTCCTATCATTTGCAAGAGTGTATGAGGAAATAAATATATGGCAGAAATTAAATGGCACAAGGGATATCAAAATTATTAACGTTGAAAACCCCTCACCACAAGGGTAAAAACCACGGGTCATCCAGACCAATGAAACTATGATCGACTGTTATCAAAATAGGGTACAAGAGAGTCTCAAACAAATGCACAAACACGTGCAACCACCCAGCTAGACAACCAAAGCTACAAGCTTATAATTAGAGAACAAAACAGCTAAAAATACCCACACACAAAAAGTCCCTGACCATGAACACGTTTTCTCTCACACCAGACCTCCAAATGATGATCCCACTGTTAAAAACGACGAACCATATGTTCTCCACCTTCTAACCAAATTTCAGCTCGATCAAATAGCAACAAATGCGACGCCGATTTACCGATACTGACTTGTGAAGTTGCATTTCTCTCACATGGTTGCAAAATTAGACTTCTCCGACCTCTCCAACCTTGGCAAGACCTTGCCCAAGAAATCTAATATTCCTTCTCTCTACTTCAATAAGTGAAACAAAACCTCAAATTAGAAAGCTTTGAGAGTATATTCTTTCTCAACAAAAAAAAAATAATAATAATAAAAAATCAAGCAACTTTCCTTTCCTTTTTTTTTTTTTTCATTTTCTCACTCTTTTTCCTTCTTTCCTATTATTATTTTTTTCATTTCCTTTCGTTTCTTTTTTCATGAAATAGGAAATACATCAAATCGAACAATTCAAATTTGGGATTTTCTTCACATGGGAAGGGAGACCAAAACCCATTAGTTTATGCACTGATTTCGTATTACTCAAACCTCATGTGAATATCCGATAGTAGGATCCTGAGTGAGTGAGTGTTCCATTTTCTGAGGGAAAGGCGGCCAAATGATGCCTAGATAACTTTAATGAAATTTGATTAAGAGTCATCATCACCTAATAAAATATGATTATCATCTTTGTTGTCTATAAGACTATAACCTTCTAATCCCACTTTGAAATTTCCACTTTTTAAAAAAATTAATTACCAGGGCTTCAATGGTAATATAAAAGTCGGAGCGTGATGAATTATTAAAGTTTAACATATAAATATTTATAGACTTGGATGCTTTGAAGTCGGCAACGCCTGTTGGAATCAGTTTTGCCGTTTATCTTAGTACTAAGAAAATTATGTGGATCATCATTACGGTAAGATCTGTACTGTTTAAGTACAATTTTCAACAATCTAATTCAAAATTTTGAACTGATGATTTATAAATACAAAAAATAAAATCACATTTTAATTAAAGAAATGACAACTATCTTCATTTTAGATTCTATACATATTTAAAATAATTTTCTTAAAAAAATTAAAGTTACAAAAATTTAAATTTGGACAGTATAGATTTTGATACTCATAACTCTTTTTTTTTTTTTTGGTAGTAATACTTGTAACATCCCATTTTGAAACGCGGATTTTTTTTTTTTTTTTCAATCAGAGTAGAGCAATAGAGCGAAAGAGTAATTAGTTCGTAGCCAAAACATTAACCATTGTGTAACATTGTATTGATTACAGTAATCCTAAGATTCGGAAAGTAAACAATAGAAAGAAAACAGAGTACGGTAAGGTAATACGTAAGGCGGTAAAGATAAAAGTGACTTCGTCCGTACAAGATTAGTGTTACAGTACGCGTCCGTACCTTCGTTGACGTACGTAGATGTTTCTGGCGGAAACTGTACTTTCTGACGGAAAACAACGGTTTGTCCGACAATGCACGTTGGACAGCGTAACGACAGCAAATTAGGATTTCTGACGTCCTATAAGAGTAATATCACTTTTATTAGTGATTTGATACTAAATCTGGCATTTTAGGTAAAAATTACCATTTTGCCCTTGTAACATCCCAACTTTTCAAAAGCAGTATAAAATTTTTTCATCAGAGTAGAGCACCGGAACAAGAGTGTAACTGATATATTGATATAAAATGCCCACTGGCTAGTTACATAAACGGTATAGTAACCGAGAGTTTCCAAAAAGTAAAGGATAATAACGGAAAGTCTTCACAACATCATCAGCACATACCATCACTCTATCACAATCACAACCCATGCATATGTATTGCCCCCAGCATGCAGACAGATTGCACCCAGCATACAGACAGATTGCACCCAGCATACAGACATATTGCACCCAGCATACAGACATATCCTCTAACCACTATATGTACTCAAACAGTATAACACTCTTACACACATACCACATATATGCATACCATAAACATCAGAGTTAGTGTTACAGTACGCGAACGTACCTTCGTTGACGTTTTACGGTAATTCGGCACGACGGTTGGTCAAAATGTAATCAGGGATATCCTATCAACATAACAACATATTTGTTAAGGATCTATCATTACGACGGACATTTTTAGTCAAAATGACCATTTTACCCCTGACCCCTAATCGGCGGAATTTCGCCAGCACTACGTTACTTTGGCCCTACTTTTCCAAAATTTTGACATAGCTCCTACTCCAACATATTTTCGAAATATAAATCATTTTAATTAATGATTTACATCATAACAGGCATTTTAGGTAAAAATTTACCATTTTGCCCTTATTGGCGGAATTTCGCCAGAGCTTCGCTATTTTATCTCTAATCTTCCAAAATTTTGCCAGAACTTCGACCCCACCAATATTTTCGAAATAATGACTAAAATACCCCTAGCATATGATATCTAATCATACTCGGAAGATTAAAGACTAAACTAGCATTTCTACTCTAACTACCTAAGAATTACAAAGCTTAAGTACAGAAAAATTTACCCAGAGCTTATTGCAAAATTCCCGGACTCCTTCCTCCTCCGAGCTCCTCTCTCTAACTTCTCTCTAGGATTTCTAAGAGTGGTTTTGGTGTGAGAAATGCAAGAGAACCTTAGGCTATTTATAGAAAAATTGTAAGGGCATTTTAGTAATCTTCCAAACTTCTTCTTTCTTTGTAAACCATGGAAACCTAAGGTGCTTGGTGGATGATTTGTGGCCATGCAAAGCTTCAAAACGTGCAGCCCCTCCTCCAAGCAAAGATGAGTCATCAAACCATTTTTGCTTTTTGCCTCCGGCCCGAAAAGTTCCCCGATCGGTGTCCGTTTCGCGAAATCTCAAAATTATGAATTCATAACTTTGAAGATCTTCTCTTTCTCATCAGTAATATCTAATTTAACTTTGATTTCGGTCTCTTACAAGGTTCCAACAGTCCAGTTGAAGTTTTCTTGAAAAACGTGTCCGAACGCGTCCGGTTTCAGAACGCATTTCTGAAATCATCAACTTCTTGAAAAAATTCACTGATTCCAAATATGTCCAGATAAATTCAAACTCATTCCTAGATGTTGAGTTAGAATTTATTTTCTTCATATCCAAAATTATGCCTATCTACATTTTTCCCTATTTTGTTTTATTAGGAAAATACACAATCGGCTTCAGAATTAACTTCCGGAAGAGTCTAACGGAAGATAAAATTCCACTGATCAATATTTTACCTTGACTTTGGAAATCTCATTCCTAGATCTCCAGATAGGATCCGTTTCCTAATTTTTGAATTACTATTCACTATTTTTACTTTAATTAATTATAATATTAAAATATTACAACTTGCAACAATAATATCTAGATATTATTTTGCAAATTCTTATCCAATTTTGCTCCAAAATTTCGGTCCATATTCTGGTCCTTTTTAATTTATTTTTCGTTTTTATTTAATTATTTAATTAATAATATATATATTTTAATTATTTAATAATTATTTCTTCATAATTTTTCCACAAAGTTTCCTATTGGTCCATACTTGTTTTTAGGCTTAAAAATACCTAAACTCATCCATTTTTCTCAAAAATTTCCAATTAATTAGAAAATATATTTTTACTAATTCTTGGCAAAAAACCACTAATTTTAGGGTTTTACATGATTATCTTTGAATTTCCTTCGCTTAAGCTTAAGTAATTAGTCAATAATTACCTAATTACTTTCTTATCAATAGTTGATAATTTTATTAATTATCATGCCTAATTACCTCATAACTTTTGTATTGACATCTTTATTTTCATGTCTCCTGCATTATCTTAGCATCTACGGGGGCATTTCGGTCATTTCCTTACTTTTTAAGTATTCTTCTACAATTTCTCCAAGTTTGTAATTTAATAAATTACCTAAATTAGAGACAATATCCTTCCCTATTTCAAATAGATTTTTACTTGCCTCCTTTATACCTTTCACAGGGTATTTATCACCCATAATGTTTTTAGGGACCTATTTGAAAATTATCTAATTTCAAGAGAAATTACCCTGACAACAAGGTAAACTCAATACAAGGTGTTTGAGACCTCATATTCATCTATTTTTAATAGGTATATTCCCCAATTTTGATATTTACCCTAAGTGTGATTTTTAGGGTATTACAGCCCTTCTACCCCTAATTGGCGGAATTTCGCCAGCACTACGCTACTTTAACTACCAATTTTCGGGGACTCAATCCCTACCAAGTTTTACCTCTTTAGGCATCTTTCAATGCAATGAGGCCTAAAGCAATAGTAGGAATCTCACTCCCTACTTACTAAATCTATCTAACAATTCTACTAACTACCGAACTAAAAAGCTAAAGACCGAAGGACTTACCCGTTGAAGACTTCTGCAGAACTTTTCCCAGAGCTTCTCTCTCTACTTTCTCCCTCTAGATTTCGGCCAAGGAAGAAGAAATGGTGTGAAGAATTGTGAAGGAGGGGGGGTATTTATAGGATTTTGGGAGGACATAAAGGGAATTTCAAAATTGTTTGCTTTATGCCCGATCCACTAGATTTTCCCCGATCGGTCCCCGTTTCGCGTAATCTCGGAAAATCTCAAAATTCTGAATCCACAACTTTGAAGATAATCTCTTCCTCATCAATAATATCTAATTTAACTTAGATTTCGGTCTATTACAGGGTTCCAACAGTCCAGTTGAAGTTTTCTCGAAAAACGTGTCCGAACGCGTCCGGTTTCAGAACGCATTTCTGAAATCATCAACTTCTTCAGAAAAATTCACTGATTCCAAATATGTCCAGATAAATTCAAACTCATTCCTAGATGTTGAGTTAGAATTTATTTTCTTCATATCCAAAAATGTGCCTATCTACATTTTTCCCTATTTTGTTTTATTAGGAAAATGCACAAACGGCCTCAGAATTAACTTCCGGAAGAGTCTAACGGAAGATAAAATTCCACTGATTAATATTCTATCCTTACTTTGGAAATCTCATTCCTAGATCTCTAGATAGGATCCGTTTCCTAATTATTAAATTACTATTCATCATTTTTACTTTAATTAATTATATTATTAAAATATTTGCAAGTTGCAATAATTATTTATCATTTCATTTTCATTTTTTTTCCTTTTTCTTGGCCCAATTTCGGCTGGCCCTCTTTTATTTTTAATAAATATTTATTTTTTATTTAATTAATTATTTAATTATTTACTTATTTAATTTTTCCCAAAAATTCCACAAAATTATCTAATTGGTCCATTCTTGTATTTAGGCCTAAAAATACCTAAACTCAACTATTTTTCTCCAAAATTTCCAATTAATTAGTAAACATGTTTTTACTAATTTTAAAACAAAAACCACTAATTTTAGGGTTTTACATAATTACTCGTGAATTTCTTTTGCTTATGCTTAAGTAATTAGCCCAATATTACTTAATTACTTAATTATCACAAGTTGATAATTTTCTTACTTAGAACAACTCATTACCTTCATACTCTTGTATTAACATTAGAATTTTCATGCCTCTTATAATATTCTATAGTTTGCAAGGGTATTATGGTCTTTTTATTACCTTTTGGATATTCTTATACAATTTCTCCAAGTTCATAATTTATTAAATTACCATAATTAGAGATAATATATTCTCCTAATTCACTTGGTCATTTTACTGCCTTTTAGGATTTTTCATAATTTTTCTAAGTTATTCATGTCCCTTAGGGGCATTTTCGTCATTTTGGCACTTTGGCCCTTAAATTCCCTGATTTCCTACAGAAATTTAACTTAGAATTTTAGACTATTTTTACACAAGTCTGGAGACATTAATTTCACTTATCAGAAATATCTATTTTATTCATAATATTCCAGATAATAAAATCCGAGTATTACAATACTCATAACTCTTTATTAGCACCACATCTACTAGCCTCCATTGTGTTTTTCTTACTCTTTCTTTCTCTTCCCTTGCGAAAATAAGAAAAATTTAGGGTTAAGGTGCAAAAATGCATATGTTCTTTACTCTGAGAAGTGTCCAACACCAAGTGTTTTTTTTAGGTGTAAATGTGTACACAAGGTTACAAATTAGATGAAAAAATACCATTTGGTCGTTAAGTTTGACTTTTGGACGTTAAGTTTGACTTTTTTTGGTGACAGGATGACGACGTGGCTTTCAAAGGTGCAAAAATACACATCTAGTTTGACCAAAAGAGCGAACAACACTAAGTGTTTTTCCTTTTGTTTAATTATTTTATTTCAATTAAAGGAAAATTATTATTTCTCTAGGTATAGTTCCTAGGATTTTTCTTCAGATTTATCATTTTGGGAAGGAGGATTTATTCAATGTGTAAAAAGGGTAAAAAATTTATTACCATAATTTATTTTCTTTTTTAAGAAAATCATTATTAAATTTTATAATTCTTAATTGATAAATGAGTATTTATGCATTTGAAATTTATATTATAAATAAAATATGTACTTAAGAATAATTTTAATTTTTTGAAAAATAAATAGTTAAAGAAATAATTTATTTACTTTGAAAAGGTAAACTTTATAACTCTGAGTTATAACATTCTTTGATTTACTTTTATTTATCATATAAATAGAAATAACTCATTTAGAGGTGCAAACATTTATATTGCATATTTTTTAATGCAATAAAAATTAAATAATATTGTTCGGTTTTGATTGAAAATTATTTAAATAATTTCTAGTTCAATTTGTTAGATCAAAAAGTTAAAATTATTTTTAATTTAAATATTATTTATAATATCAAATTTTAAATGCATAAATAATCATTTATTAATTATTAATTAGAAAATTTAATAAGGATTTTTTTTTTTAAAAAAATAAATTATGGAAATAAAAAATTTGGCCTTCCAGGAATTATACCTAGAGAAATAATAAATTTCCTTTAATTGAAATAAAATTATTAAATTAAAAAAAAGAACTTGGTGTTGGGCATTTTTTTGGTCAAACCACATGTGTATTTTTACACATTTGAAAACCACGTCATCGTCCAGTCAGTAAAAGAAGTCAAACTTAACGGTCAAACGATATTTTTTTCACCTAATTTATAACCACGTGTGCACCTTTGCACCTAAAAAAAACATTTGGTGTTAGGCGTTCCTCAAGATAAAATACATATGCATTTGTACACCTTAACCCAAAAATTTTAATATAGTCCACAAGCTCTGAACTTTGACTGTATATTTGGTTGGAGAGAAAATTTGGAAGGAAAGGATACTATGAGGGTAAACTCTCAAAAGTAGTGAATTATTTTTACCATTTTGGGAAGTTTGCTTCCGTCTATTCATTCATTCTATTTTCTCTTCATTTCTCTCCATCCAAACATAACACGGCTTCTTATATAATTTTGTTACTCATAAATACTTGAATGATGAGTACTAATATTTTTTGACTGTACAAAATCTTTTAAAGTACAGGTAGGGTATTTTCTATATATAAAAATATATATATCTAATACTTAATTCAGGTACCTATGAGCAATAAAATTTTCAACCATATACTTACGAGCACTTTTTCCTGTATAGTAAATCCTCGGAACCAAGTGGCTCCACATGTCACTCTTGCAACTGTTTATATATCATCAACCATTCCTTGTTTCCTCTCTACACCCACGTACGACATACTTTGCAATTGAGAACAAATCTTAATAAAATAATGATACAACAACGAATTTAGACCATTGGATTGATGTTATTAAAGAAGTAGACAAATTCAAACTGCATATCGTCGATGATAGTGCTTCAATTTATTCGAGCTATATATTTAGATTTGATTATATGATATATCACATAAATACTATACTCTTGATCTTAATTATTATCCAAAAGGCCGAGAAAGCCTAGAAAAGTATCTCGTACGTATATAAATATGAAGCACTGACACATAATAAACGCATGCAAGCTTTTTATAAGACAACTGTATCCTTCATATATATATAAAACATGAAACAAGCAGATAAAATATTCATTATAAAAGAAGTCCACCAACAAACCAAGAGAAAGAACATTGAAAAACAAACACACACACACCAGACACAAATTAAAACACAGCCAGACATAAATTTTGACGCATATGTATACACGTACATATGCATACAGTAAAAAGAAAAAAGAAAAAAATAGACTTTCAGCGGTGTTTTACACTTGGCGGCGACGCTATTGTCTCCGCTAAGAGTATTAAAAAAAAAACACCAGCAGAAATTAAGACACATCCATACCTAAATTTTGACGCGTATGTATACATGTACATACGTATACCAAAAAAAAAAGACTTTAAGTCCTTAATGATTTCCAAAGGGATCTGTGCTAATGCGGATAATTTTCCATCAGGTCTGGACTGGGTGAGCCTACTGTTTTCGATTCTATTTGCTAACTGTACTCTGTCTTTACTAGCTGGTCTCTGTTATGTTTTCTGATTGGTAAAAATACACATTAGTTTCAGGTAGGAAAATGTAACGTTATCTTCTAAGTTCTTGGTGTGTGTGTATAATATGGCGTTTATGTTACATATAAGTATGCTATTTGGTGTAATCGACCATACTTGGTCAACTGAGGAAATGTTCCTCCAAGTGTCCTTCTTGCAAATGGTCCTCTACTATTAGAAACACCTATTGTGTTTTATTTGCATTAGTTCTGTATGATTTAATATCTGGACTTAAGCAATATGGTTCATTTTTGGATGTATGAGAAATGCTAAGATAGTAAGTGATCCACCGCGCTGCACTTCGCTACTTAAAGTTATAAGCTTGTTGGACGATCTTAGCTAATGTGGCATAGTTCTTTAACAAATGGCCTCTGTTATCTCTGGTGTTGTGTTTCTTCTTCTCAAAGACAACATCTTTTCACTCTTTCTTTGAGAGTGGATTTGTGTTTTTCTTACTTTTTAGCCTTGGCATACATGTCTTGTGGCTCACATGTTGCATATTGCTGATGTCCTTTCCTATACTTCTACTTGGAAAAAGTAACATTTACTTAAAAACATTATCTGATGTTTAAACTGTCAGTTTTTTATTTAAACATCATTACAAATGATAGTTTATTATTTTTGTCTTGTTCCAGCTAAGAGTGGATGATATTTTGATTAGATGGTTGAAAAGAGCATTGATAATATGGAAAATAGAATTGAAGAGGGAAAGAGGGAGAAAAATAGGGAGATTGGGAGGGAAGGGAGAGGAAAACGATAGATAGACTAGGGAGAGAGTGGCAGAGAGAAAAGAGATTCAACTCATTAGGTTCATCATCGTAGCATACAGATTTTGGCCATATCCTCTTATTTATATACAATACAGATTACGTCCTGAACATAGAAGCCCTCTTATTGATATATGGGAATACTTGTTTTTCATTTTCTCAAGAGGAAGAAAACTTTTGGAAAATACAAACAAAGAATAGGAGATACGCACATTCACTGCTGTTTTTTTTTTTTTTTTGGAGCAAACATTCACTCTGAATTTTGCTGTGGTTGTGATAGAGACTGATTTTATTTTAAGAAAGGTAAAAGAATAAGAGGATAAAAATTAAAAGGATAAATCTTTACTAGATTATGAAATCAGAATCTAATATCATAATATGATAAAGAATAGAGTAAATATTTAATAGAAAAATGAGCCAGAATTTATAACCCATCAGACTATTAAAGCCTAAGAAGAATCTCCCATAATTAGAGAAGTAACTCTCTAATAATTTTCCATATCTATTTCGTACTTTATTGAATAGGCGTAAAGCTAATTTATAGAAATAGATTACAGATAGAGACTCTATTCAAAACTCAAATGCGAAATTCAAATTGCTAACAACCCATGATTCTAGCAACTAACTCCTACTTTGTGGATATCCACTTATTTCTCAACTACTAAGAAGAACAATTAATAATTAATTCCTAAAATCTCTAACTTTCCACAACTTCCATTATCTCACACCAACTAATATAGTACTCTATCAGGTTGTTATCTGTTATTGAAGCATCTGATCGAGTTTTGAGATTGGCAATTTGATCTACTCCACAAGTTTTGGGTTTAATGTGATTGACTCAAAATCTCAAGCTATTGAAATTTTATGCTGTAATATTCTGCTGTTGTAATAAACCTGGAAGTTAACATAGGATCCATGCACGCCTGCTTGAAATTTGGTGTTTGAACTTGAGAGCTTCTTGGCTGATTCCTGTACACATTGTGATTGACTCAAATTTGTTTATGAGTGAATGTTCTGTGAGTTGTTGGCTGTCACAATGCTTTTGGTATTAGAAATCTGAAATTGAGTTTGATTGCTGTCAACCTGTAGCTTGCCCTCATTTGCGTACAAGTTCCCTTTCCAGTGCTATAATACTTTTGGTTTGTTTATAAATTGTTGCAAGAAGCATAGGTATCTCGTGTTTTGGTGTAATGTGGAAGATCATGTTTGAGTTCTGAAGTTTCACCCTTTACTGATCTATTAAGATGTTAAATTTCTGATTGATTTGTTTATGCCAATAGGGAAATTTGTCTGTAGAAGTTTTCATTGGATGTTCGAAGCTGCGACTCAAATAGATTTACATTTAGCTTTTATTAATTTTGTTGTTATAACATGATCAATTGCATATGTTCCAGATGAAGTAAAGGCAATTCCTATATAAAATTAACAGGATGGCAGGATGTTGTAGTGAGCTTCCTTGCAGATGCATGGTGGGAAGGCATCAAAGCCTTCTTTAATAAAACATTCTTCAGTTACATTGCTCTTATATCAGTGGGTTTCTGGATGCACTGCCTTCTTTAGCTCATATTATCTTTTGAGATTTATTTATTTTATAGACAATAGCTTGATTTCTGGTTCCTGAGTTCAAGCTTTATTTGTTTCATATGTTACAAAGTTTGTGATTTTTTTTATTAATTGATTAACTTGTGCCTTAATTTATTCCTTCACAGTGACAATGATGCATAAAATACTGCCTCTTGCCTCCACATGAGCTATCGCACAACATTAGTTCATGATAGTTTAAGCAATTTAGGAGATTTACTGGAGCAAAATATTTTTTTTAAATATATTCATCTTTCAAGTGGATAATTTTTGTCCTCTCTTTAAGGAGATTGAATTACTTTGATGATTGTAAAGAATTGCGTAAATATTTTTGTTTAATATATTATTACTTCTATGTATGCTATATGTTTCAATTTTAGTTATTTCTTATTTTTCCTTGATGTTTTAAATCACATTACTGGTTTTAATGGACAATCTTTAAACCTTGTTTAGAAAATTTAAATATTTGATGTTAATTTTAAAGAATTGTGTTAATATCATTGATAATTAATATATTATTAGTTTAAAATTATTTTTTATCTTTATTAATACGGTACAGATTTTAATTTTAGCTATTTAAATATTTTTTTAAAAAAATTGTAACTTTCTGTGGCGACATTTGTCGCCGTTGATACATGTTTTAGCGGTTACACTTGTCGCCGCCTATACCCCACTTTCAGTGGCAACACTCTTTTTGGCGCATTTTGATGTACTTTCAGCGCTTATTGTCCACTTTCAATGGTAACTTAAAATTGTCGCCACCAAAAGCATGAGTGAAAGTCGCATCAGTAGCGACAATTTGTCTTATTTCATATAATTACAACAGTAGCAAATTAATTTCTATTGGAGCCTAAAAAAATGAAATTTAATTGCAGTCTTGTAGACTTGCAGTGAAATTAATTTATGGAGTAAAAAGAAAAAAATAGTCCTCTTGAAAATAAAGGGAGGAACAACCTGATTTATAAGTGGTGAACGCATCATTAAAGAGTAGGAAAAACACAGTACTGATATTAACATTGTCAATTGATATGTAACCTTTAACTGTAAAAGATACTAGGAAAAACAAAAAGCGAGTGTTAGATGATTTTTTTTTTTTTTTGCGCAAAGTGTTAGATGATTGAGTAGGACCAAAAACTAATCTCTGGGAGAGAAAAGGACGAGAGCAATGAAGAGGAAGATAAAGTGAACTTGAAAAGTGAGGAAGCCATGTTAGGGAATAAGAATAAGAATAATTAATCAGTGTGTATCAGACTCAATAATGAAGAGGCCTTGTTTCAAGTTTGAGATGAAGGTGGTGAAGGTGTATATATATATATGTATATTTATATAGAATGGGGTTCATGGTGACGTCTTTTCATTTGTTGGGATTCAAATTAAAGTGACGCTAGGCTATTTTGATTTTTGAGTGTGTGTTTGTATTGCGTGTGTGTGTGTAAAAAAAATCTGATGTGTTGATTAATTAGGTGGGCCCTTTTGACTGTGTGAAGGGACAACACCGTACCCGCCGCTGGGGTTTTAGACATTGGCGTAAAATATGGCGATTTAGGTTGACTTTGGACTTTAGGAGCTATCCCAAATTTTTTTAAGAATCTGCTACATCTTGTTGTTAATATTAGGTCTGATTTGTTGAGTAAATTATACTATAAGTGAGATTTTATTTTAAATACCAGACATAGTAATATTTATCTGATTTCAAATGACATTCATTTTTCTTTTTTTATCCAATCAATTGTTCTTAATATTTGAATCCTATCACATTGTATATATTCATACATACTCATAGATCAAATTTTTAAAAAAGATATATCGCTATAACTATACATGGGACACGGTTTCGTACATAATATTTAATAAGGTGTAAACATCCGTCATTTGACAATGCATATGGAAGCGCTATGATTTAGGACAATTGCAAACTGAAGCTCATAAGCTACAATTTGCATTTCAGTCATTGGGTTAATATTCATTTGTCATTTCCAGTTTAGTGGTCTAACTTTAAATACTCACAACTAATTCTAGAAAACTTGTATGACGGTGCTCTAAGCTTATAAATTCCTCTTCATGATAAAAATATAATTCTTGATTGATCATGTCCGTAGTAATATAGTTTATTACTTTTCATAACACATGCTATACTCGCCCAATAGACCTGATTAAAGACCAGTTGGAAAGCCACCATTGACCAGTTATGAGACTTTTTTGATATTATTTTCCTTAATTGAGACATTGGTGTCATTTTCCCAATAAGATATTTAGATCATCCTATAATAATTATGTCTGTTATGTTAGGATCATGATTTATATTTTAATTTAATTTATTATTATTTTCTATGGCTATATATGTATGTGTGTGTCTATCTCTCTCTCTCTCTCTCTCTCTATATATATATATATATATATATATATATATATATATATATATATATATCTACATATATGTGTGTACATATATGTGTGTGTGTGTTTTTTGCCCACTATATCTAGCGCTATATAAATAGGGTTAATGTTATAATAATATTTTTATATAATATTAAATCTCAACCATTAAAATCTGTTGTAACGTGGAAACATTAAATGCAAAAGAAATGAAGAGAGAGAGCAATGGAGACACCCCTCTCCTCTCCTGAAGACTTCATGACAGGATATACAAATTTCCAACACTTATACCTTTATTATGATAAAGGACAAGAGGTCTTATTTGGAAGAGGACAAAAAGCAAAAAAACTCAAACTCAAGACACACACACACTCATGAAATCACATCGCTTAACATAGTGAAATCACATCGCTTAACATAGCATGCATATTGCATACACGTAATAATGCTTTAACCGTGGCACTATTTGTTTTATTTATATCATAGTAGTGTCCGTGTGTGTATAGAAAGGGAAGTCGCTTCAGAGATGAAGTTTGATCAGTTTTAACAGTTGTAGAAGCAAAAGCAGGCCCAATTAAATACATTACCATAAAACGGTGCACATGCTCCGTCAAGAGTAAGATCCTCAGTGATGCAAATATTACGACAAGAATCGTCGTTGTGGCATTGCCCGTGAAAATAGCCACTAGGTCTATAACAACGTGCTGCTTCCACATTCTCTACGTATATTAACACAAACAAATGCAAAAAAAGAAAAAACATATTAGAGTTGTATGGCCTCAAAAACTTATATATGTACATTGATTTATCTTCTCACCACTCTATGTGGGACTTAATTAATTAAACATACACTTCAATCTGCTCTTTAAGTGTAAGAGTTATTTAACTAATTCGGATATACTAAAAAATTTAGATAAATTACGTAATTATATAGCAAAAATATGACATAACCTCCCTGCAACATTAGATTATTATAAATATTATAATTAGGTAAATTAATTTATTGGGAAAATAATAAAATATGTGAGATAAAATGGATTGAGATCTTACATTTAAGACCAAAACCAGCCCCCTAACTAGCTAATTTATACATTTAGGACTACTGTATGAGTAGGGTTATATATACAAAAATGTAGATTATGGTAATTAATATACATTGGTAAAATGTGTTGTTAGTTATTACTGAAAATTTTGAAAAGAGGAAATGGCAAAAATTGAAGTGGTTGTTTGGACATGGGTAAAAACTAACCGTAGGGAGAGGAAACCAAGAGAGCAAAGCAGAGGAAGACAATGAAGGAAGACGACTTGAGAAGGGAGGCAGCCATGTCTGGTAATTAAGGTTATAGTATCAGACTTGAGAGAAGCTTGTTTCGATGTCTAATGAGTTGAAGGTGGTGAAGGACTATGAATCCCCATACATATTTATATACAACTGTCTTCATGGGAATCTTCGCCTTTTCATAACAATACGGTTCATTACTTGTCCGTTCTAGAAAAGGTGGAGAACAAGGTAGATCAATTAGATTATTTGTAACAGCTGATGGTTTTGTATTGCTCTAATTAACTCCTATGAAAGTGTCATATATTTAATTTCTGATAGTGGGTTGTCTTAGTTGCTATGTACTTAATTATTATATTCAAGTGTACCACTCTGGTATTAATTATAAGTCCAATTTGGGAAACATTTTGTTCCTTATTATTGGTTTATTTTCAAAGCAATAAATGAGAGTGTTACAATTTTGACCCTATTAAAGGTTGAGAGAGAAGAAATAAGTGAAAAATACACATTCATAAACGAGTGCAAAATTGAAAAAAAAAAAAAATCAATTTAGTCTATATTTATTGAGTTAACTAACTTTCCTTGACATGTGAGAACTAGATAATTTAGACTTGTAAATAAGACTAGAGTGGTATGTGTTATTGAACCTATTTGAAATATAATACGATGTTATAAAATATGTTTAAATAATGTATTTTTTTTTTAAAAAAAAAATATCGAATCAATGGATAAGGCATATTATCTACTATTGAGAATGAAATATTTAAATTATCATCGACTTAAAATTTTAATAGATGTTTCAACGTTAGTCAGAAAGCTAAAAAATGGTTCAAGAGTTGATTAAGGAGAAAAGAGGGCTTGCCTTTTATAATTAATGAATCAAATTTTAATTGTTGTTTACATTTTCTCTCTCTTTGCTTGTTTAACTGTGAAAATTTAATTTGCGGTATTTGTGAAACATGATATAGAGGTGACTTGTATTTTAGACCCCAACAAGACTTGTTAAAGAATTATTCATATTTAGGATCAGAGGTAGTATATATGACTTATTTTCCTTACTTGTGGATTCTGAAGTTCTGAAAAGTGTGACAATATTATGTTTCTCAGGTGCTTTATCATTTTTTTTAAATTTGTCATCATATTTGACTCTCATGCATATAACTTATTTGCTTTTAATGGGATATCTATATCTGTGATGATTCCAAGTTCAAGACAATCTTAATTAAACCTGAAGGCAATGCCTCAGTAATTCCTGGTGAGCCTTAAGAGTCAACTTACCTAAACTTTTTCTTAAAAAAAAGAAGAAAATAACCAGCCCTGTTGTCTCTAAATTTTTATCGTGTGTCTCCGAAGGGATTGTTGTCTCTGAAATCCAAATAATTCAACTTTGAAAGTTCAACTCAGTAATATCAACCGCCAATGCTTTGAACATCATCAATATGATTACATGAATGTAAGAGTCTAAGACCGATGTATTACCCCCATGTATTTAATATAAGATCTAGTTTTGTTGTGTAAATTGTGTCACAAACTAAATATTATATTAAAGACAAGGTAGTATTAAACTTGACAACCTATGGCCCTTATTTATTTTAATTTAATTTTGTTTTTATGCTAATACACGTATCTTTGAATGTTGATTCTTAAACGGCAATTCCTTGTAATTATGTTGTTTTCTGAGTTAGAGGTAAATGTCGAGATCTATGAAAACTAAGATGTTTGTTATATTGGGACCACCAAATTAGTTATCCTGTCTTGGAATATATATATATATATATATCATATTATAGGACTATATATATAGTTAATTATATACACTACTCCCTCCCATTGTTAATATAAGACCAAATTTGGGGAGTTGATATTGGTCCTAAATATAAGACCTATTTCCCATTTTTTTCAATTTTTTTTCCTAATTTACCATTATTGATGTTCCCTCAACAATGATTAAGGAGGAGAGAGTTGGAGGGAATTAAAGAAGATAATTAGGTTATTTTAAAATAAAAATAAAAACATGTCATATTAACTAAATTAACTAACTTCTTTAATCTAATAAAATTAGGTAAATAAGTCATATATATTAAGAAAAGACTTTGGAATCAGATACATAAAATAAATTGTAATATCTTGTTTAGTTAGTTTTAGTTAAAAAGGGCGCAACGGATGTTAAACCTTCCTATCATCTGCAAGAGTATACGAGGAAATAAATATATGTCAGAAATTAAATGGCACAAACCTCCTGTGAATATCCGATAGTACGATCCTGAGTGAGTGAGTATTACATTTTCTGAGGGAAAGGCGGCCAAATGATGCTTAGATAACTTTAATGAAATTTAATTAAGAGTCATCATCACCTAATAAAATATGATTATCATCTTTGTTGTCTATAACCTTCTAATCCAACTTTGAAATTTCCACTTTTTTTAAAAATTAATTACCAGGGCTTCAATGGTAATATAAAAGTCGAAGCGTGATGGATTATTAAAGTTTAACATATAAATATTTATAGACTTGGATGCTTTGAAGGCGGCAACGCCTGTTGGAATCAGTTTTGCCGTTTATCATAGTAATAAGAAAATTGTGTGGATCATCATTACGGTAAGATCTGTACTGTTTAAGTACAATTTTCAACGTAAGAATTGCCACTAATTCATTAAGAGCTAGGATTGGTCTTACAAATAATAACCTCTGTCCTTTTCAGTGTAATTGTGAAGAGAGTGTGCTTCATGTGATCAGAGATTGCGATAGGGCAAGGAATTTTTGGAAAGAAATTTTAAAGTCTAACTATGTTTCCCAGTTTTTTGCAGGTAACTTGCAGGGTTGGCTTAATTGGAACATCAAGCACAAACCAGGCAGGGGAAAGTATCACAATTTCCCTTGGTCAAGAATTTTTGCATTGGGATGCTGGATCCTCTGGACATCCAGATGCAAGGCCCTGTTCCAAGGCGAAGTCTTTTATACCAGGGAGTTGATCCATTTATGTGATTATTTACTGTTGGAAAGTACTGTTAATAATAATTTAAATCATCAAATCTTCCAACTTCACAGGGATGAGGAAAAGTCTTGGACTCCTCCTATGGCGAATGTGGTCCGTATAGACGTTGACGGTTCGGTTCGACATCAATCTCAAGCGGCATGCGGGGGAGTAATCAGAGATTCCCGAGGGAATTGGCTGATGGGATTCTACAAGGCTCTAGGCCTCCAGACGGTTATCGAGGCGGAGCTCTATGCCATTGAGTTTGGGCTAAAGATGGCTCACAGAATGGGGTTTCAGCAGATTCTTTTATATTCGGATTCCCTGGACGCGATTAATATGCTCATGAGAGACGGTGCGTACGCTGACCACCCGCTGAGGGACATCATTGGGAACATCAGAGACCTCCTCTTCCGGGATTGGGACGTGAGGCTTTTTCATACCTCGAGGAACAACATTGCATGTGCTGATTATTTGGCTAGGGAAGGACATAATGCTCCAGCTGACGCAGAGGCGATTCTTATTCCAACTGTTCCAGTGGAGTGCCGCGATATGGCTTTGAGAGACCAATTGGTCTGCCGGGGTTAGTAGTGTACCCTTTGTGTTGTAGTTGGGAGTAGGCTTCATTGGCCTAACTCCTGTTTTATCATTTCAAGCTTCGGCTTGCCATTGTATGCAAAAAAAAAAAAGTACAATTTTCAACAATCTAATTCAAAATTTTGAACTGATGATTTATAAATACAAAAAAAAAAAAAAATCATCTTTTAATTAAAGAATTGACAACTATCTTCATTTTAGATTCTATACATATTAAAATAATTTTCTTCAAAAAATTAAAGTTAAAAAAAGTTAAATTTGGACAGTATAGATTTTGATACTCATAACTCTTATTAGCACCACATCTACTAGCCTCCATTGTGGTTTTCTTACTCTTTCTTTCTCTTCCCTCGCGAAAATAAGAAAAATTTAGGGTTAAGATGCAAAAATGCACATGTGCTTTACTCTGAGAAGTGTCCAACACCAAGTGTTTTTTTATGTGTAAATGTGTACACAAGGTTACAAATTAGGTGCAAAAATACCATTTGATCGTTAAGTTTGACTTTTTTTCTGACTGGACGATGAAGTGGCTTTCAAAGGTTCAAAAGTACACATGTAGTTTGGCCAAAAGAGCACACAACACCAAGTTTTTTTTTCTTTTGTTTAATAATTTTATTTCAATTAATGGAAAATTATTATTTCTCTAGGTATAGTTCCTAGGAGGCCAATTTTTTTCTTCTAATTTATCATTTTGGGAAGGAGGATTTATTCAATGTGTAAAAAGGGTAAAAATTTTATTTCCATAATTTATTTTCTTTTTTTTTAGAAAATCCTTATTAAATTTTCTAATTCTTAATTGATAAATGAGTATTTATGCATTTGAAATTTATATTATAAATAATATATTTACTTAAAAATAATTTTAATTTTTTGAAAAATAAATAGTTAAACAAATAATTCATTTACTTTGAAAATGTCAACTTTATAACTATGAGTTTATAACATTCTTTGATTTACTTTTATTCATCATATAAATAGAAATAACTCATTTAGAGGTGCAAACATTTATATTGCATATTTTTAATGCAATAAAAATTAAATAATATTGTTCGGTTTTGATTGAAAATTATTTAAATAATTTCTAGTTCAATTTGTTAGATCAAAAAATTAAAATTATTTTTAATTTAATATAGTATTTATAATATCAAATTTTAAATGCATAAATACTCATTTATTAATTATTAATTAGAAAATTTAATAAGGATTTTTTTAAATAAAATAAAGTAAAATAAATTAATGAAATAAAAAATTTGGCCTTCCAAGAATTATACCTAGAGAAATAATAATTTTCCTTTAATTGAAATAAAATTATTAAAAAAAAAAAAGGAACTTGGATGGTGTTGGGCGTTTTTTTGGCTAAACCACATATGTATTTTTGCACCTTTGAAAGTCACGTCATCGTCCAGTCAGCAAAAGAAGTCAAACTTAACGGTCAAACGGTATTTTTTTTCACCTAATTTGTAACCACGTGTGCACCTTTGCACTTAAAAAAAAACATTTGGTGTTGGGCGTTCCTCAGGATAAAATACATGTGTATTTTTACACCTTAACCCAAAAATTTAAATATAGTCCACAAGCTGTGAACTTTGACTGTATATTTGGTTGGAGAGAAAATTTGGAAGGAAAGGATACTATGAGGGTAAACTCTCCAAAATTTGGGCGTTCCTCCTATTCATTCATTCTATTTTCTCTTCATTTCTCTCCATCCAAAGATAGCTTGGACACGGCTTCTTATATAATTTTGTTACTCATAAATACTTGAATGATGAGTACTAATATTTTTTGACTGTACAAAATATTTTAAAGTACAGGTTGGGTATTCTATGTATAAAATATATATCTAATACTTAAAAAATAAAAAATAAAATACCCCCCGGCCGGTGGGCCCCACCACCGGCGGCCGCTGGCGATCGGGGTGGGGTGGCCGGTGGTGGGGCCCACCGGAGGGGGTATTTTAGTTTTTTTTTTAAAAAAAACTAAGGGTAAAAGAGTAATTTCACCTAAAACTAAGGGTAAAACGGTAATTTTACCCGCGTTACTATTCACTCCCATCCAAGTTAACGGTCAACGTCTGGTCAACTAACAGCCCGTGGTATTTTTGCTCCCAAAACGTAACCATGTGTGCACTTTTGCTCCAAAAAAAAAACTCGTGATGTTAGGCACTCCTGGGGTAAAGCACATGTGTAAAATTACTCTTTTACCCTAAAAAAAATTTTGTTCCGCCACTATGAAGGTAATGGGGTTCATGATGACGTCTTTTCATTTGTTGGGATTCAAATTAAAGTGACGCGAGGCTATTTTGATTAGTGTGTTTGTGTTGCGCGTGTGTGTGTTTTTTTTATAAAAAAAATCTGATGTGGTGATTAATTAGGAGGGTCCTTTTGACTGTGCGAAGGGACAACACCGTACCCGCGGCTGGGGTTTTAGACACTGGCTTTGGACTTTAGGAGCTATCCCAAATTATTTTAAGAATATGCTACATCTTGTTGTTAATATCAGTGATCGAACCATATTTTTATATGATTTTTCATAGTTAAATGGGGATTCTTAATGTATTTTCTATGACATTATTGCATAATTAAACATTTATTTGAGATATGGACATTTGTATTGAATTAAGTGAAATTAAGGGTAAAATGATCATAATTTATTAACTATTCATGCAAATGATTCCTTGAACTTTTGATGCTACCTTGTGTTTAATTCTACATTGTAGGATGTAACAACCCGACTTTTCTAAAGCAGTATAATTTTTTTTTTTAACATCATTTCAAAATGATCAGAGTAGTGCACCGGAGCGATTGAGTAACTGATATATATATTAAAATACCCATGGTAGCATGTCTTGCTGTTTAAACAGTATGGCAATAACAATACAATCGGATGTAAGGTTAAAGCACAATGAGGAATGTACATAATCGATATGCACGGCGTAACAATACAATGGATGTAAGGTTAAAGCACAATGAGGAATGTACATAATCGATATGCACGGCCGTAACAATACAATGGATGTAAGGTTAAGGCATAATGGATAGTGATACGATCGGATGTATGACATGACAGAGAATAATACAATGGATGTATAATGATAACAAGATAAATCGAGTAATGCACAACAACAGACAATCGTAGTACGTACAAAAGTACAATCGAGTACACACATGACAGAGGAAACACACATATTCATACAATAACCATCAGAGTTAGTGTTACAGTACGCGAACGTACCTTCGTTGACGGATTACGGTATTTCTAGCACGTTTACTAAAATCGTGAAATCTCCAACAACGGCTCGTCGGGCGTAGAACGGCAAAGAAATTAGGATTTCTGACGTCCTATAAGAGTAATATCACTTTCATTAGTGATTTGACATTACGACTGGCATTTTATGTAAAAATTACCATTTTGCCCCTATACCCCTAATTGGCGGAATTTCGCCAGCACTTCGTTACTCTTACTAACTTTCTTCCCAAAATTTCGCCGTAACTTTGACGCCATCTTGATTTTCGAAAACAAAGACTAAAATAGCCCTCCCATATGATATCCAATCATACTTGAAAAATTAAAGGCTATTCTAGCATTACTACCCTTACTACTGAAAGAACTACGAAAGCTTAAGTACCGAAAAACTTACCCAGAGCTTCGCTACATATTTTCCCAGAGCACCTCTCTCTAAAATCCTCTCTCTAGAATCGGTTTTGCTCTTCAAAATGGTGTGAGAAATGAAGAGGAAACTTGGCTATTTATAGAAGAAAATGTGACACTATTCACTACTTTTTCATATCGGATATCGGCCACGGATCGCACTTTGCCACATGTCACGATCCTCACCGGGCCACTTGGCAGCTGACATAATCATTTAAAGCCATGATGTCATGGTGGTGATGTCATCTACTTGTTTGAGAAGTTTCCTACCGATAAGTTCCCGATCGGTACCCGATTCGCGTGATTTCGGAAAAATCTCAAAATTCTGGATTTACAACTTTGAAAACATATTCTCACTTAGTAGAAATGTCCAAGTTAACCTATATTTTGATTCCATATAGGGCTCCAACAGTCCAGTTGAGTCTTTCTCGAAAACGTGTCCAAACGCGTCCTGTCGAAACTTGTTTTCTAAACACCCATCTCTTCGAAAAATTCACTCGAATCCAAATATGTTCATGAAAATTCCCAATTCTTTTCCAAATGTCACAACATAACCTTTTCGTCCTTTTGGCTATCCGGCCTTTTCTCGAATTTCCTATTTCGTCTTATTAGGAAAAAGCACAAACGGCTTCGAATTAACTTCCGCAAGAGTTTAACTAAGATAAAATCCCACCGATTAATATTTTACCTTGACTTTGGGAATCCCATTCCTAGATCTCTAGATAGGATCCGTTTCCTAATTCCCATTTTACTATTCACCCTTTTTCACTTTAATTAATTATATTATATTTTAATTGCAAGTTGCAAACTTATATACATATATATATATATTTTTTGTTTTTCTCTTTTTCCTTTTCATTATTTATTTTTTTTTTTTTTCTCTGCCCTTGATTTTCGTTATTATTATTATTATTATTATTATTATTATTATTATTATTTTTTATTAATTATTTAATTAATTAAATAATTATTTTCACATAATTTTTACAAAATTTCCCTATTGGTCCATTCTTGCATTTAGGCTTAAAAATACCTAAACTCACCTATTTTTCTTCAAAATTTCCAATTAATTAGTAAATATACTTGTTACTAATTTTCAACCACTTTCCACTAATTTTTGAGCTCTACATAATTATTACTGAATTTTCCTTGCTTATGCTTAAGTAATTAGCCCAATATTACTTAATTACTTTCTTATCAATAGTTGATAGTTTTCTTAATTATCAATTTATCACACCTCATTACCTCATGACTTTTACACTGACACATTTGCTTCCATGTGTTCTGTGCTTAGGGACCTATTTGCAAATTCCCAAACGTTTTAGGGACCTAATTGCAAATTATCTAATTTCAAGAGAAATTACCTTAACAACAAGGTAAATTCAATACAAGGTGTTTGAGACCTCATATTCACCTATTTTCAAGAGAAGTTACCCTAAGTCAGATTTTAGGGTATTACATTTCTCCCCCCGTTAAACAAAATTTCGTCCTCGAAATTTGCACCCAACCCACTATACTTTGTACTAACTAGACTCCGTCCTACTCGGACTCTGGGCTATACACGTCGGATCTTCATTTTGTCCGTCAGCTGCTCCTCCTGGTGATTTAGAACTCGTTATAGATTGATTATAAAGTTTTTATCATGTTTTAAGTTGATATATAGTTTTTCCGTGGTGTCAAAACACCGCGTACTTTATATATATTGCTTCCGTGGCGCCCATAACACCGCGTACTTTAGTGTTTTAGCGTTTCCGTGGTGCCCATAACACCGCGTACATAAGTGTTTCCGTGGCACCCATAATACCGCGTACTACACATTCATCATGTCGTACTTTGATATATTATGTTCCCATGGTTCCCATACACCGTGGCAACATAAGATACCTTATACTTAATGATACTATCGTGATTTGTTACTTAAGAAACTTGATAATGATTATCACTATGTTATGTGTGGATTGGTTCGACTTTGAACTACAGAGGTCTTCCCTTTTCTCAACGTAACTCTTCCGTCTGTCCTGTGCTGCTAAGAGTCGTCTCTTAACTACAGCGATTGGTTTGGAATTTCGTTAGTTCTTTCCACCCAACAATGGATACGTAGAAAATGATGATGAGTGGATCTGATCCAGCCTTCAGAAGAGTATGGAAATACGTAATGGTTCCTCTGATAGAAATTTTCAACGTGGGTCACGATCAGATATCGGTCCCACTCGAGGTTATCTACCTCGTCCCCCACCTTGGCCTCTCGCCTCGACTTCGCCTCGACCTCCGGGAGTTCCGCTTCTCTCAGATTTGTCATGTCTCGTTCTTTTTCCTTCGTCAGGGAAAACATTAGATTCAGGAAGACAATGATTAGTCTATCACAGAAGCTATCACACTAGTACTACAAACGAACGGACACTCGCAATATCTCCCTCGTTTAGGGTTTCGTTGCTTCGGTCTACTCAGATACGGGTACGGAATGTCGTATCGGGAGTTCCTTTACATGAGTCAAATACTGCATGTACTTATCTTTATTGGTCTCGGAGTCTCATCTGGCGTGACCTAGCTCCGCGTATGAGCTCTGTGCTAGAATAGAATTAACGTCTAGTACAAACTGGCAGTTATCAGAGTGATGCACCAACAGAGGGTGGTACACCGGTTCAGGATGGTATACCGGTACAGACTGGTACACCTAAATAATGTGGTACACCAACCTTAGGCTATATCAGTACTCATTTTCAAAATATGCTCCAAAATTTTTGAAAAGGCTTAGAACCTAACTCCGTTAACCGAACAGAATGGCCAGGTAAGTGTCTACCATGGGGGCCTCACCGACTTATACGGCGACTGATTGGCTTACCCACGTAAACTAGCCTTGCCTTCGGCACCAAACTGTCCGTAATAACTTAGTCAGATCCATGCCAGACTACCGCTCCGATACCAAATGTAACAACCCGACTTTTCTAAAGCAAGATAATTTTTTTTTAACATCATTTCAAAATGATCGAGTAGTGCACCTGAGCGATTGAGTAACCGATATATATATTAAAATACCCATGGTAGCATGTCTTGTTTGTTTAAACAATGGTACAAGAGTGTTTCAAAAGTATAACGAAAGAAGTCTTCACCGCTACTCCTAGGCGTGCCGCTTGTCCTTCTCCTCGATCCTCGGTCCTCCCGAACTCGACGCTATGTTAAGAGCCGAGATCCAATTTACCACATTGGATCTCGGGTAACTGTTAACCTCATGTTTATATACAACATATATGTACGATGACATTCAAATATCTTGGCAACATTTACTATGATCGACATAGGGAATACATAATCGATATGTATGGCAATAACAATACAATGGATGTAAGGTTAAAGCACAATGAGGAATGTACATAATCGATATGCACGGCGTAACAATACAATCGGATGTAAGGTTAAAGCACAATGAGGAATGTACATAATCGATATGCACGGCGTAACAATACAATCGGATGTAAGGTTAAAGCACAATGAGGAATGTACATAATCGATATGCACGGCCGTAACAATACAATGGATGTAAGGTTAAGGCATAATGGATAGTGATACGATCGGATGTATGACATGACAGAGAATAATACAATCGGATGTATAATGCATAACAAGATACCGAAGTACGTACAAAAGTACAATCAGAGTACACACATGACAGAGGAAACACACATATTCATACAATAACCATCAGAGTTAGTGTTACAGTACGCGAACGTACCTTCGTTGACGGATTACGGTATTTCTAGCACGTTTTGGGCAGCGTAACGGCAGCAAATTAGGATTTCTGACGTCCTATAAGAGTAATATCACTTTCATTAGTGATTTGACATTACGACTAGCATTTTAGGTAAAAATTACCATTTTGCCCCTATACCCCTAATTGGCGGAATTTCGCCAGCACTTCGTTACTCTTACTAACTTTCTTCCCAAAATTTCGCCAGAACTTCGACGCCATCTTGATTTTCGAAAACAAAGACTAAAATAGCCCTCCCATATGATATCCAATCATACTTGAAAAATTAAAGGCTATTCTAGCATTACTACCCTTACTACCGAAAGAACTACGAAAGCTTAAGTACCGAAAACTTACCCAGAGCTTCGCTGCGAATTTCCCAGAGCACCTCTCTCTAAAATCCTCTCTCTAGAATCGGTTTTGCTCTTCAAAATGGTGTGAGAAATGAAGAGGAAACTTGGCTATTTATAGAAGAAAATGTGACACTATTCACTACTTTTTCATATCGGATATCTGCCGATCGCACTTTGCCACATGTCACGATCCTCACCGGGCCACTTGGCAGCTGACATAATCATTTAAAGCCATGATGTCATGGTGGTGATGTCATCTACTTGTTTGAGAAGTTTCCTACCGATAAGTTCCCGATCGGTACCCGATTCGCGTGATTTCGGAAAAATCTCAAAATTCTGGATTTACAACTTTGAAAACATATTCTCACTTAGTAGAAATGTCCAAGTTAACCTATATTTTGATTCCATATAGGGCTCCAACAGTCCAGTTGAGTCTTTCTCGAAAAACGGAAGATAAAATCCCACCGATTAATATTTTACCTTGACTTTGGGAATCCCATTCCTAGATCTCTAGATAGGATCCGTTTCCTAATTCCCATTTTACTATTCACCCTTTTTCACTTTAATTAATTATATTATATTTTAATTGCAAGTTGCAAACTTATATACATATATATATATTTTTTGTTTTTCTCTTTTTCCTTTTCATTATTTATTTTTTTTTTCTCTGCCCTTGATTTTCGTTATTATTATTATTATTATTATTATTTTTTATTAATTATTTAATTAATTAAATAATTATTTTCACATAATTTTTACAAAATTTCCCTATTGGTCCATTCTTGCATTTAGGCTTAAAAATACCTAAACTCACCTATTTTTCTTCAAAATTTCCAATTAATTAGTAAATATACTTGTTACTAATTTTCAACCACTTTCCACTAATTTTTGAGCTCTACATAATTATTACCGAATTTTCCTTGCTTATGCTTAAGTAATTAGCCCAATATTACTTAATTACTTTCTTATCAATAGTTGATAGTTTTCTTAATTATCAATTTATCACACCTCATTACCTCATGACTTTTACACCGACACATTTGCTTCCATGTGTTCTCAGATTATCTATCTACGGGGTATTACGGTCATTTCAATACTTTTTGGGTATTCTTCTACAATTTCTCCAAGTTTGTAACTTAATAAATTACCTAAATTAGGGACAATATCCTTCCCTATTTCAAGTAGATTTTTACTTGTTTCTTTTATAGCTTTCACAGGGTATTTATAACCCATAATGTGCTTAGGGACCTATTTGCAAATTCCCAAACGTTTTAGGGACCTAATTGCAAATTATCTAATTTCAAGAGAAATTACCTTAACAACAAGGTAAATTCAATACAAGGTGTTTGAGACCTCATATTCACCTATTTTCAAGAGAAGTTACCCTAAGTCAGATTTTAGGGTATTACATAGGAATTTTGGAAGAGATTTGAAAAATGTCAGAGAAGGACCAGAACACCAGAATTAATGTCAGAGAAGGCTAAAAGTAGTGTCAGGGAAGGACCATACTTATTGTCAGAGAAGAACCTAAAATAGAGATATTGTCAGAGAGGGACCAAGACGTAAACTCTGCGTTTTTGACAGAATTTTTAGGTCAGCTGCTTCTGATTGATAAAAAGACACCCAGACCCAATAAAAAGGGGCGCCGCGAGACTGAAACCAGAGACCATCATCGTTCTTCTTCCTTCCTCGACCCTCGACCTCCACCATCACTTCGCCCTCGCCGGCGACTTCCTCCTCCACCACGATCGCCGGCGAGTGACCTACTTCCTCCACCAACGTAGACAGCAGAGACACGTTATACACAGAGCTTCAGCGCCGTGGGGCTCGACCTTGAACGGAGTTCTAAACCTTTGACCTTCCTCTCCATCCACCGTCTACCACCATCGTTTTCCTTCTCTGTTGCTGGCATCATACCTTCCCTCACCATCGGTGACCTCAACCTTGGCAGACACCAATTTCACCTCTATTCTTCATTTTTTCAGTTATGCAGTTTGTGTGGTTATTCCAATGAACATGTGTAGCTGATTTTATTTGCTTCTTGGTGGTGGAGATTAACTTGAGTTCAGAGCTTTAAAGGGGAGTTAATTTGTTCGTTCTATTAGTCTAGATTTATATATTTAGGTTGCCTATTTTTAGGAATTATTGTGTATAAATTCTAGAATTTATTGTCTCTGTTAGTTTGATAATTGTAGTTGAGATTGAGTTTTGTAATGTGAAAAATATATGTGTTTTAATTTTCTTGTGGTTGCAATGAGATTATATTAATTATTAGCGTGTTATTGTCTAGTTAATGGGGTTTATTTGTGCCCTTTGAGGGACTGTTATGTACTCAATTTCAAGAAGATTCATGTTGCATTATTCCAATTTTAATTGCACATCAAGTGGTTTTTAACTATTTCTCAAGAGGTAGTGGTTAGCTATGTTTGTAGGAGCTACTATTAATTGAGAATATTGGACTCAAGTGTTATCTTGAGGTTTATCTTAAGACTTGATGAATTCTAACTCCCATAATCTTTTATGAGCAATGAGAGTTATTTCTTCATTACCAAGAACGTTCATCATTCATATTTTCACTTCATCCATTTCATTCACTAATTCACCATTTTATAAAGAAAATACCAAAAATAATAGTTTAACATTTAATTAAATTACATTATTCTTTAGTTTATTAGTTTGAAAATACAAAAACCATTTTCCCTTGTTTTATTGCATTTGCATGACATTTAGATTACTTAGGATTTAATAAAAGGCTCCTCGAGAGAGAGAACGATTCTAGGTTTGCCTATACGCAATCCTTAGTTATTTTTTATTGTGGACCCTAAGGCTAAAGACAAAAAAGCCCTAATCAATTAGGTCTGATTTGTAGTGTAAATTATACTATAGTGAGATTTTATTGAGATAGTAATATTTATCTGATTTCACATGACATTCATTTTTCCTTTTTTATCCAATCGATTTTTCTTAATATTTGAATCCTATCACATTATATATATTCATACATACTCACACATCAAATTTTTTTTAAAAAAAGATATATCGCTTTATTTTTTTAATTAAAAATTTAACATTCTATGTACTTTTCATAGATTTTTGCACTTTTTTTGGTAAATTAACGTCTTTTTTAAAGTTATTTATTTCATTATTACATAATTATATATGCATTGTTTCCCTCCTATTATAAAATTATTACTGATAAATACTCCTAAAGTTATATATAATTACGCTTATCTGAATCCCTCAACAAGCAGCGCCCCCCAAAAAAAATGTAACATGTTTTTTCTGATTATATTTTCCTCTTGCCAACATCATATCCTAAATTAAAACAACGAATATGGGTGATGAACGAAATTATAACTTTGAAAATGGCAGATTAGTTTATATAATATGGATGATGTGAAGGGATGATAACAATATGTTTCAATTTCTTATAATATTTTCTTTTTGACGAATTTCAATATGTTTTTCTTAACCAATTGAACATATACATTATTCTAATGCCAAACATTGAAAGCTTTCGTCTGTACTATATAATAATCAGAGTAGCAACAGTATGGCTTTTGGTTGAATGGGTTAAATGAATTAACTATACATGCGACACGGTTTCGTCTGTAGTATATAATACTTCCTCCGGTCTTAATTATAAGATAATATTTGAGAGTTGGATTTGGTACTAATTATAGGACAACATTTTAATTTTTGTCAATTTCTTCCTAAAATACCCCTATTTTATTCTCTCAAGTGTATTTGGTTTTTGGTGAGTATGTATGTGGATGCGTAGACTCTTCTGGTCAGTAAAACTTTAAAATTGTTGGATTTTAATTTATTTATTGATCAGCTGACATTAATTTGTCAATACACACACAAATATATATATTTGTGTGTGTGTCTGTGTATATATGTATGTATATATGTGTGTGTCTACACACAAATATATATAGACACACACACACACTCACAGATACATATGTGTGTGTGTGTATTTATATGTATTTGTGTGTGTGTGTGTGTGTACTCACAGATACATATGTGTGTGTGTGTGTGTATTTATATGTATTTGTGTGTGTGTGTGTGTGTCTGTGTCTGTGTCTGTGTCTGTGTCTGTGTGTTTGTGTGTGTGTGTATTTATATGTGTGTGTGTGTGTGTGTATTTATATGTGTGTGTGTGTGTGTAATACCCTAAAATTTGAATTAGGGATATCTTATTGTCTAAGGTAG
This sequence comes from Acacia pycnantha, assembly GCA_025563575.1. Classification (NCBI taxonomy): domain Eukaryota; kingdom Viridiplantae; phylum Streptophyta; class Magnoliopsida; order Fabales; family Fabaceae; genus Acacia; species Acacia pycnantha. The sequence goes on along the minus strand of JAMWYP010000242.1, from coordinate 351,808 downwards.
TTTCTAATGAAATTAGAGGGATTAAAGGGCCAAAATTACTAAAATGCCCTTATGAGGTATTAAGAGGCTTAAAAATGTATTTTAGGGTTATATAATGCCCTGAAAATGTTGTGATAAATTCCAAAAGGCAACAAGATAATTATTAAAAATTAGAAAGTATGTTGTCTCTAATTTAGACAATTTTTGGGATTTATTTCCCTGGAAAATGGTGAGGGAAAAATTAAAAAGTATTCCGGGATCATTGTTGACCCCGTGATTTTTAATATTTTATGTAAAGCATAAAATATCAATGTAAGTCCAAGTGTTGTGAGGAAATAATTATTTGTTGATAAGAAAATTATCAACAATTAGTGGGGGATTAATTAAGTAATTATTGGCTAATTACTTAAGCTTGAGCAAAGGAAAATCCTTCCGTTATAGTCCTTTACTTTTGAAAATTCTCGGTTATTGAACCGCTTCTGTAATTAGCCTGTGGGCATTTTAAATATATATGTCAGTTACTCTTCCGCTCCGATGCTCTACTCTGATGGAAAAAATTTATACTGCTTGTGAAAACGGGATGTTACATTTTTTGTATCAGAGCAGTAGTCCTGGCATGAATTTAACGAAGTTATTACGGACAGTTTGGTGCCGAAGGCAATGCTAGTCTACGTGGGTGTGCCAATCAGTCGCCGTGAACTCGGTGAGGCCCCCATGGTAGACACTTACCTGGCCATTCTGTTCGGTTAACGGAGTTAGGTTCTAAGCCTTTTCAAAAATTTGGAGCATATTTTGAAAATGAGTACTGATATAGCCCAAGGTCGGTGTACCACCTCATTTCGGTGTACTGGTTTGAACCGGTATACCATTCTGAACCGGTGTACCACTTTCTGTCGGTACATCAATTCTGATAATCCTGATATCAGTTTCTGATAACCCTGATATCAGTCTCCGATAATTCTGATATCAGCCTCCGATACTTCTGATAACCTTGATATCAGTTCCATACCCGTTTCTGAAAAGAACGAGACATGGCGAATGTAAGAGGGGCAGGAGCTCCCAGAGGCCGAAGCAGGAGCCGAGGTAGAAGAGGAGGCAGACAACCTCCATAACGCGTTCCACGTTTCTTAGTTGCTACAAATCCGACCGCAATCGTGTCATTGAGTATGAGGTATCTTGTGTTGCCATGGTGACATGTATGATATTTTGTGTTGTCATGGTGTATGGGCGCATGGAGACATTTTGGTATCTGTGGCGTTGACCGCGGTGTATGGGCGCCTCGGGAGACACTATATACCAAAGTACGAAATGACAAGATCTTTGCAGTCGGGCTGGAGTATATTCTCGATTGAACGACGTGGAAGTAATCCGATAGGATAAAGATCCGAAGTATATGGACCGGAGTCTAGTTAGTAAAAGGCTAGGTGGTATAGTGATAAGTAGATATTTTATAATTAAATAAGGGTAGATTCTGGGATATATTGGATTGAATTTATTGATATTTTGTACTTATTTAATTATCTTTATGTACTTATCTATCTTTTAACTAAATATAGGATAAAATGATATTATAACAGAAAATCTATTGAAATCTTATTTTATTGTGCAGGAGAGATTATGAGATCTAAGGGATACAACAAATTAAATTGAAAAGATATAATATTATATATTGTTATATTATATATATTATATTATAATATAATATATCATAACCGAATGGAGAGGAAAAAAACGGACCTGCATGAAGACAAAGATCTTGGATGATTCAAAAGATAGAGACGTGTTGGACTTGCAACAAAAAGAGAAAAGCCGAGAAGTAATATATATTGGAGACGAGACGCACGGCACAGGGGGAACCAAAATCGGAGAATTGAAGAAAGACGCAGAAATTGAAGACGAACGAAATAACACGCGAACGAAGACGCAGCAACGCGAATAAAAAACTAAACGGACGACGCGAAGAAACAATTCAGAAATTACACAGAGCCGGGACGCAGTGGAGAACAAGAACGACACAAAAGGAGAGTTCTGATTTTTCATCTATTTTATTTTGTTAACCTAGCCATGCTTGGCTAGTTTTCGTTAGTAGTTAGGGCGATGATGAACCCTATGTGAATTTAAAGTATTTATTTGGATTCTTATTTGATTATTATTTTCTTGACTGAATGGATTACTTGTGCTTAACGCTTTCTTAAAAGAATGATCGCCTTTTAGATTGTTTATAGGTTAGTGTATGACAATAGAGATGTTGATAAAATCAACTAGAACCGTTAATTCATCGTAGAATTGCATGACCTAGACATAGGCTTACGAGTTTATGCGATCGCATAATTCTGGTAAACAAATTGATCTTTCCAACAATACTAAGACATTAGGTTGTTTTCAAAGATAACGGACTAATGTAGCATCAAGACATTGGACTTAGTCTAACTTTAGAGAATTGATCGTCAATCATAGGAATAATAATTTGTTAGGGATTCAATTCAAATACTTGGAGGAGCATAGGGGGATTCTCATCCCTAACTGCGTTTTTCTTGATTAGAGTATCTTTTCCATCTTGAAATTCTTAATTCTTAATTCTTATTCTTTAGTTAATTCTTTAAATTCTGGTTGGTTACAACTCACCTCATATCACTCTATTTATCCAACTAAATCTAAAATAACGAATTAGTGATTGAAGTACTATTCCGTGGGACGATCTTTTTCTCATTACTTTATTACTTGTAACGACCAGTGCACTTGCCGAAGTCGCTATCAAGTTTTTGGCGCCGTTGCCGGGGAATAGTTTTATTTCAACACTAAGAGTAGTTATTGAAACTCTAGATTGGATTTTTCTTTTGTTATCCTACTCTGTTTATGCGAGGTACCACCGACGTAAATTCGCTGCAGTTTGATCCTCGAAATTGAAAAGACAGCAAGGAGAAACCGGAAACTTGCTAAACAGAGAAAATGAAAGGCTAGTAGCTCTAGTACTGAGACTGAACCGGTTATAATGGCAGAAAATGTTACGAGATCCTCCTCCACCTCCTCCAAAAAGACCATGGGCGATTACATGACGCTTAATCCCGCCAGGGCTGCAACTAGCATTGTCAATCCCGCCGTGAATGTGAATAATTTTGAAATCAAGCCATCCCTCATAAGCTTGGTTCAACAACGCTCTTTTAGTGGGAGTGATTTAGAGGATCCTAATCAGATATTGAGACTTTTCTCGCAGATTTGTGATACCATCAAGATGAATGGGGTTTCGGAGAGGCTATTCGTGTGAGACTGTTTCCTTTCTTTTGACGGGAAAGCAGGAGCTTGGCTTCGTTCTTGTCCTAATGGAAGTCTCTCCACTTGGGACATTATTACCACAAAGTTCCTTGAGAAATTTTTCCTTCTTCTAAGTATACAAAGTCGCTCTCAGACATCAATTGCTTTACTCAAGGCAATGGGAAATCATATTGTGAAGCGTGGGCAAGATTCAAGGAGTTGCTTAGGAAGTGCCCACAACATGAGCCGCAAGACTATGATCGGTGAGAATATTCTTCAATGGGATGCTTCCGTCCTCTAGGATGATGATTAATGCCGCAGCAGAAGTACACTAAAAATAAAACTCCCGAAGAATCATTGGAGTTGTTTGAAGCTATGGGGTCCTTTGAGAATGAAACTGTTATTCCACAACCAAAGAGGGAGTTCTTCACTAGACTCTTACAATACAATATTGGCCCACAATGAGACCATTGCCCAACAAAACAAGGTGATCCAACAAAGAATTAGCTTCCATCACTAAACATCTTGCCTCTTCTCGTATCATCCATCACTTCTCGGCCTCCTTTGCTTTGTGATTTTTGCAAAGGGAACACGCTAATGGAGATTGTGCAGCATTCATTACTAGAGAAACAAATGAGGTTAATTACATGGGTGATCCTCCTAGGAATCGCTTTAATCGTATACCAACACATACAATCCTGGCCGGAAATCTCACCCAAACTTTTCCTATAAACCCCAAGCAAAGACCTCGCCAGTTCCACCAAACCACCACTACCGATCCGGAAAAGGCTTTGACACGCTTGACTCTTACCACTACCGAATACATACAGGGTCGAAGCTTTCCAGAATGAAACAAAGTCTTCTCTCAAAAATCAGGAGGCTTCGATCCGAATTTGGAGAATCGATTGGTCACTATCAAAGCAAATAGCAGAGAGAAGCCAAGGGTCCTTCCCTAGTGATACCGTAGTCAATCCAAAGGAGCATTGTAAGGCCATAACTACAAGGAGTGGTATAGTGGTTCAGCCGGTTGAGAAATCTGTTCCGATGAAGGACAGGTCTGAGAAAGGGGAGGAAGAGGTTGAGAAATGTAATGTGCAGCAGGTTCCAAAGGAGATAGCTACAAAGAAGTCTCCTACTCCTTCTTATGCGAAACCTCCTTATCCCCAAAGGTTCAAACAACATATTCAAAAGCAACAGTACGCCAGGTTCTGGGATATTTTTAAGAATTACAAATTAACATTCCTTTTGCAGAAGCTCTTGAAAATATGCCTAATTATGCAAAGTTCATGAAAGAGTTGCTCTCCAAGAAGCATAAGTTGCAAGAGGCAGAAACAGTAGCATTGACTCAGCAGTGTAGTGCCATCATTCAAACTAAGTTGCCACCAAAGCTTAAAGATCCGGGCAACTTTAGCATTCCTTGTGCAATAGGGAATGTCAATATGGGCAGAGCACTTTGTGATCTAGGAGCTAGTATTAATTTAATGCCCTTATCTGTTTCAGAAGCTCTCGGATTAAAGAGATGAAGCCTACTATGATGTCATTACAGTTGGCGGATAGGTCCATTAAGAAGCTAGAAGGTGTCATTGAGGATGTGCTTGTGAAAGTGGACAAATTCATCTTCCCGGTGGATTTTGTGGTTCTTAATATGGAGGAAGATGCTGAAATTCCTTTACTTTTGGGAAGACCCTTCTTGGCTACTGCTAGAGCGGTAATTGATGTAGCTGCAGGAAAATGGAGTTTCAAATGAATGATGAGAAAGTCACTTACAATGTGTTTCAACCCATGAAATACCCAGCTGATAATAGTGACTGCTTCAAAATTGACGTGGTTGATGAGGCCATTCAAGAAGTTTTTCAAGAAGGTTCGGATGAGCCTATGGAGGATGATCTTGCTCAATTATTACAAGTGGAAAAAGAGGTTTCTGCAAAGGAGAATTCTGATTTACAGGTTGAGGAGTGAAGAAGAAAGATTATGATGTGCCACATGTTACTCCTAAGGTGGAACTAAAGGAGCTCCCTTCTAATCTGAAGTATGTTTTTCTAGGGAAGGATGACACTTATCCCGTTATTGTTAGCGCTGAGTTGTCCCCTACTGACGAAGAGAAGTTGCTGAAAGTTTTGACTACCCACAAGACTGTCATAGGGTGGTCTATATCTGATTTAAAGGGGATTAGTCCTTCATTTTGCACTCATAAAATTCTTATGGAGGACCATGTGAAACCAGTAAGGCAGCCCCAGAGGAAACTTAACCCGACTATGAAGGAAGTGGTGAGAAAGGAGGTGGTGAAACTGATAGATGCAGGCTGGAGAATGTGTGTGGATTGTAGGAGGTTGAATGATGCTACTCGCAAGGACCACTTTCATTTGCCATTCAAGAAAATAACCAAGAGATGGCATGACAGGAGGATTCTTCCAAAAGAGTTTCATCCGGGACAACAGAGATTGAAGCCTTACCATGGTGGAGACATTGACAGAGGAGGAACCTCCGTGGCACTGGAAGTTGAGAATTAAGGTGACATCCGTCAGGCTCGCGACGGTAAACAAGCGCTGATTGGGAGGCAACCCAATAAGTTTTTCTTGCAGTTATTATTATTATTATTTTGTTTTTTTTTTTCTTTCATTTTTCTAGGTTTAAAGATGATCACTCCTCTTGTTGTTGCCAAGTCTCGCGTGTGCACTCGCTCCTCTCTAAAAATTTGAAACATCATGGATGGTACCGGATGAAGAACTCCACATCGGAGTTAGAGACCTAAACCAGGGAGTACTAGTTTCTTTCCCTCTTTATATTTTTGCAACATTGAGGGCAATGCTTGATTTAAGTGTGGGGAGGGATATGATTTCCTTGGTTATGCTTGTCCTAATGCAATTGAAAACATTGAAAATATTTTTTTTGAAATTGACCTTAACTTTGAGTTTTCCCCATCTTAGTGAATATTATCAAGTCAAAAATTAAAATAGAAAATAATGTTTCAATTAAGTCTCTAAGCCCTGAATTTTTGTAGCAGTCTTGAGATAGACTATGAGAATAGGGAATAGTTTGTAATAGGATCAACAGATTACTAGTTTTTGAATATTTTGCTACATGATTTCTTTAGAAAATTAGATGATGACCTTGCTAGCTAAGTAAACCTTTTGTTCAGGGAAATGACTAAAAAAAAACAACTCCGCTTACATCCCTAGACTTGACTTAGTAACCGGTGCTGCATCACCCATGTGCAGGGTCGCGTAAAACGGTAAAGTCCAAGAGAGTTATGAGTTGGGCTAAAAGCCTCTTGAGGTGCCTGTTGGAGTAACTGAGTAACCGGTGCTGCATCACCCATGTGCAGGGTCGCGTCAAAAGGGGACCTACAACGACTCAAGACACAAAAAAAAAAAAGGAATGTGTCATTTCTTACCTGAGGACCCTTATTAAATTAAAGAGTAAATACCCTTTTTGGTCCCTGAAATAACACGCGCTACCCATTTTGGTCCCTGAGTAAAAAAATGTCATTTTTAGTCCTTAAACAGTAAAGAAAATGTCAATTTTAGTCCTTTTAGTCATTTTTTGTGGGCATTTTAATCCCTCACAAATTCCCAAAAAATCATTTTTAGTCCCTAGAAAGGACCGAAATGACATTTTTTTTACTCAGGGACCAAAATGGGTAGAGCGTGTTTTTCCAGGGACCTAAAAGGGTATTTACTCTAAATTAAATGAAAAGCTTGGTTTAGTGGGAGCATTTGAATTTTTCTGAAAAAAAATTAAGTAGCATAATATTCGTCTACTAATCTTATTGTTGATCTTATTATTCACTGATCCTTTGATTATGGGATGTTAAGAGATTATTATAATTGTTTAAGGCTATTGACTTAGTGACCTATTCTTATAAGACATTAACTTAAATAAGATTTGATGATATGATCTAAGTGTGGTGGTTTATTGCTCTCTGTTTAGGAATTCCATATGCAATGTTCCTTTCAGATAATTAATTCTCTTTCTTTTGCTTGAGGACAAGCAAAGATTTAAGTGTGGGAGAGTTTGATAAGTAGATATTTTATAATTAAATAAGGGTAGATTCTGAGATATATTGGATTGAATTTATTGATATTTTGTACTTATTTAATTATCTTTATGTACTTATCTATCTTTTAACTAAATATAGGATAAAATGATATTATAACAGAAAATCTGTTGATATCCTATTTTATTGTGCTGGAGAGATTATGAGATCTAAGGGATACAACAAATTAAATTGAAAAGATATAATATTATATATTGTTATATTATATATATTATATTATAATATAATATATCATAACCGAATGGAGAGGAAAAAACGGACCTGCATGAAGACAAAGATCTTGGATGATTCAAAAGATAGAGACGTGTTGGACCTGCAACAAAAAGAGAAAAGCCGAGAAGTAATATATATTGGAGACAAGACGCACGGCACAGGGGGAACCAAAATCGGAGAATTGAAGAAAGACGCAGAAATTGAAGACGAACGAAATAACACGCGAACGAAGACGCAGCAACGCGAATAAAAAACTAAACGGACGACGCGAAGAAACAATTCAGAAATTACACAGAGCCGGGACGCAGTGGAGAACAAGAACGACACAAAAGGAGTAGTTCTGATTTTTCATCTATTTTATTTTGTTAACCTAGCCATGTTTGGCTAGTTTTCATTAGTAGTTAGGGCGAGGATGAAACCTATGTGAATTTAAAGTATTTATTTGGATTCTTATTTGATTATTGTTTTCTTGACTGAATGTATTACATGTGCTTAACGCTTTCTTAAAAGAGTGATCGCCTTTTAGATTGTTTATAGGTTAGTGTATGACAATAGAGATGTTGGTACAATTAACTAGAACCGTTAATTCATCGTAGAATTGTATGACCTAGACATAGGCTTACGAGTTTATGCGATCGCATAATTCTGGTAAACAAATTGATCTTTCCAACAATACTAAGACATTAGGTTGTTTTCAAAGATAACGGACGAATGTAGCATCAAGACATTGGGACTTAGTCTAACTTTAGAGAATTGATCGTCAATCATAGGAATAATAATTTGTTAGGGATTCAATTCAAATACTTAGCATAGGGGGATTCTCATCCCTAACTGCGTTTTTCTTGATTAGAGTATCTTTTCCATCTTAAAATTCTTAATTCTTAATTCTTATTCTTTAGTTAATTCTTTAAATTTTGGTTGGTTACAACTCACCTCATATCACTCTATTTATCCAACTAAATCTAAAATAACGAATTAGTGATTGGAGTACTATTCCTCGTGGGACGATCTTTTTCTCACTACTTTATTACTTGTAACGATCGGTGCACTTGCCGAAGTCGCTATCATATAGCATAAATTTCGATGACGAAATTTTATTTAACGGGGGAGAAATGTAATACCCTAAAATTTGAATTAGGGATATCTTATTGTCTAAGGTAGTTTCTAATGAAATTAGAGGGATTAAAGGGCCAAAATTACTAAAATGCCCTTGTGAGGTATTAAGAGGCTTAAAAATGTATTTTAGGGTTATATAATGCCCTGAAAATATTGTGATAAATTCCAAAAGGCAACAAGATAATTATTAAAAATTAGAAAGTATGTTGTCTCTAATTTAGACAATTTTTGGGATTTATTTCCCTGGAAAATGGTGAGGGAAAAATTAAAAAGTATTCTGGGATCATTGTTGACCCCGTAATTTTTAATATTTTATGTAAAGCATAAAATATCAATGTAAGTCCAAGTGTTGTGAGGAAATAATTATTTGTTGATAAGAAAATTATCAACAATTAGTGGGGGATTAATTAAGTAATTATTGGCTAATTACTTAAGCTTGAGCAAAGGAAAATCCAAAGATAATTATGTAAAACCCTATAATTAGTGGTTTATGGCTAAAATTAGCATAAAATATATTTTCTAATTAATTGGAAAATATGAAGAAAAATTGGTGAGATTTAGTAATTTTAAGCCTAAATACAAGTATGGGCCAATAGGAAAATTTTGTAAAAAAATTATGTAAAAAAAATTATTAAATTATATAATAATTAATTAAAGAATAAAATAAAAATATATATATAATTGGTGTGTGTGTGCCGACATCTAGTGGGGAAAAAGGAAAAGAAATAGTGATTAATAAATGGTGGAGTGTAACATATAAACACTTGATTAAAAATTAATTAAAGTAAAAAGTAAAAAGGTAAATAAACACCGATAGGAATTGGATCCTGAATGGAAAACCATGAACAAAGTTTCTAAAGTCAGTAAAGAATATGAAAGAGTTGATTTTTATCTTGAAATAGACTGTTCCAGAAGTTAATTCCGAGATCGGTGGAGCAATTTGATAATAAGACGAAATAGGGTAATCTGTGAAAAAGGCAGATAGTCACAGATTTAGAATTTGAAGAAAATAAATTATAACTCAACATCTGGGGATGAGTTTATGATTATCTGAACATATTTGGAATCAGTGAAATTTTGTCCCGAAGTTGGTAATTCCGGAACCGGATTCCGTAATCGAGCACGTTTTTCGAGAAACTTTAGCAGGACCATTGGAACCCTGTATGGAATCAAAAAGTTATTTAGCCCGGACATTTCTAATCACTACAAAAAAAATTGATTTTTGCTACGGAAAAAATCCGTAGCAAATTCCGTAGCAAATCGATTTTGCTACGGAAAAATGCCAAAATTCCGTAGCAAAATCGATTTGCTACGGATTTTTTCCGTAGCAAAAAACCCCGTAGCAATTTGCTACGGATTTTGAAAATCCGTAGCAAATTGCTACGGATTTAAAATTCCGTAGCAAAATTTGCTACGGATTTTTCCGTAGCAAATTGCTACGGATTTTAAATTCCGTAGCAATTTTTGCTACGGATTTTTTTTCCGTAGCAAATTTTGCTACGGAATTTTAAATCCGTAGCAATTTGCTATAGAAATGGTTTCCGTAGCAAAATTATTAAATTTTTTTTTAAATTTTTTGAATCTTTTTAAATTTAAATTTTTTTAATTGTTTTATTTTTTTAATTTTTTTTTTCTTGAAAATTTAATGCAAAAGTATCATGAATATAATAAAAAGAGTTTAAATAGAGAAAACAAAATATATATAATAATGTTGTAAGGAACAAATACTAAAAAGTAGTCTAAACATCAGCATTGTGATCATCATCATCATCACCCGCATGTTCATCATCACCAGGAGCCGACCCCGAACCCTTTGGTGTCATTAGAGACAGGAGTTGAACCTGCATCTGTCTCATCATCTCCGCTTGCTGATCCATCTGATGTCGCATCCTCTCCCGTTCCTGTTGCATCGCAAGCTCCATCCTCTCCCGTTCCTGATTCATTGCCTGCTCCATCCTCTCCCGTTCCTGAAGCATCTCCTGCCTCATGATGTCCTGTTGCTGACTCATCTGTGTTGCTTGCTGCTCCACCAACGCTTTCATCTTCTTCAGCTCATCTGCAAATACATTATGAAGTACATTTATTATTTGTACTTCATTTGAATAGACAAGAGAATGAAAATTATCAATATGAAATGTATTACGTGTACCGGAGAAACACCTTCATCTTTGGATGAGGAGCGCTTTGATTGCTTGGTCGGCCACACAGAGGCACCATATCCAAAGACTCTCCCTTTCTTGTTAAATCCGCCTGCGGCCTCAAAGAACAGACTCTCATTGTCGGACTGAGAGGATGCGGGGTCAGACCCAAGCTGCGACCCTCTCTCCTGCGACAGCTTCTGAAAGGTTTCCTACAAGCACAAAAATACATAGCTTATTAGACATGTAAAATAAAATAAATATGGTGGTGCATAAAACAAGTAATAAAGGCAATAAATGTCTAACCGCTACTTGCGCGCCTTTTGGTTAATCCATTGTCTCTCACTCCCTTCGATCGCCGGGAATGGGTCCGCTCAAAGGTAGCCCACTCAATTGATCCTTCAGAACTTCCCGAGACTCTACCCGCAAACGCGGATGATAACCTTAATTAATTACTTCAAAGTATAAAATATCAAATACCTAAATAGAAAATAGAGTGTACTTACAATTTTCCGTCGATGCTTACTAATAGGAATGCAACACAAATATGACGGTCCTTCCATTTTGGCTCTGTTTTGCTTATTTTTCGTGCTCATGTTTTGAAACTGTTCATTTGTGGCCCAATTCTGCAATAATTCGTCTACAGTGTCCTGGGGAATCCAGTCTTTCTTGCCTCTTTTATTTCTCAAGCCGTAAAGCTTTTGACGCAAATATCGGCCTCCATTATGATTATAATTTGCTTTCGCCCGCACGATGTTCGAGCAACGTCATATGTTTGGCGAAAATCAATAACGAACCATTAGTGCTCCAAATTTTTAAAGTACTTAATTAAATAACCATAAAACAAAAAACTTACCAAGAACTCATCGAACCAAGCATCTCGAGTAGTGCTAGGAATGTCTGTCCACTTGGCCCAAGGATGGTTGTAATTGCGGAATAATTGGGCCGAGATGAAGTCCCTTACCTCATTATGAGGCTCAAATCTGATGAGAGATGACATCATGCAAATATTACCATACAAACCATTTACATAGAGAAAATTGTAACATTACGGTAACTTGGCATGACTTACCCGACGCCGTCGGGACGGATCCAAAGCTTCCGTGTCGAAGGATCTCTGGAGCCCAGTTGGTGGATCGGAGGAACTACCTTCTTCCCCAACGTGGCTATGAGGCGACGCATTGTGCTAAGGAAGGAATGTGAAGTATTGAAGATAAACATATGTAAATCATATGTAACTAAACTTATGTAAATCAATCGAAATTATATTGTAAACCCGTGATCCCCCTTGCCGTGGATCGGTGGGGGTAGACGGTGATGACGACATATACAATGACGGTGATGACGACATATACGGCGACGGTGAAGATGACAAATATGTAGACGGTGAAGATGACATATCAAAGGATGGCATATCTCGGGAAAGCGCTGGACCCTCTACCTCCATAAGGAGCGAGATGACGTCGCCCTACCCCTCGATAGGACGGGGTTGGGCTCGACCACTACCCCATCCACTACCCGAACGTCCTCCTAGATGCTCCATCTCTAAACACTTATAGACATAATGTCAAAAATATATAACAATAAGATATTTAGTTAATATGACAAGAGCGCATTAACAAAGTATGTAGTATAACAGATCATCACAAACAAAGAACTAACGAAATCAATCGGACGATTCTTCTTCATCAACATTTGCTTGCACGTCTTCCTCTGAGGAGGTCTCATAGTCGTCGAACTCCGATTCACTATCAGAGTAAATCACTTCTGCCTCATCGTCTGATTCCTCATCGTCAATTTGTATAGGAATTAATTCTAACCCCGCAGCAGAATCAAATAGATTGCTTGGTACTTCGTCATCGAAGATGTTTACGGGAGTACATGTTCCACATCAGCTTGGAACGGTTCAGCCATACCGTCATTTGATTCCGGCTCTTTCGACTTTGGCATAATATTTCGTGCTTTGGTTTTAATAACTCCCCTCCAGCCTTGGCGGGATGTGGGGTATGATGTATAGTAAACTTGTTCCGCCTGTTGAGCAAGGATGAATGGATCATAACCAACCGTATATCTCATTGTCCAGTGGATCTCAATATTTCCATGTTTGTCCATTTTTGTCCCACGCGGACTGTTATCAAACCACTCACATTTGAAAAGGGTCACTACCTTGTCCCACTGGTAACTCAGTTGAATTATGTCAACTAACTTCCCGTAGTAGTCAGTCTCCACCCCATCAACTTTGTCACCTCGACAACATACACCATAATTACAACATAGTGTACCGCATTCGCCTCGACGCTTGAAAACCGATACCCATTGATTATGTATTTCTTGCATCGGGTAACACTAATTGCAGCTCCATAGGACAAACTCCACGCAACTTCATTGGGATCTGATGGATTTTCCACGAAGTAGGATCGAAGCCATTTTTGAAACTCAGAGTTCGTGAATTGGTCAACTTCGGATTCTGACATTGAAGGATTTGCCGATCGAACCGAATTAGAGAAGTAACTGTAAGAGGAAAAAAATGCTCTTAATACTGGAATTCTTACCGTAACAGAAAAAAGAAAAGAAATCTTACTTTAAATACTGTGCGGCCTCTTCACAGTTGTTTAGAATGTACCACTCCGCTACTCGCTTATCTCTTCCGTCAAGAGTTGACCTCGAACGTTTTCCCACGACTCGCCCTGGAAAATTAAATATTGATTTTTGATCCCTCGTATCACCAACATCATCGTTGCGAGGTACCCCTCTCCATATTGACATCATTTCGGGGGATAATAGTATGACGCAAATTTTGCGGCCTCTTCGACTAGATATGCCTCGTGATAGATCCTTCAACGTACCTTGGATTTTGATCTTTTGCTTAAGTGTGCGTAAAACCTACAATGGAATATCGAGGGTATTTATAAACTAAAGTATCGTGTCGGTCAATTATTAACAATAGCGATAGAAATATATATATTACCTCTCAAACGGATACATCCATCTATATTGTTGCGGGCCTCCCACCTTTGCTTCGTAGGCCAAGTGAACGGGCAAATGTTCCATTGAGTCAAACAAGCTAGGAGGAAACACCATCTCTAACTTGTATAGCTTTATGGGCATGCTCGCCTCCAGGTGCCGTAACTTTTCAACATTAAGCTCAGAAGCACAAATTTCTCTAAAGAACATGGAAAATTCCGTCAAAATAGACCATATATGCTTCGGAAGTGCTTTGAAGGCCCAAGGCATCAATCTCTGGCAACGCCGTATCCCTCGGTTTCCCGAAGCGGCTCCTCTTCGACACTTTGAATGTACTTGACCCTATCCCATATTTCTTGGCCACTTAAACGACGGGGTTGCTCTGCTCGTTCGACAACATTCCGCGTGAAGTCTTTTCTATTTCTCCTCCAAGGATGATCGGGGGGTAGGAATCGCCGATGCCTATCAAACCAACTGACCTTGCGACTGTGTTCTAAGCTAAAACCCATGTTCTGTTCAAGACATACCGGGCATGCAAGCTTCCCCGACGTTTGCCAGCCACTCAACATCCCATATGCGGGAAATCATTTATCGTCCACATTAAGGCAGCCCGCATGGTGAAATTCGACTTAATGATATATCATACGTAAGAACCCCTTCACTCCACAACATCCTCAACTCATCTATCAAAGGCATGAGGTGCACATCTATCTTCTTTTTGGGTTGGATGGCCCAGGATTAACGCGTTAAGAAAGAAAAACTCTCTTCTCATGCACATAGAAGGTGGGAGGTTGTACGGAGTCACAATGACAGCCAACAGAATAAGTCCTACCCGTATTGTTGAAAGGAGCGAACCCATCCGAACATAGCCCGAGACGAACATTACGGGATCCATAGCAAAGAAAGGATTCGCCTCATCAAATTTACGCCAAGCTTCCGCATCGGATGGATGCGTTACAAAGTTTTCATCCCTACGATGCTCTCGGTGCCATCTCATGTGAGCAGTTGTTTGTTCTGATGCATACAATCTCCTAAGTCTTGGAACCAGAGGAAAGTACCACATCTTGCTTAACGCATGACGGGTCATTTTCTTTCCTTTCCCCACAATTATATATCTGTCATGTCCACGAATTTACAACCGGTCAGATTCGGCATCATCCTTGTAATACAACATACATCCTCTCGGGGCAAAGAATGGATTTTTTCACATCCAAGCCCAAGCTCTTTCACCTTTTTTTTTGCTTGGTAAAAATCCTTCGGCAAATTAGTGTCTTTGGGAACAACCTTACTCATGATATGCATCATTTCGTTGTAATTCCTCTCACTCATATGGTGATCACTTATATAATATGCAAAAAGAATTTTATCTTTTGTATTTATGATTACCTATTTATCTAAATAGTATTTATAATTTAGTTTTTGAAATTATCAACTTTTATTAATTGCATAATTTGTTAAAGATATATTGAATAATTAATGTAAAACAATAAGAAGCACATTTTTATAAAACAATAACTAAAACAATAACTTATATTAATTGCATAATTTGCATAATTTTTATCAACTTTTATTAATTGCATAATTTTTATTAACTAAAACAATAACATATATTGAATAATTATCAACTTTTATTAATTACATAATTTGCATAATTTCATATTAATAGTCATTTTTATAAAACAATAAATCAACATGAAGCACATTTTAATCTACATGCACAAATCAATATCCATAACAACTACATTTTAATCTACATACACAAATCAAATCAATATCCATAATAACTACATTTTAATCTACATACACAAATCAATCTTTATAACCACAACATTTTAATCTACATACACAAATCAATGTTCATAACAAAAACATTTTAATCTATATGCACAAATCAATATTTATAACCACAACATTTTAATCTACATACACAAATCAATGTTCATAACAACAACATTTTAATCTATATGCACAAATCAATATTTATAACAACTACATTTTATTCTATATACAATAATCTATATTAAACATTTTTAAACATACCTAGACCGTGAACAAAGGCAAGGCAAGAAGAAAAAACGTTGGAAGGAACCACCACCGGAACCGACGAACAAGGGAAGAACCACCACCGGCACCAACAAGCAAGGGGAGAACGTTGGACCTCTTGAAAGAGACACCCACCAGACTGAGCAAGGACAGGAGGAGATGGTGGAGGGATGGGGGTAGCCGGAAATGGTAGATGGGGAGGGGGTCGCCGGAAATCACGAGAGGGAGGGGGAACGTCGAAATCGGCGCAGGAGGGGGGGATGTCGAAATCGCCGTGGGGGAGGAATGACTTCGTCGGGCAAAAAAAGGGACTGGGGGGGTTTATTTTCGCAATTTGGGTCCGTCGCAAATTTTTTTGCGACGGACCCGGTGTCCGTCGCACAAAAAAATTTGCGACAGACCCGGAGTGTCGGTGTCAACCGACACTTTTGCGACGGACAAGGGGGTCCGTCGCAAATTTTTTTGCAACGGACAAGGGGGTCTGTCGCAAATTTTTTTGCGACGGACCCCTTGGTCAGTCGCAAAGTGTCGGTGTCAACCGACACTTTTGCGACGGACCCTATGGTCCGTCGCAAATTTTTTTGCGACGGACCCGTTTGTCCGTCGCAAATTGCGACGGAAAATGGGTCCGTCGCAAATTTTTTTTTTTGACGGACCCATTTTCGTCGCAATTTGCGACGACAAACGAATTAAGTCGCAATTTGCGACGGATTGAGGGTTCCGTCGCAAATTTGTCCCAATTTGCTACGGACTACATTCCGTCGCAAAAATCCGTCGCAAATTAGAGTTTTTCTAGTAGTGAATGAGTGAGAAAATGTCTTCAAAGTTGTGATTCCAGATTTCAAAGATTTTACAAGATTACGCGATTCGGACACTGATCGGAGACTTTATCAGTATAAAACTTCTTGAGGAAGTAAGTGACATCATCAAAGTACATGGATGACATCATGGGGATGATGTCATATGGAGGAAAGAGAAAGGGTTGGAGGGCCAAGATCATGCCACCTCATCCGTGTGCGATCCGACGGTCGATATCCGGTCTGGTAAAGTGTGAATAGTGACCGGGGTTTTGCCTATAAATAGGACTTCACCTCCTTTGCATTTTTCACACCATTCTCACTAGCCAAGGCCGAATTGGAGCAGCAAGGAAGGAAGAGGAGGAGTCCGGGGAAATTCGCAGCGAAGCTCTAAGTAAGTTCTTCGGTACTTAGTCTTAAGTTTCTGTAGTTCTTTCGGTAGTTAGAGTAGAAATGCTAGTTTAGTCTTTAACCTTCCAAGTATGATTAGATATCATATGTTAGGGGTATTTTAGTCATTATTTCGAAAATCATGATTGGGTCGAAGTTCTGGCAAAATTTTGGAAGAAATTAGTCAAAGTAACGAAGTGCTGGCGAAATTCCGCCGATTAGGGGGTCAGGGGTAAAATGGTCATTATGACTAAAAATGTCCGTCGTAATGATAGATTCTTAACAATCACGTTTTTATCTTGATAGGATATCCCTGATTACATTCTGACCAACTGTTGTACCGTTTTCCGTCAAAGTATCGAATTTCTGTCAACGAAGGTACGTTCGCGTACTGTAACACTAATTTGATGGATATAGTATGCGTGTATGTGATGTGTGTGTGGTATGATGTGAGTATGGTATGTGTATATGTGGTGTGTTGTTGGAATGTATATTATGTTAGAAAATAACTGTATGCATGCTGGGAGCGATATATCTGTAAGGCTGGGAGGCGATACATCTGTAATGCTGGGAGCGATACATCTGTAATGCTGGGAGTGATATATCTGCATGCTGGAAGCGATACATGTGCATTGGTTGGGTGTGGTTTATATGTTGTGTTGATGTTGTTTTGTAACCCATATGTGTGTATGTATACATGAGGTTAACCGTTAGCTGAGATCCGGTGTGGATCTCAGCTCTTAACATAGCATCAGGGTCAGGAGGACTGAGGACCGAGGAGAGAGGAAAGCAACAGGTTCAAGGATCCGGCTGAAGACTTTCCGTTATAGTCCTTTACTTTTGAAAACTCTCGGTTATTGAACCGCTTCTGTAATTTGCCTGTGGGCATTTTAAATATATATGTCAGTTACTCTTCTGCTCCGATACTCTACTCTGATGAAAAAATTTTATACTGCTTGTGAAAACGGGATGTATGTATGTATGTATGTATGCATGCATGCATGCATGCATGCATGCATGCATGCATGTATGTATGTATGTATGTATGTATGTATGTATGTATGTATGTATGTATGTATGTATGTATGTATGTATGTATGTATGTATGTATGTATGTATGTATGTATGCATGAATGTGTGTGTGTATGTAATGTCTGTGTGTGTGTGTGTGTGTGTGTGTGTGTGTGTGTGTGTATGTGTGTGTGTATGTATGTCTGTGTGTATGTATGTCTGTATGTATGTCTGTATGTATGTATGTATGTCTGTAGAAACTGTGTAGAAAAGAAAATTCTAAATCGGAAAGGTATGTGGTAGAGATTGTTGATTTACTTTTACTTATATCATTTTAAATTTATATAAGGACATTTTAGGAAAATGAATAAAATTAACTACTTTAACTCCTCTCCTTAATCTTTTCAAAATTGATTAAATATGTCCTATAATTAGGACTGGAGGGAGTATTTAATAATGTAACATCCTATTTTCAAAAAGCAGTATAAATTTTTTTTTCAATATATCAGAGTAGAGCATCGGAGCAAATCAAATGTTGAGTAACTGGTACAACAATAACTGTGACGTAACCGCCTGTTCATAAAGAACAATACATTATCTGTTCAAATATTAATTGTCCTCAATCGGGTCTTTATGCGATCTTCACACGTGCTGCTTACTCTGCTTATTCTTATCTTCCGTCCTCGGGTCTCTGTACCCTGAAGCTAAGAGCTGAGGTCCAATACCCATCGGACCCCAGGTAACGGTTAACCTCATGCTTATATAAACAATATGTACAACAGATATTTCTAATATTACAGCATAGATCCATACAGTACATCGTATGATCAATTGATAACAACTACACTATCATGCAAAGCTATCCCTGGTTTGCAACATCCATGCCACGATGTACAGTCGTGTCCTCAGCGCTAGGAAAACATAACGGTATTATCATGACTATAACCTGTAAAGCTGTAAGTAGTGATCTAAGTCTACCTTAGTCACAGTGCATATCCAGGACAGAGTCCCGTTCATGGCTTTATGAAACCATCCATAACATATATAAGCATACCAAGCATTAGCATTAGTGTTACAGTACGCGTCCGTACCTTCGTTGACGGTATTCTGGTACGTTTGACGGAAAACTGTACTTTTGATGGAAAACAGCGGAACGTCCGACAGCGGCACGCCAGACAGCGAAATGACAGCGGAACAAGATTACTGATATCCTATAATGATAATATCACGTTTATCAATATTTAACATCATAACAGGCATTTTAGGTACAAATTACCATTTTGCCCCTAGTTGCCTAATCGGCGAAATTTTGCCAGAGCTTCGCTACTTTAACTCTAATCTTCCAAAATTTTTCCATATCTCCGACTCCAACATGATTTTCGAAATTAGTTCCTTAAATACCCCTAACACATGATTTCTAATCATATTTGGAAGATTAAAGACTAAACTAGCATTTCTACTCTAACTACCGAAAGAACTACGAAAGCTTAAGACTAAGGACCGAAGAACTTACTCAGAGCTTCGCTACAAATTTCCCCGGACTCCTCCTCCTTGCTCTGCTCCAAGAACTTCGAATGGCTTAAGAAAGAAATGGTGTGAGGATTATGAAGGAAGTTGCCATCTATTTATAGAGTTTTGCAGGGACGTTTTCGTAATTTTTGCTTTGTTCTAGACCACGCAAATTAGGGTTTCTAGAAGGTAAATTTTTGGCCACATAATCCTCCTTGGCCGACCTGCACTCTCCCAAGCCAAGGATGAGTTACCAAAAATTGCTTTTGCTTTTTGCCTTCGACTCGATAAAATTCCCTAATCGGTGTTCGAATCGCGTAATCTTGGAAAATCTCAAAAATCCGGCAACATAGCCCTGAAGATTTCTTCTTCCTCTTTCAAGATACTTGGGTCAACTAAATTTTTGATCTCATTCAGGGCCTCTCCTATTTCGCTGAAGATTTTCGAATATCCGCCTTCGGTTGCGGAAATCACTTCGGGTAACAACATCTTCAGGACAAAAATCCACTGATTCATAATATGCCCAGATGTTTACCAACTCATTCTTGGATTTCAAGTTATGGCTTGGTTTCTATAGATTTTCATTTATCTGATTTGCTTTTCGAATATCAAATAGCTTCTTAGCCAGTCTAGTACAACCCTTTTCGGTTACGGAAATAACTTCGGAGGTAACCTACTCCGAGCTAAAAATCCACTTGTTTATAATATACTCTGACCTTAGAAACCTTGTTCATGGTTTTCTAGATAGGATTAAATTTCTATCGGTGGTCATTTATCCTATTTGCTTTTTCATAATTATAATACTATTATATTACTATATGTCATAACATTGATTACAAAAATCTTATCCCCTTATCCTCAAAATTTTGGCCAACCTTATCCCTTTTTATTTATTTATTTTTTATATTTTATTTAATTAATTAATATTATATAAAATAATTATTTTATATAATTTTTACAAAATTTTCTTATTACATGTTTTTAGGCTTAAAATTACTTAATCTCATATATTTTTCTTTATATTTTCCAATTAATTAGAAAATATATTTCATGCTATTTTTAGCCATAAACCACTAATTATAGGGTTTTACATAATTACCTTTGGATTTTCCTTTGCTTAAGCTCAAATAATTAGCCAATAATTATTTAATTAATTACCCACTAATTGTTGATAATTTTCTTAATTAGAATAACTCATTACCTCACAACCAATGTACTGACATTAGTATTTTATGTCTCGTGCATTATATTAAAATTCACGGGGCATTTTGGTCATTATAATACTTTTTGATTTTTTCCTCTTTATTTTTCCAAGGTTATAATTTATTAAATTACCAAAATTAGAGACAATATACTCTCTAAATCTTAATAATTATTTTACTGCCTCTTAAGATTTTTCATAAGTTTCTTAGGCCATTTTATGCACCACAAGGGCATTTTAGTAATTTTGGCACATTATTATTTTTTCCTAATTTCAAAATATTTTTCCTTAGGAAATACGATATTTATAACTCAATATTTGAGACCATATATTCACCTATTCAAAATAGGTTATTTTTTTTTCTAAAATATGTTACTTATCATAAGTGCAATTTTTAGGGTATTATATTTCTCCCCCCGTTAAATAAAATTTCGCCCCCGAAATTTACTCCATTCTATTTAACCTTTGCACTAACTAGACTCCGGCAATAAACTCCGGGTACTTCTTTTTCATGTTTCTCTCCGTTTCCCAAGCAGACTACCTTCACTATCGGTATTGTCTTATTTCTAAGTCGTTGTTCGAGAATTCGCTCCGGCTTGACTACAAAGGTATCGTCGTGTCGTACTTTGATACTTATAAGTGTCCGCGGTGCCCATATACTGTGGCAACACAAGATGCCCTAACTGTCTCCATGGCATGATCGCTTCTAGATTACTATAACGAAGGAACATAGAACGCATTATGATGGTTTAGTCAAATTTGGCGGTAAGGCTATCTAAGATCCTGAATGATCTTACGTAATACGAACTATAAGTTCACCCTCGAAGTTTTCTACTGACATCCACTATTAGGGATATCCTAAAAACACATGGTCATCACAACAACCAAACGATTCTCATGATCTCCTGAGACTCGTGTAACATATTTAGAAACACGTTCGGTCATATCTGGGCTAAGAAAATTCTTGCTCCAACAATTCCGTTGAGCCATATAAGTGATTCACACTTCTGCCTATTCAAGGCGTCAATCGGCGTTATTTCGATTGTAAGAAAATTTAAAAGATCAGCTTTATCGGGTGTATTTATAGTGTTTCGTGAAATCCGTTTTGACAGGATTAGGTTTCCATAGCACCCAAGCAACCTTTGTTCTTGAATTGTCATGCGAGACACTGGTGCTAAACTTCTGTGGAGAATGCCTACTCGATTTTTACCTCATCCGGTGGATACTTTCTTTATAATTCGTACCCTTATAGGAACTTTGTCTAGCGATGCTATATATATTACCGAGTTCTCAAAAGCACTTGTGGTAGCAGTACAATTTTATGGTCATACCGTAGAGGTATTGCCTCCATATTCCCAAAGCATACATACTAATTATTAATTCTAGGTCTTGTGTAGATTAGATCGACTTGAGAGGCTCCAACTGACAAAAGGTAAGTCATTACGCTGTCCTGCTGCAGCCAGACATATTCCAAATCCATCCTACTGGTACCACTATAAAATCTACTTGGATTTGGGATAACCAATTTCTTGGTGCAGTAATCAACTTCTCCCTCAATCTATGGAAGTTCATCTCACAGTCCTTATTCCACACAATTGATTTGATTTTTACTTATGAGCCTTGTCAATGACAAGTTATGAGAAAGTTCACTTGAATCTGCGGCACTATCCCGCTAGACCCAAAACTACATATCTATGTTGTTATCTCTGGTTATTTCTATTCCAGAACTACTCCCACTTTGCTTAAAATAGTTAACAACATTGCTGCGTCATAAAACATGGCCCAGAAAGTTTATTTCTGACAGCCAACACCCACATTTTTTTTAATCTAATAAAGAGTTATATATTACACGTATTTTTTATTGTCATTATATTATTCTTTACGTTTCTCTTCTTATTTCTGAACAGATGAGGACGTCGTCAAACAACTCCTCTATTACCCCTACCTATGCGTTTGAGAGAAAATTTTGTTCTGGTATTCTATGAACAAGATAGGGACATTTTGTTGGGAAGACATCACAAGAGATTTCAAAAGGCTCGTTTTTAGCCCTGAAAGCCATCTTTAGAACAATGCCAGCTTTAGATTTGCAGTTGGTGGTGTTCTGAACATAGTTGATCTAAGACGTAGAGATTAGATCTTTGGGTAGATTGTCAATCCTTAGATTTTTTTTTTAAGGCTCGTTTTTTTGTTGGCCACTATTTCTAGGGCTATATACATAGAGTTAATGTTATAATAATATTTTTATATAATATTAAATCTCAACCATTAAAATTTGATGTAATGGTGGATGGAAACATTAAATGCAAAAGAAATGGAGAGAGAGCAATGGAGACACTCCTCTCCTGAAGACTTCATGACAGGACAATGGCGGACCCACTCACATGAGAAGAGGGGCAAGTGCCCCTCTGAATTTTGATGTAGGCATTTTTTTATATAAAAGAAAATCACATAAAGAAAAGAAAATTACAGAGGGGAAACTAATCCTAGTAATTAGTGTCCACCCTTGATTATAAGGCAATTAAAATACATATGTACTTGAACTTATTGAATGTCTAGTTCTTGATAATAAGGAAATTATGATAGAATTACAAAAAATAAGGCTTAGAATGATGACATTGTAATTATTATTATTGTAATATAATTTTGTTATCAAAATATATGTACTTAAACTTATTGAGTGCCTACTATTCATTGTAATTTATGTAGCTGCATTTCTAACAGCACTTAGCCATGCTTTTTTAAATAACAGGTTTGTAAAATAATTGTCTCTCTTATTATATCATTAGTATTCACTTGATTTCATGAATATTTTTTTGATATTCTTTTCTTGTTTATATTCTTTTGTTTTTTAACCCCGAACCTCCAAATCCCCCCACCAACTGTACCCCCTTCTGTAATTTTCTGGGTCCGCCCTATGACAGGATATACAGATTTCCAACACTGATACCTTTGTTATGATAAAGGACAAGAGGTCTTATTTGGAAGAGGACAAAACGCAAAAAAACTCAGACAAACGCACACATGAAATCACATCGCTTAACAAAGCATGCATATATATATATATATATATATATATATATATATATATATATATATATATATATATATATATATATATATATATATATATTTTTTTTTTTTTTTTTTTTTTTTTGCATATGCTTCTGGTATCTGGACCTACCTCCTTTTAACTCAGAGGATTTATCGGGGGTCCAGACTAATCCAGATCGAGCCGGGTTGGACCACAAAGGCGGAAAGCTCTACCACCAAACACTTCTGCATTCTCAGAGCTCGAACTTGAGACCTCTGGTTAAGCTAGAACAACCCCAACCAGTTGATCTAGGTGCTTGGTGGTAAAGCATGCATATATATTGCATACACGTAATAATGCTTTAACCGTGGAACTATTTATTTATATCATAGTAGTGTGCCTGTGTGTATTGTATTGTGTATAGAAACGGAAGTCGCTTTAGAGATGAAGTTTGATCAGTTTTAACAATTGACTTCGCAGTAGCAAGCAAATGGAGATCCACCATCAAGACCTCCACATGCTCCCGAGATAGCACCCTCCTTGGCTTGGCAAGTATTTTCACAATTCTCGTTGATGAAGCATGGCCCGGCAAATGTGCCACTAGGTCTCCAACAAAGTGCTGCTTCCACATTCTCTACGTATATTAACACAAACAAATGCAAAAGAAGAAAAAACATATTAGAGTTGTATGGCCTCAAAAACTTATATAGGTACATTTGATTTATCTTCTCATCACTCTATGTGGGACTTAATTAATTAAACATACACTTCAATACATTGCATGTGAATATATGAACGAACGACTTTCTGACAAAATCCTATTTAATATTTCTCCGCTTCTTCAGTGTAAGAGTTATTTAACTAATTCAGATATATTAAGGAAACTAGATAAATTACATAATTATACAACAAAAATATGACATAACCTCCCTGCAAGATTAGATTATTATAAATAATTTTATATTATAAGTTAGGTAAATTAGTATATTCGGAAAATAATAAAATATATGTGAGATAAAATGGATTGAGATCTTACATTTAAGACCAAAACCATCCCCCTAACAAGCTAATTTATACATTTGGGACTACTGTATGAGTAGGGTTATATATGCAAAAATGTAGATAATATAATGGTAATTAATATGCATTGGTAAAAAATGTTATTAGTTATTACTGAAAATTTTGAAAAGACGTAATGGCAAAAATTGAAGTGGCTGTTTGGACATGGTTAAAAGCTAACCGTAGGGAGAGGAAACCAAGAGAGCAAAGCAGAGGAAGACAATGAAGGAAGACAACTTGAGAAGGGAGGCAGCCATGTCTGGTAATTAAGGTTAGAGTATCAGACTTGAGAGAAGCTTGTTTCGATGTCTAATGAGTTGAAGGTGATGAAGGACTATGAATCTCCATACATATTTATATACAAATGTCTTCATGGGAATCTTCGCCTTTTCATAACAGTACGGTTCATTACTTGTCCGTTCCAGACAAGGTAGAGAACAAGGTAGATCGATTAGATTATTTGTAACAGTTGATGGTTTTGTATTGCTCTAATTAACTCCTATGAAAGTGTCATATATTTAATTTCTGATAGTGGGTTGTCTTAGATGCTATGTACTTAATTATTATATCCAAGTGTACCACTCTGGTATTAATTATAAGTCCAATTTGGGAAACATTTTGTTCCTTATTATTGGTTCATTTTCAAAGCAATAAATGAGAGTGTTACAATTTTGACGCTATTAAAGGTAGAGAAATAAGATATAAGTGAAAAATACACATTCATATATATGAGTGCAAGATTGAAAAAATTTATCAATTTTGTCTATATTTATGGAGTTAACTAACTTTCCTTGACATGTGAGAACTAGATAATTTAGACTTGTAAATAGAACCAGAGTGATATGTGTTATTGAACCTATCTGAAATATAATACGATGTTATAAAATATGTTTAAATAATGTATTTTATTAAAAAAAATATCGAATCAATTGATTAGGCATATTATCTACTATTGAGAATGAAATATTTAAATTATCATCGACTTAAAATTTTAATAGATGTTTCAACGTTAGTCAGAAAGCTAAAAAATGGTTCAAGAGTTGATTAAGGAGAAAAGAGGGCTTGCCTTTTATAATTAATGAATCAAATTTTAATTGTCGTTTACCTTTTCTCTCTCTTTGCTTGTTTAACTGTGAAAATTTCATTTGCGGTATTTGTGAAACATGATATAGAGGTGACTTGTATTTTAGACCCCAACAAGACCTGTTAAAGAATTATTCATATTTAGGATCAGAGGTAGTATATATGACCTATTTTCCTAACTTGTGGAATCTGAAGTTCTGAAAAGTGTGACAATATTATGTTTCTCAGGTGCTTTATCATTTTTTTTATTTGTCATCATATTTGACTCTGATGCATATAACTTATTTGCTTTTAATGGGATATCTATATCTGTAATGATTCCAAGTTCAAGACAGATCTTAATTAAACCTGAAGGCAATGCCTTATTAATTCCCGGTGAGCCTTAAGAGTCAACTTACCTAAACTTTTTCTTAAAAAAAGAAAATAACCAGCCCTGTTATCTCTAAATTTTTATGGTGTGTCTCCGAAGGGATTGTTGTCTCTAAAATCGAAATAATTCAACTTAAAAAAATCAACCGCCAATGCTTTGAACATCATCAATATGATTACTTGAATGTAAGAGTCTAAGACCGATGTATTACCCCCATGTATTTAATATAAGATCTAGTTTTGTTGTGTAAATTGCGTCACAAACTAGGAAATAGGAAATACATCAAATTGAACAATTCAAATTTGGGATTTTCTTCACATGGGAAGGGAGACCAAAACCCATTAGTTTATGCACTGATTTCGTATTACTCAAACCTCCTGTGAATATCCGATAGTACGATCCTAAGTGAGTGAGTGTTCCATTTTCTGAGGGAAAGGCGGCCAAATGATGCTTAGATAACTTTAATGAAATTTGATTAAGAGTCATCATCACCTAATAAAATATGATTATCATCTTTGTTGTCTATAACCTTCTAATCCAACTTTGAAATTTCCACTTTTTTAAAAAATTAATTACCAGGGCTTCAATGGTAATATAAAAGTCGGAGCGTGATGGATTATTAAAGTTTAACATATAAATATTTATAGACTTGGATGCTTTGAAGGCGGCAACGCCTGTTGGAATCAGTTTTGCCGTTTATCATAGTAATAAGAAAATTATGTGGATCATCATTACGGTAAAATCTGTACTGTTTAAGTACAATTTTCAACAATCTAATTCAAAATTTTGAACTGATGATTTATAAATACAAAAAAAAAAAAAAACATCTTTTAATTGAAGAACTGACAACTATCTTCATTTTAGATTCTATACATATTAAAATAATTTTCTTAAAAAAATTAAAGTTAAAAAAAGTTAAATTTGGACAGTATAGATTTTGATACTCATAACTCTTTATTAGTGTAATACCCTAATTTTCATAACTCTTATAAACATTTTATTTTGGCTAATAATTAGCAAAATACAAAGGTGAATATGTGTCTCAAATTTGTGTAATTTGTTAATTATAATTTTAGGCAAATTTCCTTGAGATTAAATTAACAAAAGGCTAGATGTAAGACCAATTTTAGAGATCATAAAATGTGATAAAATTAGCACATAAAATGATAATTATTTATGGCTAAAATAAGCAAGAAAATGTTATGAAAACACTTAAACAAGTTAAAGGAAATTAACAAAAACTAATGGGAAATTAAACTTACACTAATTAAAATATTTGTGTAAATCTTCAAATTAATCAAGGGGAAAATAAAGAAGCAACAATTAGGGGATGTATTAATTAAAAATTAAGGATAAATTAAAAGACAAGATTAAGCCTTGAATGAAGCACTAATGATCATTGTAATACCCTAAAAATCCTAATTATGATAAGTATCATAAACTGGTAAATAATACCTATAGGAAATAGGTGAATATGTGGTCTCAACCTTTAAGATATAATTATCTTATTTGATTGAAATTTCTATTGAAATTAAAGGGCATAAAGGGTCCGAAAATCCCTAAAATGCATTTATGGGTCATAAAATGCCCTGAAAATGTTATAATAAATCCTAAATGGTAATAAAATATTTGTTAAAAATTAGAGAGTATGTTGTCTCTAATTTAGGGAATTTTTGGGATTTTTTCCCTTGGAAAATAATGAGGCAAAAATCAAAAAGTATTTGGAGGACTAAAAGGACCCCATGATTTTTGATATTTTACATGGGACATAAAATACCAATGTCAGTCTAATAGTTGTGAGATAATAATTAATCCTAATTAAGAAAATTGTCAACAATTAGTAGGTGATTAAATAGATAATTATTGGCTAATTGTTTAAGCATGAGAAAATGAGATATTCAAAGATAATTATATACAACCCCTAAGTGGAGATTAATGACCAATTAATGAAGGGTCAAGATTAGTATAAATAATATTGCTAAGTAATTTGGCATAATTAAAAAGTATGTTAGATGAATTACACTTAATCCTAAGGCTTGATTAACCAACAAAGGATTAAGCAATAAGATAACTACCTAATTAAATATTTAGAACATGGATTAATGAAATAAAGCAAGGTTTGAAAAGTCAAACACAAAAGGGCCAGCCGAAATTCAAGGGAAAAATAAAGGAAAATTGAATGGAAATTTAAATAGAAACTTAGTGAAGAAGTTATTGGAAAAAGTAGAAAAAAGCATATAGAATAAATGACCACCGATAGAAATTAAATCCTAACTAGAAAACCATGAATAAGGTTTCTAAAGTCAGGGCATATTATAGACAAGTTGTAATACCCTAAAAATCACACTTAGGGTAAATATCAAAAATTGGGAAATATACCTATTGAAAATAGGTGAATATGAGGTCTCAAACACCTTGTATTGAGTTTACCTTGTTTTTAGGTAATTTCCCTTGAAATTAGATAATTTGCAAATAGGTCCCTAAAAACGTTTGAAAATTTGCAAATAGATCCCTAAACACATTATGGGTTATAAATACCCTGTGAAAGCTATAAAAGAGGCAAGTAAATATCTATTTGAAATAGGGAAGGGTATTGTCCCTAATTTAGGTAATTTATTAAGTTTCTACCTTGAAGAAATAAAGGGGGAAGAGTCAAAAAGTATCCAAATGACCAAAATGACCCCGTAAATTTTAGTACAGCACAGAAGACATGAAAACACAAATGTCAGTGCAAAAGTTATGAGGTAATGAGTTGTTATAATTAAGAAAATTATCAAATATTGATACAAAAGTAATTAGGTAATTATTGGTTAATTACTTAAGTATAAACGAAGGAAATTCGGAGATAATTATGTAAAACCCTAAAATTAGTGGTTTTTGACTAAAAATTAGTAAGAATATATTTTCTAATTAATTGGAAATTTTTGAGGAAAATGGATGAGTTTAGGTATTTTTAAGCCTAAATACAAGAATGGACCAATTAGGGATTTTTGTGGAATTTTTGGAAAAATTGAAATAAATAAATAATTAATTAATTAATTAATTAAAAAATAAATATTAATAATATTAATTAGTGTCCAGCTGAAATTGAGGGAAAATGTGAAGATAAGAATTGGTAGATATTATGATAACTTAGTTTACAAGTTTTCAATATTTTAATATATAATTAATTAAAGTGAAAAATAGTGAATAGTAATTAAGTAAATAGGAAACGGATCCTATCTAGAGATCTAGGAATGGGATTTCCAAAGTCAAGGTAAAATATTGATCAGTGGATTTTTATCTTCCGTTAGGCTTTTCCGGAAGTTAATTCTGAAGCCGATTGTGCATTTTCCTAATAAAACAAAATAGGGAAAAATGCAGATAGGCACATTTTTGGATCTGAAGAAAATAAATTCTAACTCAACATCTAGAAATGAGTTTGAAATTATCTGGACATATTTGGAATCAGTGAATTTTTGTCCAAATCCAAGGGTTGTAGACAAATTGGAAAATTCCCTTTATGCCCTTACTTTTTTCTATAAATAGGCATGTTGGGCTCTTGAAATCTCACACCATTTGGAGAGCCTCCTAGCCGAATCTAGAGAGAGGTTTTTAGAGAGAGGAGCTCTGGAAAATTTTGAAGCGAAGCTCTGGGTAAGTTTTCCGGTACCGAGCTTTTAGCTTCCGTAGTTCTTTCGGTAGTTTTAGTAGAACTGTTAGTTAGATCTAGGAAGTAGGAGATGAGATTCCTATTCTTGTTTTTATGCCTCATTGCATTGAAAGATGCCTGATGAGGTAAAAACATAGTAGGGATTGAGTCTCTGAAAGTTGAAAGTTATAATAGCAAGCTTTAAGCTTTCGTAGCTCTTTCAATAGTTAGAGTAGCCTTTATTTTTCAGAGTATGATTAGATATCATATGATAGGGCTATTCTAGTCATTATTTCGAAAATATGTTGGAGTAGGAGCTATGTCAAAATTTTGGAAAAGTGGGGCCAAAGTAAAGAAGTGCTGGCGAAATTCCGCCGATTAGGGGGTCAGGGGTAAAATAGTCATTTTGACTAAAAATTTCTGTCGTAATGATAAATCCTTAACAAGTACATTGTTATATTGATAGGATATCCCTGATTACGTTCTGACCAACCGCCGTACCGAAATTCCGTCAATGAAGGTACGTTCGCATACTGTAACACTAACTCTGATGATTATCGTATGCATATGTGTATATTTTCTGTACTCCGACTGTACTATTGTCTGTCTTGCCAATTTTCTGTCATGCCTGTACTCTGACTGTACTGTTGTTCTGTCATGCCTATTGTCTGTCATGCCTGTACTCCGATTGTACTATTGTCTGTACTCTGATTGTACTATTGTTCTGTACTTTGACTGTACTATTGTCTGTACATCCGAATGTACTATTGTCATACTCGATCAGTATTGTTGTCTATCATCCGACTGTATGATTGTCTGTCATCCGACTGTATTGTTATTGCCATACATATCTGATATGTATACCCTATGTCTGACCGTAGTAAATGTTGCCAAAAGTCTAAGAATGTCTGTTGTACATATATGATGTATGTAATCATGAGGTTAACCGTTACCTGGGGTTCGATGCATGGACTCCAGCTCTTAACTTAGCTTCAGGATCGGGAGGACCGAGGTTCGAGGAGAAGGACAAGCAGCACGCCTAAGAATCGCGGTGAAGACTTCTTTCGTTATACTTTTGAAACACTCTTGTCTGCTTGTTTAAACAGCAAGACATGCTACCATGGGTATTTTAAATATATATATCAGTTACTCAATCGCTCCGGTGCACTACTCTGATGTTTACAAATGATGTTTGATGAAAAAAAAAATTTATACTGCTTATGAAAACGGGATGTTACACAAGTGA
The DNA here is from genome assembly GCA_025563575.1 of Acacia pycnantha. Lineage (NCBI taxonomy): Eukaryota > Viridiplantae > Streptophyta > Magnoliopsida > Fabales > Fabaceae > Acacia > Acacia pycnantha. The sequence continues at coordinate 320,718 of JAMWYP010000242.1, read as the reverse complement.
ATTTTTAGCTCGGAGTAGGTTACCTCCGAAGTTATTTCCGTAACCGAAAATGGTTATACTAGACTGGCTAAGAAGCTATCTGATATTCAAAAAGGAAATTAGATAAATGGAAATCTATAGAAACTAAGCCATAACTTGAAATCCAGGGATGAGGTGGTAAACATCTGGGCATATTATGAATCAGTGGATTTTTGTCCCGGGCTATGTTGTCGGATTTTTGAGATTAGTTAAGATTACGCAATTAGAACACTGAACAGGGGATTTTATCGGCTAAATTCATAAAGTAAGGGATAGGATGATGTCATCAATGACATCATCAACTTGTTGAAGAAGTTGTTGGAAAATGACCGAAATAGCCTCGCTTTTCTTCTATAAATAGGCCACCTTCCATTTGAGTTTTTTACACCACTTCCTCTTAAGAATTTCGAATCTTAGAGTGAGTTTAGAGAGAAGGAAGATCCTGGAGAAGGAGTAGCGAAATTTTGCACGGGTAAGTTCTTCGGTCCTTAGCTTTTAAGTTCTAGTCTTTTGTTCGGTAGTTTTAGTAGAAATGTTAGTTAGATCTAGGAAGTAGGAGATGAGATTCCTATTCTTGTTTTTAAGCCTCATTGCATTGAAAGATGCCTGACGAGGTAAAAACATAGTAGGGATTGAGTTTCTGAAAGTTAGGAGTCAAAGTAGCGAAGCTCTGGCGAAATTTCACCGATTAGCAAAGTCAGGGGTAAAATAGTAATTTATGACTAGAACCTCTGTTAGAATATTGTTCATGAGTTAATGGATACGATGTTACCCTGTTAGGATATCCGGAAGGTCCGGAGTCGGGTTCAAAAGGGCCGGACAATTGGCCAAACACACGGTAGAAGGTACGTTCGCTTACTGTAACACTAATGCTAATGCTTATGTTATGCATGTATATGTTGTGGATACCATGAACAGGACTCTGTCCTGGACATGCACTGTGACTAGAGAACCGTATCTAGATCATTAAATATATCTTTACATGGGTTATAGTCATGATAATGCCGTTTTGTTTTCCTAGCGCTGAGGACACGACCGTACATCGTGGCACTAGATATGTGCAGACCAGGGATAACTTTGCATGATAGTGTAGTTGTTACAAAATGATCATACGACGTACTGGCTTGATCATTGCTGTAATATTAGAATATATATGTTATACATATGTTGGTAATATAAGCATGAGGTTAACCGTTACCTGAGGTCTAATGTGCATTGGACCTCAGTCTTAAATGATAGTACAGGTAAGGACCAGGACCAGAGAAGGCACCGGTAGATGGAGCCATAGATATGAACCAAGGGGCAGAGTCGTAGTAATGCACCGGTCGAGGCAAGAGCCGGAAGAAGATCATCAGAGCCTATTGTCAGGCATGGGTCTAATGAAGTTATTTCGAATAGTTTGGTGCCGAAGGCAAGGCTAGTCTATGTGGGTCAGCCAATCAGTCACCGTGAACTCGGTGAGGCCCCATGATAGACACTTACACGGCCATTCGTTCGGTTAACGGAGTTAGGTTCATTGCCCCAAGTCTAGTCAAGGCTTGGTCTAGGTTGTATAGTTACTTTTTGAAATGTAATTGTACAAAGCTCTGTATGTTGTATCACATGATTATTCCTTCAGGAAATTTTTAATATACCATCATACGCTCGGCACCGTCATATGTCGTGGTATTTTTATACCAGTTACTCATATATTGTCCAATTTTTAGTGCATTGCTCTCCGTTTTCCGCAGTACTCTGATGTAGCACCTCAAGTTCTGTTGAATTTTTCTAAAACCAAGTGTCATCCGACACAATTTGTAGTATGGAATTTGGGGTGTTACAATCATAATCAATTAAAGAGCCAATCACACTATGATAATTATCCCTAATAACATATAAACCACCATATTAGGAGTGCTAATTAGGGAGTTAATTAAGCTTCTTAATCAGCCCCAAAAATCATTAAAAAAAACGTCCAGCCCATGTGGAGGATTATGAGCACTTAATTAAGATGTTAATTAAGCTTTATTAATTATATTTGAAAAGTCAACAATGGCATCTAGCCAATGAGAAACCAAGAAAATGATCTAAATCCTTAGATAATTAATTGGACCAATCAAAGCATTAAGCCATGAATTAAGGGTGAGGATTGAAATTAAACAAACACAAATCAAATCCAATGGCCCTAGTTAATCACCAAATTAACCTAAATCCCCATGAAAATTGATGAACCAATAGGAGGCTTGTATCATTGATTATTAGACACATAAGGAAACACAATTCATGAAGCCAAGAGTAAGAGGGGGGACGGCTAGGCACGTACAAAAATCATGATATTTTGATTAAACAAACACATGGGATAAATAGCACATGCAAGTGGATAAAATAAGATGAGATAAAAGCTCATTAATGCAAAATGGAAGAGGATAAGGAGAGAGAGGGAGAGAGCACGGTTTGGAGAGGGAAATAAGACATGAGAATTGTAATAAATGAGAGTTGAAAAATCAAAGATACCCACTAGCCAATGGGAAAATAGAAAAAAAGGGGGGGGGGCTTAATCCTATGTAATTAAGATCAACCAATGAGAACCTTTTCTTCAAAAATTGAGTCTTCAAGAAGACCAAATCCCATGAGCCATTGATTAAGAAAGATGATCCAATGGTTGTGGATCTTGAACTTTCCCTATAAATAGAGAAGCCAAACTTCTTCATTCTTCACACCAAAATCATTGATGAGGGCCTTTTTGTCTTTAGCCTTGGGGTCCACAATCAAAAATTAACCAAGGATTGCGTATAGGCAAACCTAGAATCGTTCTCTCTCTCGAGGAGCCTTTTATTGAATCCTAAGTAATCTAAATGACATGCAAGTGCAATTAAAACAGGGGAAATTGGTTTTGGATTTTTCAATTGATAAACTAAAATAAGAATTCAATTAAATTAAATGCTAAACTATTATTTTTGGTATTTTCTTTATAAAATGGTGAATGAGTGAATGGATAAAGTGAAAATATGAAGAATGAACGTTCTTGGTAATGAAGAAATGACTATCCTTGCTCATAAAAGATTATGGGAGTCAAAATTCATCAAGTCTTAAGAAAAACCTCAAGATAACACTTGAGTTTGTGGTCTATACTGTCTCTGCTGGTAATTCCCAGAATTCTGTTGATACTGGTTATTCTGGTTCTGTCCTTGATTCCAGTGAAAGTTGGGGTGATTTCTCCAACCAGGATTATAAGTATTGGAGAAGGCATTATTCTGCTGGTATTGCGGCTTTCCTGGAAAAACACCCACTGAAGCTACTGACTGGTCTTGGTAAGTAGGATCATGCAAGGTAGGGCAAGAGTCAGTAGAATGATATGGGTCAGAACAAAACCCACAGGAGTACCCACTCTGAGGAGGTGAAGACATTACTGTTTGTGTTACTGCCAACTGCCTCACAAGGGAAGTCAGATCATCAAGTCTAGTCTCTAATCTCTGAGAATCATACTGGATTGGGGTGCTGCTTGAATATGGTAAACAGGGGTACTATTGGCCCTGGTGCCAAACTGTTGAGAGTTATCTGCCATAATGGATATCAAGTCTCGAGCATCTTCAGGTGTCTTGTTACTCATAGCCCCACCGCTTGAAGCATCCACCAACCCTTTGTCTACCGGTAGCAGAGCATCATAGAAACTGTTAATCAAGTCTTTTTCATTTATCTGATGGTGTGGACAGCTTGCACATAACCTTTTGAACCTCTCCCAATACTCATGCATAGTCTCCCCAGTGACCTGTTTAATGTTGCCAATTTCCTTCTTGATCGCAGTTGCTCTTGAGGAAGGGAAATATTTATCTAGAAATAACCTCTAAATATCAGTCCAGCTCCCAATAGATGAGAGCTGAAGGTACAACAACCAATCCTTGGCTCCACCGTCCAATGAGAAAGGAAAAGCTCTCAGCTTGATATGATTCTCATCAATGGCATGTGGTTTCATTGTGCTGCACACCACATGGAATTCCTTCAAATGCTTAATGGGGCACTCACCTAACACAATCAGAAAGATCAACAGAATGGACACAATCAGAATGGTCAGCGTCCAGTTCAGTATCAATCCTATGACTTAGCCTAACAACTCTTCTAGCAGTAAGAATTGTTCTTTCTATTTCAGGATCAAATGGAAACAACTCTTCTGGATTAGTTGTGTTCCTGGTACTCATGCAGCATACAAACAAAGCAGAATTGGCAAATATTCTGAATTACCGAAATGCCACCAGAAAATCAGAATTACGAAAATGCCACTCAAGAAGTGGTAAAAAATGGGAAAACCTAAGAGAACACACAAACAAAGGACACAAAAGCAAAAACTAATGCTAGAAATTGACCAAAACAAGTCCAGAAACACTATCAAATGATTTTAAAAATTTTTGGAACTTGGACAGGGCAACTCCTAGACTATTGGGGAACCCAAAAATGGAATAAAAAAACTTCAAAAATTGAAAAAGTGGTCTAAACGATGGAATTTGGCAAAACGGAGGATACCACATGAAGAATCAAAGATTTTGATGTGGGGTCAATGATTTGCCATTTTCTATCACTGTACCAAATTTCAGCCAAATCGGAGATACTCAAAAAAAGTGACACTAGTAGAAATCCTAGAATCAAAACTTAAAACAGAGAAAAAGTGGTCTAAACGTTGGAATTTGGGGAAAATAGGGTATACCTCAGTCCTAAGGAGAGTGACTTTTTCTTAAAATGCCCAATTCCTTGTGAATAAGACCTGGTTTGAGTGATCAGAGTCAGAAAAATTTTTGTCCGACCACCCGAACCACCTAAACTAAGCTATTTACAATGCTGTTCCTAATCGAACCGATGCAAATTCCCCGGCAGCGGCGCCATTTTTGGAAAGAGATTTGCCGTGTCTCCCAAAATAACCAAGTTCGAAAATGATTTGTAGAAATAGGGAACCTGGGTCGTTTCCCCAACGAACTTGCAGCGGGTTTGATTAACAACAACAGCGAAACAGAAACAGTAAAATGGGAGGATTTTTTTGATTCAACAGATTAAAACGAAATAAATTGAAATAAACCGAAATATGTAGAAACAGATAGAAAAACGTTAATAAACTGAAACAGATTAAGAACGATCAACCCAACGTTTAGATTCCAGAAACTTCCATCCTTGAGCGAAATATGAACGAACTCGCGTTTGGTTCTGGACGAACCGAGATCTCTACATCCGTCCAGAAATTCCCTCGACTAGACGATCACCTAGCATTTGTCCGAACAGTGGCGTCTCATTGTACGATCGCTCAGCAACACTTAAACCTAGTTCGAACTCAGTCCTTGGGATGAACCAAACCGAATATTAAATCTAATATTCGAACTATTTTTAGAAATAAGATCCGATAAGATGAAAACTGAAACGAGTAACGTTATCGATTAAGCACAAGCTCTCTGGACAAATCATGGAATCCTCAACGTTGGGTTAATCACAGAAGTTTAGCCGAGCATGGCTGGAAGAAATGAAGAAAAGACGAAGAACGCGAAGAACATTTGAGAGAAAATAAAACTTCTGTATTTAATCCAAAACTGTGTAAAAATGTGAATGAATATGTTTGTGTGGCGGCTGCCTCACTTAAAGATAACCTAAAAACGAATTAGGTCTAATGGTTCAGCCCAAAATGAAATTAAAATAAAAGTGGGCTTTAATTACAAAATTCGTGCCCAAATAAAATCCAAATTTCGGCTCCAATATTGACCGCCCTCTTGTCCGAATTTGCTCTTCATGTCTTCATAACAATTGTAGTTCTCTGAATCATCTGAAATATGAGAGAAAAATGAGGTAAATCCGATGTCTGGTTCAAGAGTTATGGTAAAAATAGTGAAGCAATGTAAAACTAGAATTTTATTATTAAAAATGGCTAAAAGCTAATCAAAGGCCCAAAGCCCAAATAAGTATAAAAGCCATTATTTATTAACTAAAGAGTCCTAATTATTAATCAAGAGATAAAAAAAAGTGTATTAAATATTCAATTATCACACCTCATTTGTAATCATGTGTGAACCTTTGCACCTAAAAAAGGTATTTGGTGTTGGGCGCTCCAGGATAAAGCACATATGCATTTTTGCACCTTAACCCTAAATATATTTAAGTAAATAGTCGAAATGAGCAGTATTTTAGAAAAACTAATATGTTCTATAACTAACTAACTCACCTAATTGTCTTTATCAATATGACTTAGTTTCTATATTTCAGACGGAATGGAGCGCATATATTGACCAAATACGAGCAAGTTTTGATAACTTGCGTGATACATCAAATGAACATTTTTAGCTTATTAGGAGACCGCATGCACGCATTCACATCTGTAAAAATTGTAAAGCATGAACACTAAAAATATGAAAAGAGGAAATGGTAAAAACTAGTAGGTGTGCTTGGAGAAGGGTGAACTGACCGTTGGGAGAAAAAAAAAACCAAGAGGACAATACAGAGGGCCCCAAATAGCTTCAAAAATGAGAGCCATGTTTGGTGAGACTTATTAGTATAATTAGACTGAATTAAGAGACTTGTTTGCAAGTTTGAGTTGAAGAACTATATATATATACATATATGATTGTGTTCTTATAGTGTGAATCTTGCCATTTCGTTGATTTATTGGGATTGAACACATGAATGATCTGTTTCTAGCTTGTTCTCAGGGCCGGGCGACCGGTTTCTTGCTCTTTATAATAGAAACACACATATGGATACAAATGGCTTTTATAAGAACAAGCTACGTACGAAGATCTGATTATACTTATCTATTAGACGTCCCGTTTTGACCTCATTTAATTTGTTACGGTTTGCATGTGAGATTCCTCTTCTTCCTCCCACTTCGAGCTCAACGTCTCTCCCTCTTTCCCAAGCTCCCTCTCTCACTCTAAATATTCTGATGGTGCGAATGAAGGAAGTGAGATCGTTGGCTGGAGCTTAAGTGAAAGGAGGAGGGTATTAATTTAATTTAATACTTCCTTGGATCCACCTCATAAGCTTATCCCACAAGCCACAACCCTTCAACTTTCAACATTTAATTGGGCAAATATCAAAACAATCTGGACCTCATCTTTTTGGGCTTAGGGTAATGAGTTTACTAAGTTACACTTTCTTTATTGGTGCCTAATAGCAAATTAAATCCCAAAGATAAATCATCAATACTTTATAATTAAGGACTTTCTTTCTTAATTAGCTTCTATACCTTGTAAAATAAATTTCTTAAAAGTTTCATGCTAAAAATTAACCTCTAACTATTTTTCATTGAATTTTGCAAGGAAGTAGGTCCTTAATTCCTAGTAACTAGCTCTAAATTTATTTACGCCTCTTTTTGAGAACCAAACTCTTCATTATTATTTTTTCTTGGGAAAAAAAGCCTCTTCATAAGTTTTTTAAATCCTCAGAATAACATTCCATAATGTTTTCTCACTTTTATGGGCTGTTAAATAATTAGAATACTTCTCCTTTATTTCCCAAATTCTCATATGAAAACTGGCTTTTGTCTCATAATTCATTTTTTAAGCATTTAAATCCTAAGTAATCTCTGTGAACCTCATAAATACCATAGAAACATCTTTTCTATTTTATTTCCTTTACTTATTAGACCAATATTCAAAATTTGAGATGTTACAGTTCTATACTCAAATACTATAAGATCCATTGTGATATGAGATAGTGCGAAGTTATATGATATTTGATTCATATATTAATCGGTGAGATGCATTGTTTCGTACTACCGGTCCTAAATATAAAATCAAGTTGATTTTTTTAGGAAGATTAAAGAAGTTAAATAAGTTACTTAATCATATCATATGTGTGTATGATTAAATTATATATCAATTTATAAATCAGACAAATTAGTTAGGTTGGAGAAAAACGATAAATATAAATATTTTAAAGTAATTTAATTAGATTTATTGATCTCCCTAAAAAAGTTAACCGGATATTATATTTAGAACCGAAGTATTATATGTATTCTGTTCAGTGTGATTGCAAGTACTAGTCTGGCCAACCCGCCATATCATGCAGGTGGGCTCTAAATCCAACTATATATGTTAAGGACTTTCCTTTAGACCGGCTTTGTTATACTGGGCAAAGGATTAATAACTAATTTATTCTGAAAATTTTGATAAATGTATGTGTAGTTATTATTACAAATTTATCTTATTTTTGATCTAATTAGTTTGTATTCGTTCTAAAAAAATAATTCAGACCAACTCCAAAATTAAAAAGTGTAATACCCGGATAATTATTTATCTGGAATATTATATTTTAATAAATAATACCTATTGGAAATAGGTGAATATGTGGTGACAAATTTGAAGGGAAAAATCTCTTAAAAATTAGAGTACCAAAATTACGAAAATGTCATTGTGGAGCATAAAATGACTTAAGGAAATTATGAAAAACCCTTAGAGGCAATAAAATAATTATTAAAAATTAGAGAGTATGTTGTCTCTAATTTAGAAAATTTTTGGGATTTATTTCCTTGGAAAATAGTGAGGGAAAAATTAAAAAGTATTCCGGGATCATTATTGACCCCGTGATTATAGATATTTTATGTAAAGCATAAAATACCAATGTAAGTGTAAAAGTTGTGAGAAAATGAGTTATTCTAATTAAGAAAATTGTCAACAATTAGTGGGTAATTAATTAAATAATTAATGGCTAATTATTTGGCTTAAACAAAGGAAAATCCAAAGATAATTATGTAAAACCCTATAATTAGTGGTTTATGGCTAAAATTAGCATAAAATATATTTGCTAATTAATTTGAAAATATGAAGAAAAAGATATGAGAATAAGTAATTTTAAGCCTAAAGACAAGTATGGACCAATAGGGAAATTTTGTAAAAAATTATATAAAATAATTATTTTATATATTATTAATTAATTATTAATTAAATAAAAACGAAAATAATAAAAATGGGCCAGCTATGTTGACCGAAATTTTGAGCCAAGGAATGGATAAGAATTGAAGGAAATAATATCATGATATTTTTAATATAATATTAATATAATTTGTGATATTTTGTGAAAAAGCAAATAGGATAAATGACCACTGATAGAAACTAAATCTTATCTAGAAAATCATGAACAAGTTTTCTAAAGTCAGAGAATATTATGGAAAAGTATAATTTTATCTCGGAATAAGCTGTCTCAGAAGTCATTTCCGTGATCGGTAGAATACTTAGGTAATAAGATAAAATAGGGTAATCTGTGAAAAAGGCAGATAGTCACAAATTGGAGTTTGAAGAGAATAAATTATAACTCAACATCTGGGGATAAGTTGGTAATCAACTGGACAAATTATGGATCAGTGAATTTTTGTCCCGAAGTTGATAATTCCGGAAGTTATTTCTGTAACCGACACGTTTTTTCATAAATCTTCGGCAGGACCGGAGAAGACCTGAAAGGGATCAAAAATTTAGTTAACCCAGAAATTTCTAATGAGTAGGAAAAGAACTTCAAAGTTTTGATTCCGGATTTCTAAGATTTTACAAGATTACGCGATTCGAACACCGATCGGGGAATTTTATCGGGTAAAAACCCATAAAGCAAGTTGGGCATCATTAAGATGCCAAATTTTTGTTGACTTTGGGGGCTAGGCAGGTCGGCCAAATGGTTGCATGGAGGAGAATGGATTTCAAAAAGTGACTTTAAATTCCATGGATAAGGTTGAAGGGAAAATTACCAAGTTGGACCCATTTTTCTTCTATAAATAGCCATGAGCTCTTGCCATAATTCTTCACACCAAATGCTCTTGCATATTTCAAAACCTAGAGAGAAGTTAGAGAGAGGAGCTCTGGAGAAAGTTGTAGTGAAGTTCTTCAACGGGTAAGTTCTTCGGTTCATAGTTTTAGTTCGGTAGTTCTTGAAGTTCTAGAGTAGATGTTGTTTTGATCTTTAATCTTCCAAGTATGATTAGATATCATGTTTTAGGGGTATTTTAGTCATTAATTTCGAAAATCATGATGGGGTCGGAGTTATGGAAAAATTTTGGAAGATTAGATCAAAGTAACGAAGTGCTGGCGAAATTCCGCCGATTAGGGGCTCGGGGGTAAAATGGTCATTTATGACTAAAATGTCCGTCGTAATGACTGATTTCTAATAGAATGTGATATTATCCTTATAGGATATCTGTAATCACGAACCGCTGTCGTACCGCTGTCAAACGTTCCGTTTTCCGTCAGAAATACTGAAATTCCGTCAACGAAGGTACGTTCGCGTACTGGTAACCCTAACTCTGATATTTATGGTATGCGTGTATGTGCTATGTGTATTGTATGTACTGTTATTATGGTTGCTGGGTATTGGGTTACGCTTGCTAGTGGCCTAGGTGCCGCCAGGATACGGTTGTTAGAGGCCTATGTGCTGCCAGGGTTCAAGAGGCCTAGGTGCTGCTAAGGTTACGCTACAGGGGGCCTATGTGCTGTCAGGATACGCTGTTTTGGAGATGCTTGTACTATGTGTTCTTATACTGTTGATGCTGTGTTTGTCTGTAGTCCATATACTGTATATGTAAATATAAGGTTAACCGTTACCTGGGGTCCGATTGCAATGGACCTCAGCTCTCCATATAGCTTCAGGGTCAGGAGGACCAAGGACCGAGGATAAAGACAAGCAGGCCGCGTAGAGACTCGGCCGAAGACTTCCTTTTGATGTTCCGCTGAAGACTTCCTTTCGATGTTCCGGCGGAAGCCTTCCTTTTGTTGTTGTACATCACTTTTGAACCACGCGGTTACTGTACCACTGTTGTAACCAGCCAGACTTACGGCGTTTTATATATACATATCAGTTACTCAATCGCTCTGTTGCTCTACTCTGATGATTTTGAAATGATGTTTGATGTAAAAAAATTATACTGCTTGTGAAAACAGGATGTTACAAAAAGCTTATTGAAAAAAATTAGAAAGTTAATTAGATTATAAAGTTACATATATATAGCCACCTACTGCTCTTGAGCTGAGTTATATTAAGATTTTATTATCACACGGAAAATATCAAACAGTGACACATATTTTAGTAATTGTCATTATGATTCTCTTTTAATTAAGTCTCTTCCTTAATACTTTACAATAATAAATTTTGTTATACTTTTTATTAAAAAAAATATGCTGAGCGCCACGAGTCATTCCATTTTTGTGTCTTTCTTTCTTTCTTTCTTTATATATATATATATATATATATATATATATATATATATGGGAAAAACACTTCTCATGTTGTAGGAGAAGTGTATTCTCATGTCACACACACATGAAATGGTAGGATCCACATATATATATATATATGTGGATCCCACCATTTTATGTGTGTAGGAATCTTTTTCTTCTCATGCAACATGAGAAGTTTAAACCCCTATATATATATATATATGGGCAAATGATTTGTCCAGTGACTGGACCTAAGAGTTTTTTCTGTGAACCAAAACTACATCGTTTTATACCTTGATTTGTGCGTAAAAATATTTTTCCAAAAAATTATCTTGATTAAACAATAAATAAATTAATTACCTGGATAGTTTTATATATAATATCAATTAAAATTTTGATCTCTTTTCTACACGTTTAGGCAAACTGCATGCTTAAGCAAAATTATTAGGAAAAAGTATAGAGATGGATCAAGTGGGAATGCTATTCATCAATGATAGCGATTCGATTTCAGATCCACAATTTCTGATTGATTCTCACGACTAATGCTCGATCGCAATTTCCAACAATCAATCGGAAAGGCGCAAAATGATGTATATTTAGCAATTTGATTTCAGTATATGGATCGTTCTTCAGCAAAACAAACGATGTAGTTTTTTTATCGTCCTAAGAGTTTGATTTGATTTTGTTGTGGTGTAGAACACAGATGTCCAGCCGCGTGTATGGGCTGGTGATTTGATATTGGATCAAGGGTCTCGGCCTGGGTGCGTATGTGGAAGCACACAGACGGAGACGGGATCACTGAACACAACCAGGCTCTTAGCCGAGGGGGTGGGGTGTGTGCTCAGTGTAACAGTAGGTAAATAGTGTAGGTTAGAGCGTGTGTACCTTAGGCTGTTGACCGGGTATTTATAGAAGGTACCTGGGGCGGCATTCGCGATATATCTGGCTTATAATCTGAACTGCCTATCTCCCTACGGATATACTCCTATATTTCCGGGGTAGTTGAGATATCCTTGGATTGCTGTTATGGCGGATCTGATATGCCTGCCTGTGGTTGGGCCCTATCGTGATTGGGCCTTATCTAGGTCCGTAACAGTTGCCCCCCAGCCCGGTAGTGTGATGTTTCGGACTGCCGGGGTGTATGATATCCTGGCTCACGCCATCCGAGGCTTTGCCTTCATCCGATGTTTATACCGGACGTTTCATCTCTGGTTCCCCTCCCGAATGGATGGTGTTGTTGCTTGATCCAATGATCCGGGGTGGTTAATGATAGCCTTAGGGGACCTGTTAGTTCTCTATGTGTTTTGATGATTAATAACAATTGTAAACAAGTACGAATGCTTTTAAAATGACAAAAGAGTCAAAATCACTCTGTCACCGCAAAACTCGAGCCTAACTAAGCAAACTCGAGTTTTCTTCAGATATTTTCAGCATAACGAACTCGAGCCCGAGTAAATAGACTCGAGCCTAAACCCTCATGATATAATAATAAAGAGTTTACAAACAAGTAAACTCGAGCTCGTATAGACAAGCTCGAGTTTTCCCATGGCGGGAAGTTTTCTAATTAAATTGTATCTCTTTAAACTCCGAGTTTATTCTTTTGAGTAGAGTTCACTTGTTTCTATGGCTATAATTTAATGAACACTCGAGCCCAAGTATATGGACTCAAGCCTAATGCTTTTGTTTAGAGTTTACTCTATGGTTTGACAAACGAAGAAGAGTTTACAAAATAGGTAAACTCGAGCCTCGTTATTACAAGCTCGAGTTTTCCCTTGCGAGAGCTCCCAAGTTTTTCCTTCTTTTCAAACTCCGAGTTTAAGCTCAAACCTCCAGTTCACTTCAATAAGTCATGGAATAAATTAAGTTGAACTCGAGCCTAAGAATAATGAACTCGAGCCCTTCATCTGAAGAAAGAAAAGCAAGTGTACAAACTCCGAGTTTATACTCGTGCTCCAGTCCACTCTAATCGAGCAACCAAAACTCTTAGGCATGAATAGTGTTAAACTCGAGCCTAATCACTAATGGACTCGAGCACGCTTATCCCGTGAGATATTACTCCGGTGTTCATTCGACAAAAGCTTAGAGAGTATTCGAACTCGAGCCTACCTTCGTGAACTCGAGTTCACATGGTGAAACAAAATACAAACTCAGAGTTTACATCAAACTCCGAGTTTGCTCTCGAAGATAAACCAGATACTCTAAAAGCCTTACGAACTCGAGCCTGACTTGGAGAACTCGAGTTTACCACGGAAGCAAATATGATCGTTACTGATTTCATCCTGATTCTTTTGAACTGCAAAACTTACCATGTTTATACGAATTGATTGCATTCATTCAAACGTATTTAACTACTCTATATTGAGAATGTTTCAGGTATTAAATTGGATCAAACGAATCATTGAATAAACGCGAAGAATCAGAAGGCAGAATGATTTCACGCGTCCAGGAATTGAATCGGCTGAAATTCAGGACCCAACGGCTATAATCCTCATCAAACTGAATTTCAAATGAAGAACATGCTAAGTTGAGAAGTAACGGTCACATAGCAACTCACCACTATATAAAGAGCTGATTACAAACTTAGAAGAACAACGAAAGATTAAGCAGAAACGAAAAGCAAGCTCAAGAGTTCTTATACATTCAGTTTTCTTTCGTATTGTATTTTGATATACAAAGAGCCTCGGTGTTTATCATTATCTTCTCTGTGAGAGAGCTTTTATACAAATTATTCATTCATTGTAAAAGATCTCAAGTCAAGGGGACTTGGAGATTGGGATTTCAGATTACAACTTGTAAGGGGGAGTGTATCCTAGAGAGAGGATAATCCTTGAGTACAGAGTGTGTATCTGAGTTAAGTGATAGTAGAAAAACCTTCTGTGTCAAGCTCTTCTTCCCTATCTCTTTACGTTTAGCTTCAGCTTGGGTGCAAAGTTATTATAAAAGTTTTAAAATCCCCAATTCACCCCCCTCTTGGTGATTTCCTTTCGTTTTCATTTGGTATCGAAGCTAGTTAACGGTAACCATGATCGGGGGTTCTCACAGTGTGATCTGTGGCGAAGCATTGGCTCTTACCCCGACATGGCCAGTGGATGGTGGTGACTGTCGCTGGTTGCATTGGCCGTGAGGCGGTGCGTAAAATTAGCGGCTGAGATACCGTGAAATGCCACAGCGGAGGTACCGCTACGGAATTTCATTTGGTATCAGAGCCTAGTTGTCAATTAGAAGGATTAACATCCTAGACACAAAGATCCAATGGAAGGAATTCTACCCGATGGAGCCTCAATCAACCGACCCCCAGGTTTCAATGGAGAACACTACTCATTCTGGAAGGCTAAGTTCAGGGTCTATGTAATGGCCTCTGAGTTTGGTTTGTGGAGGGTCTTTGAAAAAGGAAACTATGTTCCTTCCTCAGTTGTAGCTGACATCAGAACTCCCAAGAAAGAAGAAGAGTACGATGACAATGATAAGAAACAAGTCACTCTCAACATGAAGGCAATTCATATGCTCCAAAGTGCTCTTGGCCAAAAAGAGTATTTCAGAATCTGCACTTTGCCATCTCGCTAAGCAAATGTGGGATGCTCTTGAAATAGCTCATGAAGGAACAGCTGCGATCAAAGAAAATCGTATCAATACTCTCATGATTGAATACGATCTATTGCAGATGAAGACCGGAGAATCTATTGGTGAATTTCAACTCAGATTCACTCACCTGATCAATCAACTCATTGCCTTGGGAAAAGAATATGAACAACCTGCCCAAGTGAGGAAAATACTAAATATTCTCACCAAGGAATGGGAAGCCAAGGTCACCGCAATTGAAGAATCTCGAGGCGAATCAATGGCCTCCGTGGCAAAGACTATTTGGCACCTTTTCGAATATGAGGGGAAGATCAAATTCAAAAAGGGACTAAGTGATATCAATGTCAAGAACAAGGGAATAGCTCTTAAAACCATCAAAGAAGTTAAATCAGATGACGATGAAGAATATGAAGATGAAGATGGTGAGCTAGGAATGATGGTCCGAAGATTCAAGAAATTCTACAAAAAGGACCAATCTCACAGAAGGTTTCACAAAGGAAATTCTAGCACGAAACTAAGAAACCAATTATATGCTATGAATGTGAGAAACCAGGCCACATCAAATCGAATGTCCGAATTGAAAAACAAAGAAAAGAAATTCAATAAGTTCAAGAAAAGAGCTTATGTATCGGCTATATGGGGCAACAAATCATCATCGATGAAGATGAGGCGTAAGAGGAACAAAGTGCCAATCTCGCCTTGTGGCTCAAGAGGAATCGGACAACGAAGAGGTAAGTAATTCTGATTTACCTTATAATGAATTATCTTCAACATATGATTCTCTTTATACTGAATTTAAGAAAACTGCAAAAGAGCTCTTATTTTCAAAAAGAAAAATCAAACTATTAGAAGAACAAGTTCAAACGATTTCTACGCCTATCTCTGCTTGTGAAAAGGATGCAAAACCAACTTATAATGAATTGTTTACTGAATACGAACTTGTTCAAAATGAATTTGAGGAACTTGCTGAAAAATATTCTGTTTTAAAAAGGAAGAATACAATACTTGAACAACAAATAGAAAATCTTTCAGTTCCTGAAAATATCATATGTGATGAATGTTCTATTCGAAAAAGAAAAATGAATACCTTACAAAGACTCTTGAAAAATTCACTAGAGGAAGTGAAATGCTTGAGGTAATTTTAAAACAAAGAAAGATTTACAAATGACAAATCGGAATTGGTTATAAGCCTGATTATGACAAAAAGAAAGGCAAAAGAAACATGGACAAAGATCCTACATGAATTATTTTCAAAAATCTGTTCATACCTCAAATCCTTTTGCACATTGCAACTATTGTAATAGAAAAGGTCATACTACTTCTTCATGTTTTCATAAGAAAGATAGATCAATTAAACCTATAGGAAATTATCAATGGGTGCCTAAGGGATCCTATATGATTCCTAAGACACAAACTAACCCAAAAGGACCCAAAGAATATTGGGTACCTAAAAGATAATATCTCTTCTTATGCAGATTTGTCTTAGAGCATCAAATCCCAATAAGTGGTACATTGACAATGGATGCTCAAGACATATGACTGGAGACCAATCCAAATTTGCTTCAATCAAACATAAGGAAGGTGGCAAGGTAACATTTGGTGGAAATGAGTCCGGAAGAATTGCTGGCATTGGCAAAATTGGAAATAGCAATGGACCTCAAATCAAAGATGTTTATCTTGTGGATGGGTTATGTCACAACCTCCTCAGTGTGAGTCAAAGCACGGACAAAGGAAACCTAGTCATCTTTGATTCAAGAATGTTTGATTGTAAGTAAGGATGCTCTCTCTTTAGATAGTATTAAATCCAAAGCATTATTCGAGCTCCAAGAGAAGGTAATTGTTATACTCTTGATCTGTCTAAAAACAATTCGATTCGAAAAATGTTTTGTTGGTAACTTAGATGAAAGTTGGTTATGGCATAAACGCTTAGGACATGTCAATATGATTCAACTTGATAAACTACGAGAAAAGGAATTGGTTATTGGTTTACCAAAACTTTCTTTTAAAAATGATCTAATTTGTGATGCATGTCAAAAAGGTAAACAAACTAAATCATCTTTCAAGTCGAAAACGGAATTATCAACTAATAGACCTCTCCAATTACTCCATATGGACTTAGTTGGACCACTAGAGTAAAAAGCCTTGGCGGCAATCTTTATACATTGGTCATAGTAGATGATTTCTCAAGATTCACATGGGTCATTCTTTTATCATCAAAAGATAAAACATTTGATCAATTTATTGTGTTTGCCAAGAAGGTCCAAAACGAGAAAGGATTCTCTATTGCGGTATTCGTACGATCATGGTGGAGAATTTGAGAATCATGCCTTTGGAGAATTCTGTGATAGTATGGGAATTAATCATAATTTCTCAGCTCAAGAACCCCACAGCAAAATGGAGTTGTTGAAAGAAAGAATAGAGTGCTTACTGAAATGGCAAGATCAATGCTAAATGAGAACCAAACATCTCAAGTGTTTTGGGTGATGCTATGAGCACCGCTTG
This sequence comes from Acacia pycnantha, assembly GCA_025563575.1. Lineage (NCBI taxonomy): Eukaryota > Viridiplantae > Streptophyta > Magnoliopsida > Fabales > Fabaceae > Acacia > Acacia pycnantha. The sequence continues at coordinate 303,475 of JAMWYP010000242.1, read as the reverse complement.
TTACATATCAAACAGGGCATATCTCCTAAGAAGTTGGACAAAACTCCCTATGAACTCTACAAAGGAAGAAAACCCAACTTAGCTCACTTGCATATCTTTGGATGTAAGTGCTTCATCCACAATAATGGTAAGGACAACTTGGGAAAATTTGATTCCAAAGCTGATGAAGGTATATTCTTGGGTTATTCAAGTAGAAGTAAAGCATATAGAGTTTATAATACTCATAATCACACTGTTGAAGAATCTATGCATATTGTTTTCTGTGAAACCAAATCTAACAAGTCCTTGGATGATGATGATGATTTTCTGTGACAAACCAAACTTCTATTTCAACAAATACGGAAAAAGATTTGCAAGATGATTAAACCGAAAAACATTGTGAAAATGCTTATGAAAACAGTGTTCAAACTCAACCAAAATCATGGAGATACAGTAGGAGTCATCCTCTGGATCAAGTGATAGGTGATGCAAATCAAGGAGTAAGAACCAGAAAAAGCACTTTGAATGAAGTTACTTTTCAGCTTTCATTTCGAAAATTGAACCTTCTAAGATTGATGAAGCCCTTTCAGACAATGATTGGGTTATAGCAATGCAAGAGGAATTACATCAATTTGAAAGAAACCAAGTTTGGGACTTGGTGCCCAGACCTAAAGACCATCCGGTCATTGGTACTAAATGGGTATTCAAAAATAAATGTGATGAATCCGCCATAATCATTCGAAATAAAGCAAGGCTAGTTGCAAAAGGCTATAATCAAGAAGAAGGAATTGATTATGAAGAAACTTATGCTCCAAAGAGCAAGATTGGAAGCTATAAGAGTTCTTCTAGCCTTTGCTTGTGTTAAAGGATTCAAACTTTTTCAAATGGATGTAAAATCCGCCTTTTTAAATGGTTTTATACGGAGGAAGTTTATGTTGAACAACCTCCGTGTTTTCAAAATGAACATCATCCGGATCATGTTTATCACCTCAAGAAAGCCTTATATGGGCTTAAGCAAGCTCCTAGAGCTTGGTATGAGAGGTTAAGCACTTTCCTTCTTGATCAAGGATTTGTTAGAGGAAAAGCGGATACAACTCTCTTTATAAAGAAGAATAAACTTGGTGATGTTTTAATAGCTCAAATTTATGTTGATGATATTATTTTGGTGCTACTAATGATACTATGTGTGAAGAATTTGCCAAGACAATGCAGGGAGAATTTGAAATGTCCATGATGGGAGAACTTAATTACTTCCTTGGACTTCAAATCAAGCAACGCCATGATGGAATCTTCATTTCCCGGACCAAGTATCTCGAAAGATCTATTAAAAAATATGGTCTAGCTGATTGTAATGGAGCGAGATACTCCAATGAGTTCAACCGCAACTCGGATGCTGATGAAAAGGGGACTAACTTCAACATCACTAAGTATAGAGGAATGATTGGATCATTACTCTATCTTACGGCAAGTCGTCCGGACATTCAATTCGGTGTTGGAATGTGTGCTAGATTCCAATCGCCCCATGGAGTCACATGTTGAACATGTTAAAAGAATTTTTAGATATCTTGCCGATACAAAGACTCTTGGATTATGGTTTCCCAAAGATCAACATGAACACTTAGTAGCCTATACTTGATTCAGATCATGCAGGATACAAGACTCGATGAAAAAGCACAAGTGGTCAATGTGAGTTCTTTGGAGGATCATTAGTGTCTTGGTTCAAGAAAAGCGCACTCACAGTGGCTGTGTCATCCACTGAAGCCGAGTATGTTGCTGCCTCAAGTTCTTTGTGCTCAAGTTCTTTGGCTCAAACAACAATTGTGTGATTTGGGAGTTCATCTCAAAGAAATCCCAATTCTTTGTGACAACACAAGCACAATAAGTTTGGCAAAGAATCTGTTCAACACACTAGAACCAAACATATTGATGTCAAACATCACTTCATAAGAGATCATGTTCAAAAGAAGGATGTCAAAGTCATGTTCATCCCAACTCACTTGCAACTCGCTGATATCTTCACCAAGCCACTAGCAAAAGAACAATTTGTGTTCATAAGAAGAGAATTGGGAATGGTAAATCCCAATGAGTTGTAAGTAATTCAAATGTTAGTTATGTTTTTAATGATTATTGTCCACTAACTTAAGCATCGGAGTATGTAGATATGTTTTGTGCAGGATGTATATTGAAATCAAAATCCCAAACAATCGAGTGCAAGTAAAGCTGTCACAAACTCGAGCCTACCAAAGACAGACTCGAGCTCGAAAGAACCAAAGAGAAATGCAACTATCAGTCGCCAAACTCGAGCCTATTAGTGAACGGACTCGAGTTCGCGAGAGACAGAGAGCAACTCATCTCAGAGATTTTGACAGACTCGAGCCTATTAGTGAACAGACTCGAGTTCGCGGGAGACAGAGAGCAACTCATCTCAGAGATCTTGACAGACTCGAGCCTATTAGTAAACAGACTCGAGTTCGCGGGAGACAGAGAGCAACTCATCTCAGAGATCTTGACAGACTCGAGCCTATTAGTGAACGGACTCGAGTTCGAGGGAGACAGAGAGCAATCCACCTCGAGAGAACCGGACAGGACTCGAGCCTACGATGTGATCGACTCGAGCCTAGCAAGCAATTTCAAGGGTTCACACATACACTCTTGAATTCCAGGTAAGTAACGTTACACAAACTCGAGCCTACACTTAAGAACTCGAGTTTGCGTCGATAAAATTTCTTTAAAAACCTGTCTTTTCGTCTTCACTCTATCTCACCCTCGAGCCTAAACCTAAATTCTCCCAAAAATTTCTCTCAATCTCCTCAAACAAAAACCAGAGAACATGGCGTCCAAACGATCTGCAACCCAAGATTCCAAATCCTCTGATCCTCAAGAACCCCAAACCGATCATACACAAATCTCTCAACGTCCTCCCAGGGTAAAATCGTTTCCCAAACGATTCAAGCATGGAATTGACAAGCAAATTCCTGGTATTCCTATTACCCAAGCCACTCCAATAACCACAGTCAAGATGAATACCTCAAAGAAAGCTTCAACTGCCGACACACCACCTCGAAGGGGCAAAGAACGAGATACACAAGTCTCGAAAGACCACAACTAGTCAAACTAGCTCTCAAGCTCAATCATCCTCCCATCACCAACAACACTCTGTTCCTCAGGTATCTAGAGAAAACCCAGCCTTATTTGAAATTTACAATCATTCCTCCATCCCTAAAGGATTCTCTAGTGAGGATGTCACTCTATATGGTGAGGATGCCATACGATTCCAAGAAAACTATGAGGCTAAGAGTTTTTGCCCTTACGTGTATGTCAATCTAGATGCTTTAAAAGAGGAATGTAACCTTGATCTTACCCACTGGCTTAGACAATTTGAACCTCTCATATCCATTAGAGCCTCATATAGTCCATCCTTTGTTAAAACCTTTTACTATTGTATGCAAAGTGATAATTTATTGGATGCGGATAGAAATTTGGTTGAGGAAAGGATTACCACATCCATTAGAGGAAAACAGATAACCATCACTGCTGCATACCTTAATTCCCTCCTCCAAATCCAAAATCCTCCTCCGTTGCTTCTCCAAATTATACGAATAGGCAAATTTTTCACTCCTCGGACCGATGAGCCTGTACCTGATGCTTTAGAGGTTCTGGATTTCACTCCAGTATCCATGCCTCCTAAGCAAAGAGCTGCTTGGTATATATACACTAGAAACTTAGTACAAAAGGGAGGCAATTTCACTCACTTTGCCAAAAGGACTTCCTATTTTTGCCTCTATCATAGATCAAGTCCCTCATAACATAGGAGATTGGATCTTTAAAGAGATGTTCAAATTTCGTTTCCATGGAAGAAAAACATCCCAGATACCCTTTGCAGTCTCATCTCGGTGATTATGTTTCATGAAAGTGCAGGTATTTACCGTACCAATGAGAAACCCGAAAAACCAGCCAAATTTGGCGGCATATCCTAAATTTGATGAGGATAAGCTTTGATCAAGGAAGTGATCATTCGAGCACCCTCAAGACCTACTAGAACCGAGCTACTCAATCTAGAGTTCAAGAAGCTCAAAGTGCACCACCTCCACCACAATCCTTTCCCTCGATTTGGATGAAAGAATAAAGACTTACATTGCCCAAGTTGTTTCGATCTTTCTTCCAAGATAGAATCGATTCACCACAGTCAAGAAAGGATATGAGGAGTTCTCGATGCACAAGAAGATCTCATTCTTGAACATGAGGTTATCAAAGAGAAAGTGCAAGGTCTCGGGGATCAAATTGGAGATCACTCGAGTTAGCATCTCCACTCTTTTGGTGTCTATGTCCAGCCTCCATGACAAAATGGACAAAATTTTAGAAAATCAGTCCATCAATTCCATTGGACCTAGCTCTTCGGCACCTCCACCTTCTTCCGAACCAATCCCAACCTCCATAGCCCCTGAACCATCTACCCATGATCCTATTCTTGATCAACCTCTATCTCATCTCATCCTCCACTTTTCGATGATGCCAAAGGGGAGAAGAGTTGAAGTAAAGAAGGAGAAGTCAAGTTGTCAAGTTTTTTTTTTTTTTGAGATATATGTATGCTTGAAACTCTAAATGTCATTTTGTAAACCATTGAATGTTTTAGCTTATGCAATGACAATATGTGTTATGATTTATGTTAAGTGCTAACTCTGATAGAATCAAAGTTTAAATGTTAAAATCTAATTCTGATGCATTTACACTGAACACTTATGCTTCAATGATTTCAAATGATCAAAACAGTGTTCTTAAAGGAGTTAATTGTTTACAAGTGTTGTCATCATCAAAAAGGGGGAGAATGTTAGTTCTCTATGTGTTTTGATGATTAATAACAATTGTAAACAAGTACGAATGCTTTTAAAATGACAAAAGAGTCAAAATCACTCTGTCACCGCAAAACTCGAGCCTAACTAAGCAAACTCGAGTTTTACGCAAACAGAGCTCATCAGGATATTTTCGGCATAACGAACTCGAGCACGAGTAAATAGACTCGAGCCTAAACCCTCATGATATAATAATAAAGAGTTTACAAACAAGTAAACTCGAGCACATATAGACAAGCTCGAGTTTTCCCATGGCGGGAAGTTTTCTAATTAAATTGTATCTCTTTAAACTCCGAGTTTATTCTTTTTGAGTAGAGTTCACTTGTTTCTATGGCTATAATTTAATGAACACTCGAGCCCAAGTATATGGACTCAAGCCTAATGCTTTTGTGTAGAGTTTACTCTATGGTTTGACAAACGAAGAAGAGTTTACAAAATAGGTAAACTCGAGCCTGTTATTACAAGCTCGAGTTTTCCCTTGGCAGAGAACTCCAGTTCACTTCAATAAGTCATGGAATAAATTAAGCTGAACTCGAGCCTAAGAATAATGAACTCGAGCCCTTCATCGAAGAAAGAAAAGCAAGTGTACAAACTCCGAGTTTATACTCGTGCTCCATCCACTCTAATCGAGCAACCAAAACTCTTAGGCATGAATAGTGTTAAACTCGAGCCTAATCACTAATGGACTCGAGCCCGCTTATCTTGTGAGATATTACTCCGGTGTTCATTCGACAAAAGCTTAGAGAGTATTCGAACTCGAGCCTACCTTCGTGAACTCGAGTTCACATGGTGAAACAAAATACAAACTCCGAGTTTACATCAAACTCCGAGTTTGCTCTCTCGAAAGATAAACCGGATACTCTAAAAAGCCTTACGAACTCGAGCGACTTGGAGAACTCGAGTTTACCACGGAAGCAAATATGATCGTTACTGATTTCATCCTGATTCTTTTGAACTGCAAAACTTACCATGTTTATACGAATTGATTGCATTCATTCAAACGTATTTAACTACTCTATATTGAGAATGTTTCAGGTATTAAATTGGATCAAACGAATCATTGAATAAACGTTAAGAATCGAAGGCGAGAATGATTTCACGCGTCCGGGAATGAATCGGCTGAAATTCAGGACCCCAACGGCTATAATCCTCATCAAACTGAATTTCAAATGAAGAACATGCTAAGTTGAGAAGTAACGGTCACATAGCAACTCACCACTATATAAAGAGCTGATTACAAACTTAGAAGAACAACGAAAGATTAAGCGAAACGAAAAGCAAGCTCAAGAGTTCTTATACATTCAGTTTTCTTTACGTATTGTATTTTGATATACAAAGAGCCTCGGTGTTTATCATTATCTTCTCGTGAGAGAGATTTTATACAAATTATTCATTCATTGTAAAAGATCTCAAGTCAAGGGGACTTGGAGATTGGGATTTGATTACAACTTGTAAGGGGAGTGTATCCTAGAGAGGATAATCCTTGAGTACGAGTGTGTATCCGAGTTAAGTGATAGTAGAAAAACCCGGAGAGTGCGGGGACTGGACGTAGGTCAAGAATTTAGACCGAACCAGGATAAACCTTCTGTGTCAAGCTCTTCTTCCCTATCTCTTTACGTTTAGCTTCAGCTTGGGTGCAAAGTTATTATAAAAGTTTTAAAATCCCCAATTCACCCCCCTCTTGGTGATTTCCTTTCGTTTTCAGGACCGAGGTAATAGCCCACGGTCCTAAGAATGCAGTGGTGATGACCGACAGTGTAAGGATCCGAGGTGATAATCTCTAGCCCTACCGTGGTGAGGACCGACGGCATAAGAGCCCTAGGTAGTGTGGACCGATTTTGGCCGCAGTGATATGCCGGAGTCAAGGCTCGAAATCTGACGGCCCGAGGCCGTTTTTGTGACCACGGCGTGACTCTTGGGAAGCCTACTCTGATCTTGCCATGATTACCTGCGCCACCTGGCTTTCTGCGATTGGGGAGGCGCCTTGATTAACGTGTACGCCGCCCCCGTATTTCGTGCGCATTTAATGCTCTCACTACAAAAAAAAATTGATTTTTGCTACGGAAAAAATCCGTAGCAAATTCCGTAGCAAATCGATTTTGCTACGGAAAAATGCCAAAATTCCGTAGCAAAATCGATTTGCTACGGAATTTGCTACGGATTTTTCCGTAGCAAAAACCCCGTAGCAATTTGCTAAATTCCGTAGCAATTTGCTACGGAATTCGAATCCGTAGCAATTTGCTACGGATTGTTTTCCGTAGCAAATTGCTACGGAAATATTTCCGTAGCAATTTGCTACGGACTATCAATCCGTAGCAAATTGCTACGGAATGAAATCCGTAGCAAATTGCTACGGATTGGAATTCCGTAGCAAATTGCTACGGAATTTTAAATCCGCAGCAATTTGCTACGGATTTTGAAATCAGTAGCAATTTGCTACGGATTTTCAAAATCCGTAGCAAATTGCTATGGGGTTTTTTGCTACGGAATTTTAAAATCCGTAGCAATTTGCTACGGAAATCATTTCCGTAGCAAAATTATTAATTTTTTTTTTAATTTTTTGAATCTTTTTAAATTTAAATTTTTTTAATTTTTTTTTTTTTTTTTTCTTGAAAATTGAATGCAAAAGTATCATGAATATAATAAAAAGAGTTTAAACAGAGAAAACAAAATATATATAATAATGTTGTAAGGAACAAATACTAAAAAGTAGTCTAAACATCGCATTGTGATCATCATCATCATCACCCGCATGGTCATCATCACCAGAGCCGACCCCGAACCCTTTTGTGTCATTAGAGACAGGAGTTGATTCTGCATCTGTCTCATCATCTCCGCTTGCATCTCGATCCATCTCGCTGTCGCATACTCTCCCGTTCTCGTTGCATCGCAAGCTCCATCCTCTCCCGTTCTCGATTCATTGCCTCGCTCCATCCTCTCCCGTTCCCGAAGCATCTCCCGCCTCATGATGTCCTTCTTGCCGACTCATCCGTGTTGCTTGCCGCTCCACCAACGCTTTCATCTTCTTCACTCATCTCGCAAATACATTATGAAGTACATTTATTATTTGTACTTCATTTGAATAGACAAGAGAATGGAAATTATCAATATGAAATGTATTACGTGTACCGGAGAAACACCTTCACCGCTGGATGAGGAGCGCTTTGATTGCTTCGCCGGCCAGCAGAGGCACCGTATCCAAAGACTCTCCCTTTCTTGTTAAATCCGCCCGCGCCTCAAAGAACAGACTCTCATTGTCTGACCGAGAGGATGCGGGTCGACCCAAGCCGCGACCCTCTCTCCCGCGACGCCTTCTGAAAGGTTTCCTACAAGCACAAAAATACATAGCTTATTAGACATGTAAAATAAAATAAATATGGTGGTGCATAAAACAAGTAATAAAGGCAATAAATGTCTAACCGCTACTTGCAGCGCCTTTTGGTTAATCCATTGTCTCTCACTCCTTCGATCGCCGGAATGGGTCCGCTCAAAGGTAGCCCACTCAATTGATCCTTCAGAACTTCCCGCACTCTACCCGCAAACGCGGATGAGAACCTTAATTAATTACTTCAAAGTATAAAATATCAAATACCTAAATAGAAAATAGAGTGTACTTACAATTTTCCGTCGATGCTCACTAATAGGAATGCAAACGCCAAAGATATGACTGGTCCTTCCATTTTGGCTCTGTTTTGCTTATTTTTCGTGCTCATGTTTTGAAACTTTTCATTTGTGGCCCAATTCTGCAATAATTCGTCTACGTGTCCTGGGAATCCAGTCTTTCTTGCCTCTTTTATTTCTCAAGCCGTAAAGCTTTTGACGCAAAAATCGGCCTCCATTATGATTATAATTTGCTTTCGCCCGCACGATGTTCAGTAACGTCATATGCCGGCGCCGAAAATCAATAACGAACCATTAGTGCTCCAAATTTTTAAAGTACTTAATTAAATAACCATAAAAAAAAACTTACCAAGAACTCATCGAACCAAGCATCTCGAGTAGTGCTAGGAATGTCTGTCCACTTGGCCCAAGGATGGTTGTAATTGCGGAATAATTGGGCCGAGATGAAGTCCCTTACCTCATTATGAGGCTCAAATCTGATGAGAGATGACATCATGCAAATATTACCATACAAACCATTTACATAGAGAAAATTGTAACATTACCGGTAACTTGGCATGACTTACCCGACGCCGTCGGGACGGATCCAAAGCTTCCGTGTCGAAGGATCTCTCGGAGCCCCGATTGGTGGATCGGAGGAACTACCTTCTTCCCCAACGTGGCTATGAGGCGACGCATTGTGCTAAGGAAGGAATGTGAAGTATTGAAGATAAACATATGTAAATCATATGTAACTAAACTTATGTAAATCAATCGAAATTATATTGTAAACTCCGTGATCCCCTTGCCGTGGATCGGTGGGGGTAGACGGTGATGACGACATATACAAATGACGGTGATGACGACATATACAAATGACGGTGAAGATGACAAATATGTAGACGGTGAAGATGACATATCAAAGGATGGCATATCTCGGGAAGCGCTGACCCTCTACCTCCATAAGGAGCGATGACGTCGCCCTACCCTCCGATAGGACGGGGTTGGGCTCGACCACTACCCCGTCCACTACCCGAACGTCCTCCTAGATGCTCCATCTCTAAACACTCATAGACATAATGTCAAAAAATATATAACAATAAGTAGCGCATTAACAAAGTATGTAGTATAACAAATCATCACAAACAAAGAACTAACAAATCAATCGGACGATTCTTGTTCATCAACATCAACATTTGCTTGCACGTCTTCCTCTGAGGAGGTCTCATAGTCGTCGAACTCCGATTCACTATCAGAGTAAATCACTTCTTCCTCATCGTCTGATTCCTCATCGTCAATTTGTATAGGAATTAATTCTAACCCCGCAGCAGAATCAAATAGATTGCTTGGTACTTCGTCATCGAAGATGTTTATGGGGAGTACATGTTCCACATCGCTTGAACGGTTCAGCCATACCGTCATTTGATTCCGGCTCTTTCGACTTTGGTATAATATTTCGTGCTTTGGTTTTAATAACTCCCTCCAACCTGGCGGGATGTGGGTATGATGTATAGTAAACTTGTTCCGCCTTGTTGAGCAAGGATGAATGGGTCATAACCAACCGTATATCTCCTTGTCCAAAGGATCTCAATATTTCCATGTTTGTCCATTTTTGTCCCACGCAGACTGTTATCAAGCCACTCACATATGAAAAGGGTCACTACCTTGTCCCACGGTAACTCGCTTGAATTATGTCAACTAACTTCCCGTAGTAGTCGGCCTCCACCCCATCAACTTTGTCACCTCGACAACATACACCATAATTACAACATAGTGTACCCGCATTCGCCTCGACGCTTGAAAACCGATACCCATTGATTATGTATTTCTTGCACCGGTAACACTAATTGCAGCTCCATAGGACAAACTCCACGCAACTTCATTGGGATCTCGATGGATTTTCCACGAAGTAGGATCGAAGCCATTTTGGGAACTCGACATCGTGAATTGGTCAACTTCGGATTCCGCCATTGAAGGATTTCCGATCGGACCGAATTAGAGAAGTAACCGTAAGAAGAAAAAATGCTCTTAATACTGGAATTCTTAGCGTAACAACAAAAAGAAAAGAAATCTTACTTTAAATACCGGGCGGCCTCTTCACGCTTGTTTAGAATGTACCACTCCGCTACTCGCTTATCTCTTCCGTCAAGAGTTGACCTAGAACGTTTTCCCACGACTCGCCCGGAAAATTAAATATTGATTTTTGATCCCTCGTATCACCGGCATCATCGTTGCGAGGTACCCTCTCCATCTTGACATCATTTCGGGGGATAATAGTATGAAGCAAATTTTGCGGCCTCTTCGACAAGGTATGCCTCAACGATAGATCCTTCAACGTACCTTGGATTTTTGATCTTGTTCTTAAGTGTGCGTAAAACCTACAATGGAATATCGAGGATATTTATAAACTAAAGTACCGTGTCGGTCAATTAATAACAAATACGATAGAAAGATATATATTACCTCTCAAATGGATACATCCATCTATATTGTTGCGGGCCTCCTACCTTTGCTTCGTAGGCCAAGTGAACGGGCAAATGTTCCATTGAGTCAAACAAGGTAGGAGGAAATATCATCTCTAACTTGCATAGAGTTATGGGCATGCTCGCCTCCAGGTGCCGTAACTTTTCAACATTAAGCTCGAAGCACAAATTTCTCTAAAGAACATGGAAAATTCCGTCGAATAGACAATATATGCTTCTAAGTGCTTTGAAGGCCCAAGGCAACAATCTCTCGGAAGAAAACATGACAATCATGACTCTTCATGCCGAATAACTTCGCCTCGTGCATGTCGACACATCTTTTCATGTTTGACGCATAACCGTCTCGGCGTTTCAGCTTCTTAACCCATTGCAACAGCCTCCAAATTCTCGTTGTTTGTTGAATGTGTACGGCGCTCTAGGTTTGGATGTCCGTCCCGTGCCACTCCCCACCAAATGTAAAGCGTGCCTTCGCATATCGCTTCTATGTCCCGTCTTGCGTTGACTCGTGTCCTTCGTCTTGCCCTTGGTGTCCATCACGGTGTACGTAATGTTGCAAAACACATTCCTCTCAATATGCATGACATCGAGGTTGTGTCTTAACAATTGATCTTTCCAATATGGTAGTTCCCGTAAGATGCCGCGTTTGTTCCAATGATGATCAACGCCGTATCCCTCAGTTCCCCGAAGCAGCCCCTCTTCGACACTTTGAATGTACTTGACTCGTCCCATATTTCTTGGCCACTTAAACGACGGGGTTGCTCGCTCGTTCGACAACATTCCGCGTGAAGTCTTTTCTATTTCTCCTCCACGGATGATCGGGGGTAGGAATCGCCGATGCCTATCAAACCAACCGACCTTGCGACCGTGTTTCAAGCTAAAACCCATGTTCTGTTCAAGACATACCGGCATGCAAGCTTCCCGACGTTTGCCGCCCACTCAACATCCCATATGCAGGAAATCATTTATGGTCCACATTAAGGCAGCCCGCATGGTGAAATTCTCGACTTAATGATATATCATACGTAAGAACCCCTTCACTCCACAACATCTTCAACTCGTCTATCAAAGGTCCGAGGTACACATCTATCTTCTTTTTGGGTTGGATGGCCCAGTGGATTAACGCGTTAAGAAAGAAAAACTCTCTTCTCATGCACATAGAAGGTGGGAGGTTGTACGGAGTCACAATGACAGCCAACAGAATAAGTCCCGCCCGTATTGTTGAAAGGAGCGAACCCATCCGAGCATAGACCAAGACGGACATTACGGGATCCATAGCAAAGAAAGGATTTGTCTCATCAAATTTACGCCAAGCTTCCGCATCGGATGGATGCGTCACAAAGTTTTCATCCCCGCGATGCTCCCGGTGCCATCTCATGTGAGCAAATGCTTGTTCCGATGCATACAATCTCGTAAGTCTTGGAACCAGAGGAAAGTACCACATCTTACTTAACGCATGACGGGTCATTTTCCTTCCTTTCCCCACAACTTTATATCTCGTCATCTCCACAGAATTTACAATTGGTCGGTTCAAAGATCATCCTTGTAATACAACATACATCCTCTGGGGCAAGAATGGATTTTTTCACATCCAAGCCCAAGCTCTTTCACCTTTTTTTTGCTTGGTAAAATCCTTCGGCAAATTAGTGTCTTTGGGAACAACCTTACTCATGATATGCATCATTTCGTTGTAATTCCTCTCACTCATATGGTGATCGGTCCTTCAAGCTTAGTGTTGCTAGGGTAGCCGATAGCGATGAATATTCACTACTATCAAAGTGTTCGCAACCTTCCCATAACGGACGTTGGGCTTCTTGAAGCATTTTGTAGAACCTAGCGGCTTCCGGATGAGGATCCTCACCCATGTATGATGGTTGGGTATGTGTACGGGTCTCCTCTCCCATGTATGACGACTCAAAGATGAGTAACAGATCAAAATATTGGCCGATCGACGGTCCCGCGGCATCCATAACCAACTGCTCATATTGATTAAGGTTCTCTCGATGACTACCGTCCCCGTAATAACCACTCTGTGTCTGACGGACTTCGCCATGACATTCCCAACATTCATAATCTTTCATGAATCCCTTTTGACACAAATGAATTTTGACATTGCCCGTATCCCTAAATCTTAAACACCTACATTTGGCACACTGACACCGATCTCCCTACTTGAAGTATTTGAATTCGCTAAAGCAAATTGGATGAACTCTTCCAAACCCGCCAAGAATGCTTGCGTTAGTTCTCTTCTATCGCTAGACGATTGTACATCCAACTTCTATCATAATTGTGTTCCATACTTCTTAGCTAGTTCAGCTTACTAACCTAATTAACATCTCAACATGCCACAAATATGTAAATTTATATATTAGTGACCAATTTATAAGAACAAATCAAGATTATATAATATGCAAAAGGAATTTTATATTTTGTATTTATAATTACCTATTTATCTAAATAGTATTTATAATTTAGTTTTTGAAATTATCAACCTTTATTTATTATATAAATTGTTAAAGATAAATTGAAATAATGAATGTAAATGAGATTTTTTTTCATAAAACTAAATAGTCATTTTTTTCTTTAAATCTTTATCTTCTTTAATTATACTTTATGTTAATTAATTAATTCCTTTAACCCTCAATCTTACTAGGCACAAATTATCGTTCTCATTTGAAAACTATCATATTTATACAATTATATATCTAGTTACCAATTATCAATTAATATAATATCATAACAATTTTTGTAAGCCTCTAACAAATTATCAACATCAAGTACCTTTTAATCTACATACCCAAATCAATAACTATAACATTTTAATCTACATACGCAAATCAATGTCCATAATAACTACATTTTCATCTACATAGGCAAATCAATATTTATTAACAACTACATTTAAACAATATCAATATTTAATCTATCTACCCTAATCAATATTTAAACATTTAAACATACTAATCAAGATTTATTTTATCTATACTAATCAATATCCCCATCAACTATATCTATACTAATCAATATTTAAACATACTAATCAACATTTTAATCTACATAATCAAATCAATATTTAATCTATCTATACTAATCAATATCAATTACATATTAATCTATATACAATAATCTATCTCAAACATTTAAACATACCTAAACCGTGAACAAAGGGAAGAACAAAGAACGTTGGAAAACCACCACCTACTCCGACGAGCAAGCAAAGAACCACCACCGGCACCAACACAAGCAAGGAGGGCGCCTGAAATCGCAGGTGGAGCCGGAAATCGCGAGGGTGGGGGGTGGGAACTCGCACGGGGGCCGGAAAACGAAAGGGGGAGGCCGGAAAACGGAAGGGCAGCCGGAGAAATCAAAGGGGAGGGGGAGCCGGTTGGGCTTCTTTCATTTTGAATTTCCCCCACTTCCCATTTCTCTCGATATAAACCATTAAACGTAGTTCATTTTTACCACTTTTTCCATTTGCTCATTCCAACGTATGCGAAACTTCTTCTATGCAAGGTTTTTCTTGGCCACCGTAGTGCGTTGGTTCCTTCTTGTATCCCGTGGATTTTCTTCGAAGTTAGTCAAGGCTTCTCGTTTCACTCGGGATTCTCCAGTCGAGTCCTCATTTGTGCGAGCTTCTGTGTATTCATCTTGCCTTCACGAGTTTTCTATGCCATTTCGGTATTTAAATTCTCCCTCCTCCTTTTTCTTGTCTTATTCCTGGGTGCGTTTTACGGACTTGGGTTTCTGAGGTGGAGTGCGGAAGTGAGTTGAGCTATCTCGAACCCAAAGGTCTTCTGTCTTTTTTGAGCTTCGGGTTTTCCTTGTTTTGGTCTTAGTTTTTTCCCCCTCCTTCTTATCCTTGTGTTGGTTGTATAGGTTTGGACTTTTGATGGATAGGAAGTCGGTCTTCACGTCGGCCTTTAGGTCCTAACGACGATAAGGCCCTTTCAGTGAAATGTTATCCCTTTTAGTTAGTTATTGCCTGCTAGGGACCTCTTTAACCGAGGAGGAAAAACTGCTACACATGGCTCTCACATTAGTGGGTCTTGTGCACGGAGCATAGTTTCCTTCACGTGGTTCTTGGGCCCGATCGCTTTTGGAACTTTTTGTGCGTTCAGATTCTCATAGTTCGCGGTGTTTTTGCCTCTTCCTAGTCCCGAGCCATAAACGCCTACCAAGCGTGCATCGTCCATCCCAGCAGTCGAGGTCATTACCCGGTGGTTATCATGGTCCACTGTTGGGATTGTGTTGTAGAGAGCTCCTCCCTTATTGCGAGTGGGCAAGATCCGGTATGGCCGAAGTCTGCTTTGGGCTCATAATCGGCATAACTCGTCGGGCTTAAGCTTTTGTCCAACTCTAAGGGTCCTCTTTTTCTCCGATCTCGCTTCAATGATACGCCTTAGTTCCGACTTTTTTTTTTTTTTTAGTTTTATTTCCTTTTGTTGTAGGTAAATGGAGTCTACGTGCTCTCTCGTCTTTCAAGCTTCCCATCACGAGCCGCTCTCAGGTAGTCCTTCACCACTTCACGATCCAGGTATCCACTGGTGACGAGTGAAATGGTTAATCCATACGTTCGGCGATGTCCAAGCGCGGATATGGCGAAAGTGGGGTCTCACGGGTCATCTCGATGTTGTCTTGCCCTCCGAAGAGGATGAGCCGATTCGCGCCTGCCACAAACCAGAGGTCTCCTAACTTCTTTAGCTTTTCTATCGGGATTATATGACCCGGCAGATTCGCTTTGCTATCAGGGTTCAAATGTTAGAATTCTCCACTACACAGTCATCCGGCTCCTTCTCGGCTTTACCCAAACGGTGGATTACCCGCGCGTTTCGCATATCTCTCAAGGTAATGATGGATCCCGTCATTAGTGTGCAGCCGCCCTGAGTTTTGAGCGACAATTTTTTTTCATAATAAAGAGTAACTGAATAACATTGATAACAGTGTATACGAGTTAGTCTAACAAGGTAGTACATTCCTCCCAAAGTGTTTACATCTAATGTAAGTACAACAAAACTAAACGTCCTCCATCAGTCTTCATGCTAGCTCCCTACCTTTGTCCTCGATCTACATGGCCTCGCTTGCTTCTCTCTCTCGATTCCCTCGGTCCTCCTGTGACCACTGAACCTATAGAGTTGAGATCAAATTTAGCGCATTGGATCTCGGGTAATCTGGGTTAACCTCATGCTTATAAAAAGAGATATGTACAACGTATTTCTAATTTCATAGCATTGATCAAGCCAGTACAACAACATAAAACTGTAATAGTGATCTAAGTACGATTCCTTAATCACAGTGTGTCTAAGTACGGTTCCATAGGCACAGAGTATCTAAGCACTCCAGCAACTTAGAAACCACGGGTGTTCTACAGGAGTGTATACTATCATGGGGGCCTCACCGAGCTATACTCGCCAGACTAAATGGCTTAACACCCACATAGACTAGCCTTGGGCTTCAAGACCAAATATTCAATACACAACATATTATCACATATAATCATTCAATAATCATCGATTAGTGTTACAAAGTCTACGTATACATTACCTCCGGTGAATAACGTCGGTAATTAAAGGCGGAAACGCGCACGTTTTACGGAATCAGCGGCGAAGCGTCCCAGCGAATGCTCGTCGGACAACGTAGAATTCAAAGCAGATCGGGCGTTTGAATGTCCTGCAAAGAGTAATAGGTATCACTTATTAGTGATTTTCCATCACAACGGGCATTTTAGGTAAAAATTACCATTTTGCCCCTATACCCCTATTTGGCGGAATTTCGTTAGACTCTTAGTTACTTTGACTCTCATTTTCCAAAATTTTGGCTTAACTTCGACCCAATGATAATTTTCAGAAATTCTAACTAAAATAGCCTATCATATGATATCTAATCATACTTGAAAGATTAAAGGCTATACTAACATTACTACTTTAACTAATTAAAGAACTACTGGAAGCTAAAAGTCTCGTGCAGACCTTTAATTTACCCGTAGCTTGTTGCGTTAGATTTCCACCCGGACTCCTTCCTCCTCTAGAGCTCCTCTCTCTAACTTCTCTCTAGGATTTCTAAACTTGCTCAAAGAAATGGTGTGAGGATTTTTTGCAAAGACTTGAAAGGCTATTTATAGCAAAAATGTGTAAGGGCATTTTAGTAATCTTCCAAACTTCTCTTCTTTCTTTGTAAACCATGGAAACCTAAGGTGCTTGCCCTTCATGATTTCTTGGCCATAGAAAACTGCTGATTTCGTTCAGCTCCTTATACAAGTCACCAACTTGTGTGACAAGTTGGTATATTCTAGAAGCATTTATACCCCGATCGGTACCCGATTCGCATAATTTGGAAAAACCTCAAGATTCTGGATTTACAACTTTGAAGACATATTCTCACTTGAAGAAATGTCCAAGTTAACCTAAATTTTGATTCCATATAGGGCTCAAGTTGTCGATCTAAGTTCCTCGAAAACGTGTCCGAACGCGCCGGTTTGGTATAATTTCTGAGAATCATCAACTTCTTCAGAAAAATTCTCTGATTCCAAATATGTCCAGATAAATTCAAACTCATTCCTAGATGTTGAGTTAGAATTTATTTTCTTCATATCCAAAAATATGCCTATCTACATTTTCCCCTATTTTGTTTTATTAGGAAAATGCACAACTTATTCTCGAAAATTAACTGTCCAGGAAGAGTCTAACGGAAGATAAAATTCCCTTTGATCAATATTCTACCCGACTCTTGAAATCCCATTCCTAGATCTCTAGATAGGATCCGTTTCCTAATTTCTAAATTACTATTCATCATTTTTACTTTAATTAATTATATTATTAAAATATTTGCAACTT